>LR750071.1:956827-961827 GCA_902729485.2 Mus minutoides
TCCTCCAGCATAAATATAATACATATAAACTCATGTTGGTAAAAACACATACACATAAAAATAATTTTCAAAAATCTGAAGAAGGAATCTACATTACTTATCATACTTTAAAGGTCTTGTAAATATGGGAATAGAAAGCAATATAGTAGATTCCACTGAAAGCTCTGTGACTTACATTTATCAATAAAATAAATTTATATTAAAAAACATAGTTTTTTTAAAAATAAAATTTGCTCTTCAAATTGTAAAACTTCAGGTCATTAAATGATTTGTAACACAGATAAAATGCTAGAAACAATTACTATGAATGAGAAGTTCTAACCATTACTGTTATAGTACATAAACAAATATCCACCAAGATACATATAAAAATCACAAATTAGTAAATAAATACTTGTTATAACATAGAGAGATACATTAGTTTATATTTGGTATTCTACTTTCAGCCAATACAGCCTACAGCTGGCTAACCTAAAACTTTGTACAGATGATAAACTATTGTTTCTTTCATGCCAATCCAAGCTAATATTAACATAATCAATCTATAATTAGAGTTTAAGCACTTACATTACAGTTACAAGTATTATTACTTTAATCAACTAATGTGCTCATCATGTTGTTAATTTATAAACAACTCCTTTTTGCAAAATTCAAGTGTTTTATATTATGAAACTCTAAGAATTATTCCAAGATAATAATTATTCTTATACATGCTACAGCAGGGTATTCTCATAGCTGGCTTCAAGACCACACATATTCTTTTTTCATTTATTTATTTATTTATCCACTTTACATCTTGATCACAGCCTCACTCCTCCCATTATTCCCTCATACAGCCCCTTCTCCAAACCCCTAACCTTCTCCTCTGAATAGGAGCAGGCCTCCCTGAGTATCCCCGCCCCCCCCAGCACTGCAGAATGAAGATTATCCTCTCACATTGAGTCACATTGAGGCCAGACAAGGTGACCCAGTTAGGGGATAGGGATCCAAAGGCAGGCAACAGATTCAGGGAGAATCTTTCTCACCCCACCACTGCTCCAGTTGTTGGGTTATCATCATGAAGATCAAGCTGCACATTTGGTACATATGTGTAGAGGGCCTAGGTCAAACCAATGCTTGCTCTTTTGTTGGTGGTTCAGTTTCAGGAAGCCTCCAAGGGTCTGGGTTTATTGACTCTGTTGGTCTTTTAAAGTGTTATTGGAAAAGCTGCATCCCTTTCCTCATGGCTAGTTGCTTTCTTTCTCTAACAGAAGTTTCAGTAACTGTGTGGAAGACCATCTGGTCCACAAAGCTAAAAGTGATTCCTGTATGTCCTCCTACAGAAGACCAAGTGACACATGTGCTACATACCCTCAAATTTGTTTTCTAGATATCATATAATTCCATTAGCTCCCTTGGCTTTAGACCTTAACATGTAACAACTCTTTGTGTGAAAGAAATCTTTACTCTAACAGATTATTTTTTTACATTTTAGTGTTGTCTAAAAAGAAAAGTCTCTCATTATTTATTAAACTTGACCTAAAAACAGAGGACTTTCAAGTTTAAGATCCTTTAATAAAACAAAATAAGGTCTTATACCCATGATACTCTATTACCTCATATGTCCTAAACCTCGGTTTACCTGGAATCAAGAACCCTACTCATAACCAGTAAATTAAATGGCCAGGGAAGATTTCTACACTTCTGATCCTCAGGTTCTTCTCTAATAAAATGATGATGGCAGTTTCTAGAAGCAATGCTCTGTCATGAGGACATATGGCCATCTATCTGAAGGCCTAGTTTATTAATTGTATACATGGTAAGTATATAATTCATAATAGTTCTTTTAATTTCCTTTACAAAACCCACTCCTTGACTACATGATATCATAGCTACAAATTTTATAACCAACCATTTCTGCTTTCTAGGAGGTAACAGCTACATAAACAGTACATAAACAAAACACATAACCAACCTTCTTAGAAAAAACCTGCCTTACAAAGAACTAAGGACATTTTTTTAAATTCAAGACCTCATAAAGTGAAGGAAAAGTTGATTTGTCTGGGATCTGTGTAAGTGGTTCAAGATGATAGCCCATAACTGCATTTACATTTTTACCCATGAAATATTGTAGCACTAGTATTTCATGCTATATCTGCTCAGTTACCCTAAATAATATTAGATTCTCAATTATTACTGTGTATTTCACATCTCCTATATCTTGATCAAATCTCCATGTCCACTAAAATATGATAAAATATTTTTAAAATTGCTGAAGAAATAATTCCACAAAAACAAGTATTATAAAATTTTTTATTCAGTATAGGAAATGTTGTTACAGAAATTAAATTCCAGAACATTTATCAACTATAACTGTTTATAAATGTTCATTCCTTAAATTAAAATAACATGGCTGGCAAAAAGGAAATGAGACCCAAACCATTGAAATATTCTTGGCATATCTTACCTCCTAGACGTTAAATATGGGCTGAACTCTCAGTTCTTTTGAAATTCCTTCCATCATCCATGTCTCTTACTATGTAAGAAGAGTGAACAGATTGGATGAGTCTTACAGACAGAGAGCTAAATATTCTCTAGATATCTCCCAGCACAGAACTCTGCTTGTATGAGCTCAAGACTTTTCTCTCTGTGTTCTACACTCAGAACTCAGGTAACTGCTCCCCATCCAGCAGTTCCCTCTCTCTGGAATGAAGGATAAAAGTCAGAAAACTACTTAAGATCCTTAGGGAAATGAGATTCCCTAAAATTTGGATGGAAAAGGAGGGAAAAATGTACTCAGAATATCCAAGACAATGATCTCATTCCTGGATTTTTGAAGAAGAGGGAACTAAGTGAACCAGTTGCCAAGACAACCTGTGTTGGGGAGAAGGGTTGGGACAAGGAAATGGGAGACCTGTGGGTACTTCTGTTTTCATCTCTATCCCTGGCGGCCTTTCAAGGGGTCAAAGGCTGTTTGGAGTGTGACCCCAAATTTACAGAGGATGTTAGGACCTTGTTGGGAAACCTGATACCTCTAGAAGTTCCTGATAGAAATCAACTGCTGGACAGGCAGCATAAGGAGATAACCCATATAATCTCCAAGGTCTCCCACAAGGATAAGATGCTTCGGTTGTTGGGTGAGGGAAGCTTGAGTCCTGAGAGTTTGGGAGATTAAAAGGGGAAGGGAGGTATGGAAGAAAACAAATGGATCCAATCTATGTCCTTCAAAGATATGATTATCGCCTACCCCACACATACCTTTCTCTTTCCTATGTAGCTGTTCGAAATGTGGTCAAATTGAGAGTATGGCTGAAGGATGAATTTTATAGACTGGGCAATGAAACATGGAAAGGTAAGGTACTATCTTACTGTCAAAGCTTTTATGGTGTAAACAAGTAAACAGGAAATTTGACAAGGGAAAAGAAAAGCAATATAACTGAACTTCAATTCTGAAATTATCACACTGATTGCTGGTTTCACTTCCATTTCTTTTTAAGGAGTCTTTATCATTCAAGGCAATCTTCTGGAGATACGCCAAAATTTGGAGAAAAAACTGACACAAATAATAAAGAACTTCTCTGAACTTGGTAATGAGACATTTTTACCTAAACAACACTGAAATTATATCAGGGAACAGGAACTGTGGGGTGAGAAGGGGAACCAGCATCCAGGTCAAAGGGGTTTAAGAGTAGTGAGAAGTGAATAGATAGCAGGGGTCAAAAGGGTATTAGTGTGGCACAGAGAGGGTGAGTCTAAGCTCATCAGATCTTTCTGATTCTCTTTTAGCTTGTTCAGAAGATTGCAGTGAGTACAGTACATGGGACGCCTTGAGGTTTCAGCCCATCTCCTTTATCTGTTTCCTCATTTTCTTCAAATAGATACACCTGAACCCAATTTTTAGAGCTGTAGAGGAAATATCAATAACTTCTGATGGCAAAACTAAGCATATGCAATTTTTACATTCCCCCCATATTTTGAAGAAATGCTAATTCACTGCTCCAACGTGAGCTAAGACATCATTGTTCCGCTTCATCCAGTGCTAAATATTTATAACTTTGAACTTTTAAGAATTTTGATTACTAGAGAAAAGAATTTCAGAAAATGTAACTTAAGAGTCCTGGAAATGCCCAAGCTCTAATCTATATTCATGAGCCAAGGAAAACCCTTGCCACAACCCTTTTATTATTATATTTTTCTTTGCCAGTTGTAATTGAAGGTCCCATCCTCGATTGTTGGACCTGTCTTCGGATGATCACTCGGTGTTTCAAAGGAGACTATTGTCAAGGTGACATGGGTGGGGACAGGTCTCAAGGAACTAGATGGTCTACTCCGTTTATTTTGAGTATCTTTAATAAAGCTTACAGTAATGCTATAAATAAATAAATAAATAAATAAATAAATAAATAAATAAATAAATACACGGAATTTTTAAAAAGGAAGTTGAGCTAAAATAAAATGCTGAGTAAGGATATGTCAACACGAGTAACTTAGAGTCAAGCCAGTAGAGCAGGTAAGAATGAATCTGGCTGGATGTTCAACTCCACTGCAGGTTAAAGGACAGCAAGTAGAAATTTTCTGGAGGGTTTAACACAAGGAATCCAACAATAGTGATATTTCTGTTCTGTAGAAAGTGTCACAGTCACAATTCCTCTTGTTGCAAACTCCTTTTCTCTATTTCGTTCTTCCTTCCAGATGAGGATCCAAAAAATGCTGAAAATCGAGAGATTTCCCTCTATCTGATATTTATAGCAGAAGCTGTCATTTTGGCAAGTGCTGTACTACTGTGAGTCCCCCAGTCCCACCTACTTCAATCATTACTTTGCAAAAGAGATTGTGATTGTCTAAATTTCCTTCTTCCTCATGGAAAGGAGGAAAGGGAAAAAGCACACAAGCTGGATGGGAAGGAGAGATAGAGTCCAGAGAAATCCAGATGTACAAGAAAATAATTACATATATTTTTTAAATATTGCATTTTAAATTGAATTATAGATTGTCCTCTCTCTCTCTCTAAGCCAGATTCC
>LR750071.1:964327-1000859 GCA_902729485.2 Mus minutoides
CATTAGAAGTCAGTATCATAGCATGTCCATTTGTCAGAATAATAATTGTAGGTTTTCTCTTTCAGCCTATGACCTATCTTGTCATAGGTTTTGGCCCATTTAGTGCCAAATATGATTTTGTGGAAAAGATCTTAAAGCCAATCAGAAAGTGATTGCTTACTCCTGTGATGGTCTGCCACTATTATAACTGTAAGCATGCCATGTCAAGTAAATCAGTATTATACCTCACTATGTTCAAGACTGAGTAATATTGAATAGTTTGAGAAAAATTGATATCAGGTTTTCTTTGAAGGTCTGGTAGAGTTCTGCACTAAATCCATCTGGCCCTGGGATTTTTTTGGTTGGGAGGTTTTTAATTACTTCTACTTCCTTGTATGATATGGGCCTGTTAAGATAGTTTACCTTCTCTTGATTTAACTTTGGTATGTGACATCTGTCTAGAAAACCATGCATTTCATGTAGATTTTTCAGTTTTGTTGAGTATACGCTTTTATACTTGAATCTTATGATTTTTAAAATTTCCTTCATTTCTGTTGTTATGTCTCCCTTTTCATTTCTGATTTTCTTAATTTGGTTACTGCCTCTTGGCCCTTTAGTTAGATTGGCTAGGGGTTTATCTATCTTGATGATTCTTTTAAAGAACCAGCTTTTGGTTTTGTTGATTCTTTGTCTTGTTTTCTTTGTTTCTGTTTGGTTGATTTCGGTCCTGAGTTTGACTATTTCCTGCCCTCTACTCCTCTTGGGTGAGTTTCCTTCTTTTTGTTCTAGAGCTCTCAGGTGTGCAGTTAAGTTGTTAGTGTAAGATATTTCCAGTTTCTTTATCAGGGCACTTAGTCCTATGAATTTTCTGCTTAGCACTGCTTTCATCATGTCACATAAGTTTGGGTATGATGTGTTAACATTTTCATTAAATTCCAGGAAGTCTTTAATCTCTTTATTTCTTCCCTGAACAAGTTATCATTGAGTAAATAGTTGTTCTGTTTCCAAGTGTATGTGGGCTTTCTGTAGTTTTTGCTGCTATTGAAGACCAGACTTAGTCCATGGTGAACTGATAGGATGCATGGTATTATTTCAAACAGAAGGAATACTACCTAACTTATTCTATGAAGCCACAATTACTCTGATACCTAAACCACATAAGGATCCAACCAAAAAATAGAACTTCAGACCAATCTTGCTTATGAATATCCATTCAAACAATACTCAACAAAATTCTTGCAAACTGAATCCAAGAACACATCAAACCATCATTCACCACAATCAAGAAGGTTTCATCTTGATGAAGGGATGCAAGTTTGGTTTAATATATAAAAATGCATTAACATAATCCAGTATATTAAAAAACTCAAAAAAATTACATGATCATCTCCTTAGATGCAGAAAAAGCATTTGACAAAATACAACAGCCCTTCATGTTAAAAGTATTAGAGATATTGCTGGATCTTCCAGTAGTACTATGTCAAGTTTTCTGAGAAACTGCCAGACTGGTTTCCAGAGTGGTTGTACCAGCTTGCAATCCCACCAGCAATGAAGGAGTGTTCCTCTTTCTTCACATCCTTAGCAGCATCTGCTGTCACCTGAATTTTTGAACTTAGCCATTCTGACTGGTGTGAGGTGAAATCTCAGGGTTGTTTTGATTTGCATTTCTCTGATAATTAAGGATTTCGAACATGTTTTAAGGTGCTTCTCAGCCCTTTGGCATTGTTCAGTTGAGAGTTCTTTGTTTAGCTCTGTACCCCATTTTTAATGGGGTTATTTTAATTTCTGGTGTTCAGCTTCTTGAGCTCTTTGTAAATATTGGATATTAGCCTCCTATCAGATTTAGGATTGGTAAAAACTTCTTTCCCAATCCTTTGGTGTCCTTTTTGTCTTATTGACAGTATCTTTTGCTTTACAGAAGCCTTGCAATTTTATAAGGTCCCATTTGTCGATTTGTGATCTTACAGCACAGGCCATTGGTGTTTTGTTTAGGAATTTTACCCCTGTGCCCATATCTTCAAGGGTTTTCCCCACTTTCTCCCCTATTAATTTCAGTGTCTCTGGTTTAGTGTGGAGGTCTTTGATCCACTTAGACTTGAGCTTTGTACAAGGAGAAAGGAATACTGGGCATATACCCAGAAAATATTCCAACTGGTAACAAGGACACATGCTCCACTATGTTCATAGCAGCCTTATTTATAATAGCCAGAAGCTGGAAAGAACCCAGATGTCCCTCAGCAGAGGAATGGATACAGAAAATGTGGTACATTTATACAATGGAGTACTACTCAGCTATTAAAAACAATGAATTTATGAAATTCTTGAGTAAATGGATGTATCTGGAAGATATCATCCTGAGTGAGGTAACCCAATCACAAAAGAAGTCACTTAATATGCACTCACTGATAAGCGGATATTAGCCCCAAAACCTAGAATACCCAAGATACAATTTCCAAAACACAAGAAAATCAAGAAAGACCAATGCGTGAATACTTCATTCCTCCCTATAATAGGGATTAAAATATGCATGGAAGGAGTTACAGAGACAAAGTATGGAGCTAAACGAAAGGATGGACCATCCAGAGAGTGCCCCACCCAGGTGGTCCATCACATAATCAGCCACCAAATGCAGACACTACTGCACATACCAGCAGGATATTGCTGAAAGGACCCTGATATAGTTGTCTCCTGGCAGGCTTTGACAGTCCCTGACAAATAAAGAAGTGGATGCTCACAACCATCTATAGGGCAGAACACAGCGTCCCCAATGTAGGAGCTAGAGAGTACCCAAGAGCTGTAGGGCTCTGTGACCCTATAGATGGAACAACAATATGAACTAATCAGAACCCCCAGAGCTCATGTCTCTAGCTGCATATGTATTAGAAGATGGCCTAGTTGGCCATTATTGGGGAAGAAAGGCCCTTGGTCTAGCAATGTTTATTTGCCCCAGTAAAGGGGTATGCCAGGGCCAAATAGTGGGAGGGGGAGGGTAGAGGAGCAGGGCCGGGGTGGGTATAGGGGACTTTTGGGATAACACTTGAAATGTAAATGTAGAATTTCTCTAATAAAAAAATAAAAAAAATAAAAGTATTAGAGAGATCAGGAATTCAAGGCCCATAACTAAAAATAATAAAAGCAATACTGCAAACCAACAGCCAATATCAAATTAAATGAAGATATACTTGAAGCAATCCCACTGAAATTGAGGACAAGACAAGGATGCCTACTCTTCCCATTTCTATTCAATATAGTACTCGAAGTGTTAGCGAGAACAATAAGACAACAAAAAGAGATTAAGAGGATACAAATTGGTAAAGGAGAAATAAAGGTTTCACTTTTGATAGATAGTATTATAGTATATATAAGCAACCCCAAAATTCTACCAGAGAACTTCTCCAGATGATAAACAACTTCAGCAAAGTAGCCATATATAAAATTAACTCAAATAAATCAGTAGCCTTCCTTTATACAAAGGATAAACAGGGTGAGAAAGAAATTAGGGAAACAATTCCCTTCACAATAGCCACAAACAGTATAAAATATCTTGGGGTAACTCTAAACAAACAAGTGAAAAACCTGTATGACAATAACTTCAAGTCTTTCAAGAAAGAAATAGAAGATCTCAGAAAATGGAGAGATCTCCCATGCTCATGGATTGGCAAAATTAACATAGTAAAAACAGACATCCTACCAAAGGTAATCTATAGATTCAATGCAATCCCCATCAAATGCAATCCCCATCAAAAATTTTTCAAAGACATGGAAAGAGCAGTTCTCAAATTCATCCGGAAAGGCAACAAACCCAGAATAGCGAAAACAATTCTTAGGAATAAAAGAACAGCTGGAGGAATCATCATCTCTGGCCTCAAGCTTTACTAAAGAGGAACAGTGATAAAAACTGCATGGTTTTGGTACAGAGACAGACATGTTGATCAATGGAATAGAATTGAAGATCCAGAAATAAAACCACATACTCACAGTCACTTGATCTTTGACAAAGACACCAAAAATATACAATGGAAAAAGAAAGCATCTTCAATAAATGGTGATGCTCTAACTGGCTGCCTGTATGTGGAAGAATAAAAACAAACCCATATTTGTCACTTTGTAAAAATCCCAAGTCCAAATGGATCAAGGACCTCAACATAAAACCAGAAACACTGAATCTATTAGAAGAGAAAGTGGGAAAGAGCCATGTTCTCATTGGCACAGAGGGAATTTCCTAAACAGAACTCCATGGCTCATGCTCTAATATCAAGAATTGAAAAATGGTACCTCATGAAACTGGAAAGCTCCTGTAATGCAAAGGGCATAGTAGATAAGACAAATTGGCTGCCTTTAGATGGGGTAAAAATCCTTACTTACCCCATATCTGATAGAGGATTAATATTCAAAATATATGAAGAATTCAAGCCAGTCGGGGCCACCCCCGCCATCTTCCTCCTGGGCCCAAGGGTGGCCACTAAGGGCTCCAGAGTGCTCTCCATGATGCAGGACCTCGGTATCATCTGGGATCAAGGGTGAGTGGAATGCAACATCAGCTCCAAATAATTGCAGAGGGTCTTGTGACAGCAGGAACCCCACGCAATCAGAGTCTGGGATCTGTTCTGGTAGGGGCCACACCTGCCATCTTCCTTCTGAGCCCAGCAGAGGCCTCCAAGGGCTTCAGAGTGCTCTCCATGCTGCAGGGCCTTGGGATTACCTCAGGATCACTGAGGGTCATATGCCAGCAGGATCAGGGACAAAGGAACCCCAGCTGAGCAGAGGCTGGGATCCATTCAGTTTGGGCCAGCTCCGCCATCTTCTTCATGAAACAGGCTGAAGGCATCTAGGGTACCACAGCACTCTCCACGCCACAGGACCCCTAGCACACTCAAGACCTCCTGATCACCTGAGAACACGTAGGCAATAGAAGCAAAAAAGCTTCTTAGTCAGGGTCCCCTTGGGCCTTCATCCTCAGCCAGGAGGCAGAGCTGAGACCCAGAGCCCTGGGCACATTCCTTGCCTAAGGAGAGTTGCCCTACAGGGAGAGTTCTGACCTCAGAACTGAGGAGGTAGATCAGAGCTCCAGACTGCTGGACACCTGCCCTGAAAGAGGAGAGCTTGCCTGTAAAGAGTGCTCTGACCACACTGGAACTCAGAAGAGAGTTGGACTCCCAGGAGTACTGACAGAGGCTAAAAGAATCACAGGAGGATCAAGCTCCAACCAGAGACAGCTTGAACAGTAACACCAGAGATTTCCAGATGGTGAAAAGCAAATTTAAGAATCTTACTAACAGAAACCAAGAACACTGGGCATCATCAGAACCCAGTACGCCCACCACAACTAGTCCTAGATATTCCAACACATCCGAAAAGCAAGAAGCAGATTTAAAATCATATTTCATGATTGTGGCAGAAGATTTTAAGAAGGGCATTAACACACTTAAAGAAGTACAGGAGAACACTGATAAACAGGTAGAAGCCCTTAAAGGGGAAGCACAAAAATCCCTCAAGGAATTACAGGAGAACACTGCTAAGCAGGTAGAAATACTTAAAGAACTACATGTAAATGAAGAAATTATCTAATAATAAATAAATAAATAAATTTTAAAAAAGAACTACAGGCAAGCACTGCTGAACAGGTAGAAGAAACACAAAAATCCCTTAAAGAATTACAGGAAAAGACAACCAATTAGGCAATGGAATTGAACAAAATCATCCAAGATCTAAAAATGGAAGTAGAAACAATGAAGAAAACACAAAGGGAGACAACTCTGGAGATAGAAACTCTAGGAAAGAAATCAGGAACCATAGATGTGAGCATCAGAAACAGAATACAAGAGATGAGAGAGAATCTCAGGTGCAGAAGACTCAACACGGACACAACAATCAAAGAAAATGCAAAATGCAAAAAGATCCTAATTCAAAACATCCAAGAAACCCAGGACACAATGGGAAAACAAAAACTACAGATAATAGGAGTAGGTGAGAATGAAGACTTTCAACTTAAAGGGCCACCAAATATCTTCAAAAAAATTATAGAAGAAAACTTCCCATACCTAAAGAAAGAGATACCCATGAACAAACAAAAAGCATACAGAACTCCAAATAAAGTGGACCAGAAAAGAAATTCCTCCAGACACATAAGAATCAGAACAACGAATGCACTAAATAAAGACATAATATTAAAATAAGTAAGGAAAAAGGTCAAGTGACATATAAAAGAAGACCTATTAGAATTATACCAGACTTCTCTCCAGAGATTATGAAAGGCAGAAGATCCTGGACAGATGTTATACAGACCCTAAGAGAACACAAATGCCAGACCAAGCTATTTTTCACTATACCCAGCAATACTCTCAATTACCATAGATGGAGAAACCAAAGTATTCCAAGACAAAACCAAATTCACACAATATTTTTCCACAAATCCAGCCCTTCAAAGGATAATAAATGGAAAACACTAACACAAAGATGGAAATTACACTCCAGAAAAAGCAGGAAAGTAATCCTTTAACAAAACTAAAAGAAGAACAGATTCCCAACTTTAACAATAAAAATGACAGGAAGCAACAATTACTTTTCTTTATTTCTCTTAACATCCTCAGACACAATCACCAATAAAAAGACATAGACTAACAAACTGGCTACACAAACAGGACCCAACATTTTGCAGCTTAGAGGAAACCCAACTCAGGGATAAAGAAAGACACTACCTTAAAATAAAAGGCTGGAAAAAAATTTTCCAAGCAAATGGTCTGAAGAAACAAGCTAGAGTAGCCGTTCTAATATCAAATAAAATTGACTTCCAACCCGAAATTATCAAAAAAGACAATGAGGGGCACTTCAAAGGTAAAATCTACCAAGATCAATTCTCAATTCTAAATATCTATGCTCCAAATTAAAGGGCAGCCACATTCATTTACGAAACTTTAGTAAAGTTGAAAGCACATATTGCACCTCACACAATAATAGTGGGAGATTTCAATATTCTACACTTGCCAATGTACAGATCCTGGAAACAGTAACGAAACAGAGACACATGGAAACTAACAGAAGTTATGAAACTAATGGATTTAACAGATATCTACAGAACATTTTATTCTAAAACAAAAGGATATACCTTCTTCTCAGAACCTCATGGTACCTCCTCCACAACTGACCATATAATATGTCACAAATCAGGCCTCAACAGATAAAAATGTATTGAAATGATCCCATGCATCCTATCAGATCACCACGGACTAAAGCTGATATTCAATAACAGCATAAATAATAGAAAGCCAACATTCACGTGGAAAATGAACAAAATTCTACTCAATGATACCTTGGTCCAGGAAGAAATAAATAAAGAAAGACTTTTTAGAGGTTAATGAAAATGAAGCCACAATATACCCAAATGTATAGGACACAAGGAAAGCAGTCCTAAGAGGAAAACTAATAGCCCTGAGTGCCTCCAAAAAGAAACTAGAGAAAGCATACACTAGCAGCTTGACAGCACACCTAGAAGCACACCTAGAACAAAAGGAAGCAAATTCATCCAAGAGGAGTAGATGGCAGGAAATAATCAAACTTGGGGATGAAATCAACAAAATAGAAACAAAAAGAACTATTCAAAGGTTCAAACAAACCAGGAGATGGTTCTTTGAGAAAGTCAACAAGATAGATAAACCCTTAACCAGATTAACTAGAGGACACAGGGACAGTATCCTAATTAACAAAATAAGAAATGAAGGAGACATAACCACAGATCCTGAGGAAATCCAAAACATCATCAGATCCTACTACAAAAGCCTATACTCAACAAAACTGGAAAACCTGGATGCAATGGACAACTTCCTAGAGCGATACCAGGTACCAAAGTTAAATCAGGATGAGATTAACAATCATTAACAGTCCAATTTCCCCTAAAGAAATAGAAGTATTCCTCTTTCTCCACATCCTCGCCAGCATTGCTGGTGGGATTGCAAGCTTGTACAACCACTCTGGAAGTCAGTCTGGCGTTATCTCAGAAAATTGGACATAGTACTACCAGAGGATCCAGCAATACCCAAGATACAATCTGCAAAACACATGAAAATCAAGAAGGACGACCAACGTGTGGATACTTCATTCCTCTGAATAGGAAACAAAATACCCATGAAAGGAGTTACAGAGACAAAGTTTAGAGCTAAGATGAAAGGATGGACCATACAGAGACCAACCCCCCGGGGTTCCATCTCATAATCAGTCACTAAACTCAGACACTATTGCATAGGACAGCAAGTGTTTACTGAAGGGACCCTGATATAGCTCACTCCCACAGAAGTGGATGCTCACAGTCATCCATAAGAGGGAGCACGGGGCCCATATTGGAGAAGCTAGAGATAGAACCCGAGGAGCTGAAGGGGTCTGCAACCCTAGAAGAGGAACAACAATATGAACTAAACAGAACACCCAGAACTCATGTCTCTAGCATCATAAGTAACAGAAGATGGCCTAGTCAGCCATCATTAGGAGAAGAGGCCCCTTGGTACTGCAATCTTTATATGCCCCAATACAGGGGAATGCCAGGTCCAAGAAGTGGGAGTGGGTGGGCAGGGGAGCAGAGAGGGGGGAGGGGGGAGGGGACTTTCGGAATAGCATTTGAAATATAAATTAAGAAAATATCTAATAAAACAAGTTAAAAAAAAGAAATAGAAGTATACATTAATAGTCTCCCAACCAAATCAAGACAAGGAACAGATGGGTTTAGTGCAGAATTCTATCAGACCTTCACAGAAGACCTAATTCCAACTCTACTCAAACTATTCCACAAAATAGAAACAGAAGGTACTCTACCCAATTCATTCTATGAAGCCACAATGACTCTGATACCTAAACCACACAAAGTTCCAACAAAGAAAGAGAACTTCAAACC
Organism: Mus minutoides; assembly: GCA_902729485.2. Classification (NCBI taxonomy): domain Eukaryota; kingdom Metazoa; phylum Chordata; class Mammalia; order Rodentia; family Muridae; genus Mus; species Mus minutoides. The sequence continues at coordinate 973,188 of LR750071.1, forward strand.
AATTTCCCTTATGAATATCTATGCACAAGTACTCAATAAAATCCTCGCAAACAGAATCCAAGAACACATCAAAATGATCATCCATCATGAGCAATTAGGCTTCATCCCAGGGATGCAGGTATGGTTGAATATATGGAAATCCATCAACATAATCCACTATATAAACAAACTCAAAGACAAAAATCATATGATCAACTTGTTAGATGCTGAGAAAGCATTTGACAAAATCCAACACCCCTTCATGATAAAAGTCATGGAAAGATCAGGAAATCAAGGCCCAAACCTAAACATAAGCAATCTACAGCAATCCAGTAACCAACATCAAAGTAAATAGAGAGAAACTCAAAGCAATCACACTAAAACCAGGGACTAGACAAGGCTGCCCACTTTCTCCCTATCTATTCAATATAGTGCTTAAAGTCCTAGCCAGACTAATTCAACAACAAAAGGAGATCAAGGGGATACAAATTGGAAAGGAAGAAGTCAAAATGTCACTGTTTGCAGATGATATGATAGTATATATAAGTGACCCTAAAGATTCCATCAGAGAACTCCTAAACCTGATAAACAGTTTCAGTGCAGTAGCTGGATATAAAATTAACAAATCAGTGGCCTTTCTCTACACAAAGGATAAATAGGATGAGAAAGAAATTAGGGAAATAGCAACCTTCACAATAGTCACAAATTACATAAAATACCTTGGTATGACTCTTAGGAAGTGAAAGATCTGTATGACAAGAACTTCAAGTCTCTGAAGAAAGAAATTAAAGACGATCTCAGGAGATGTAAAGATCTCCCATACTCATGGATTGACAGGATCATTATAGTAAAAATGGCTATCCTGCCATTTCGTTAGATGTCTAAGTTACGTTAGGGGTAGGTTTAACGTTGAGTTAAGAAGTGACTCAATCTTTCCCGTTAAATGTTTCAATAGACCTTATTGTTTCCAGATACTATCGTTTTTGATAAGTCTTGTTATTTGCTTGGAGACCCTCTTAGTACTAGGGACTGGAGTTCGACATGATGTCTCGTTGACACTTTGTTTTCGGCATGGTACTGGTACAATGACAGAAAGGTACATCAATGGAATAGAATTGAAGACCCAGAAATAAATCCACACACCTATGGTCACTTGATCTTTGACAAGGGAGCTAAAACGATCCAGTGGAGAAAAGACAGCCTTTTCAACAAATGGTGCTGGCACAACTGGTGGTTATCCTATAGAAGAATGAGAATTGATCCATTATATCTCTTTGTACAAAGCTCAAGTCTAAATGGATCAAAGAACTCCACATAAAACCAGAGACATTGAAATTTATAGAGGAGAAAGTGGGGAAACCCCTGGAAGATATGGGCACAGGGGAAAAATTCCTAAACAGAACAGCAATAGCCTGTGCTGTAAGATCAAGAATCCACAAATGGGACCTCATAAAATTGCAAAGGTTCTGTAAGGAAAAGATACTGTCAATAAAACCAAATGGCCACCAACAGATTGGGAACGAATTTTTACCAGTCCTAAATCTAAATCCATTAAAAAAAATGGGGTACAGAGCTCAACAAAGAATTTTCAAGTGAGGAATACCAAAGGGCTGAGAAGCACCTGAAAAAATGTTCAACATCCTTAATATTCAGGGAAATGCAAATGAAAACAACCCTGAGATTCCACCTCACACCAGTCAGAAGGGCTAAGATCAAAATTTCAGGTGATAGTAGATGCTGGTGTGGATGTGGAGAAAGAGGAACAATCCTTCATTGCTGGTGGGATTGCAAGCTGGTACAACCACTCTGGAAATTAGTCTGGGGATTCCTCAGAAAACTGGACATAGTACTACTGCTAGATCCAGCAATACCTCTCCTGGGCATATACCCAGAAAATGTTCCAACTGGTAGTAAGGACACATACTCCACTATGTTCATAGCAGCCTTATTTATAATAGCCAGAAGCTGGAAAGAACCCAGATGTCCCTCAACAGAGGAATGGATACAGAAAATGTGGTACATTTACACAATGGAGTACTACTCAGCTATTAAAAACAATGAATTTATGAAATTCTTGAGCAAATGGATGTATCTGGAGGATATCATCCTGAGTGAGGTAACCNAACTGGAAAGAACCCAGATGTCCCTCAACAGAGGAATGGATACAAAAAATTTGGTATATCTACACAATGGAGTACTACTCAGCTATTAAAAACAATAAATATATGAAATTCCTAGGCAAATGGATGGACCTGGAGGCCATCATCCTGAGTGAAGTAACCCATTCACAAAAGAACTCACATAACATGTACTCACTGAAATGTTCTATTTCTTAATTTGTACCATGGATGCATGGGAGTGTGTGATGATGATTAATGTTTAACAAATTAAACATTTATTAAAAATGCCCTTTTCTGTTTGTGTATTATAAATAAAAGTTTTTTTTAACACTTTCATAAAAAAAAAAAGAAGAAATGTTCAAAGTGCTTAATGATCAGAAAAATGCAACACAAAACATCACTGAGATTTCAACCTTACACCAATCAGAATGGCTAAGATCAAAACCTTAGGTGACAACACATGTTGGAGAAGATCTGGAGAAAGAAGACCACTCCTCCATTGGTGTTGGGATTGGAAGCTGGTACAACCACTCTGGAAATCAATCTGGAAGTTCCTCTGAAATTTGGAAATAGATCTACCTGAAGAACCAAGCAATACCACTCTTGGGAGTATAACCAAAGGATGCCATGCCACATGGGCACATGTTCCACTCTGTTCATAATGGCTTCATTTCTGATAGCCAGGACCTTGAAACAACCTAGACATCCGATGGCAGAAGAATGGAGACAGAAAATGTGGTTCATTTATACATTGAAATACTACTCAGCTATTAAGAACTAGGACATCCTGAGTTTTGCTGGCAAATGGATGGATCTAGAAAATATCATCCTTAGTGAAATAACTCACACCCAAAAAGAAATGCATGGTATGTACTCACTAATGAGTGGATATTAGACAAAAACAAAACAAAAACACCCAACCAAACAAACAAGCAAACAAAACCATAAAGAATACCCAAGATACAGTCCACAGAACTCAGAAAGGTCAACAAGCTGAAGTGCCCAAGTGGGGATGCCTCAGTCCCACTTGGAAGAGAGAAGAAAGAAATTACAATTGGGGATAGAAGGGGGGACTTGGAAGGGAAATTGGGTGGAATAGGGGGATGGTGTCAAAAGAGGGGAACCTGATCTGGTATTGGGTGAGGGAAAAGGACTGAAGCCCCGAGGACCAGCAGAAAAAATATAAACAGGCAACCTCTGGAAATAGGAGGTTGGGGGGGGAGACCCCAGAATGCACCAGAGACCTGGGAGGTGAGAGACTTCCAGGACTCAAAGGGATGGACCTTAGATGTAATGCCTGCCCAACAAAAGAGAGGGGGATCTTATAGAGCCAACCTCCAGCAGGAAGATAGGGATGGGGTTGCCATTCCATAGTCATATCTCTGACCCATAATTCTTCCTGTCTGAAAGAATTACAGGGATGAAAATAGAGAGGAGTCTGAGGAAAAGAAGTTCCAGCAACAGGCCCAAAGTGGGATCCAGATCATTGTTGTTGAATTAGGGAAGGCTGAAAGAAGCTAAAGAGAAGGATGATCTTATAGGAGGACCAGCAGTCTTAATTGATCTGGACCCCTGACATCTCTCAAACACTGGACCACCAAACAGACAGCATATACCAGCCAATGTGAGGCCCTCAACGCATATACAATAGAGGACTTCCAGGTCTGTGTCCATTCAGAGATGATGCACCTAACCTTCAAGAGACTAGATGCCCCAGGGAGTTTAGAGGTCAAGTAGGGTTGGGGTGGGGGAATCCACTTGGAGATCAGGTGGGGTGGGAAAGAGGTGTGGAATATGGAGCAATTGGAGGGTGGATGGGAGGCAGGGAATAGAATATGGAGTGTAAAAAAATAAATTAAAAATAAAAAAAATTAAAGGCAAAAAAAGACTGAGTGATATTATTCTCCTGTAGTATTCATACCAAATTCCAATAGTATGAAAATTACCCAGCAACAATGAAGCTTCCCAGCTCATAGAACCTTGATTTTTCTGTTTCTTAGGTTCAAATCTGTGGTGTTTTCAGTTGTAAGCCCTGTCATGTTATGGATGGTATTAAAAATCATTATGATTTCTGGGTACTCTCTCTCTCTCTCTCTCTCTCTCTCTCTCTCTCTCTCTCACACACACACACACACACACACACACACACACACACACACACACACACACACCACTCACATATACACACTTTTCTACAGGTTTACAGATAAATGTCCCAGAGGTGTTGGGTATTATTTATCCCTCCTTGATCTCTCCTCTACTCTGTCCTTCACTTCTGGATCCCAATTTAATCCTCCCTGATCCATCGTACCCTTTAAATATACCACTGCATTCTATTTTCTGTCTCTTGAAATATACCCCTGCTGTTTCTTACTAAGTTCTTGGACACTGTGGTTATTCCAAATGAAACATGCATATATGACAGTCCAAAGTATCCATAAATGAGATAAAACTTTTGAAATCTATCTTCCTGGGTCTGGTTTAACTCACTTAGAATGATATTTCCAGCTCCATCTACTTACCCAGGAATTTCATAATGGGTGAGTCTTCTATCTGTTCTACTTACTATAATTGACATTGATCATAAATCCAGAAGGTTAGCTTGCCATTTTAGAAGCACCATAGGAGGAGAGGGCCATTGTTGTTCGTGTTTATAATATAATAAAATCAAGATAATCTAATTAGAATATTTGTTTATCTAGTAGAAAAGCTCTTGGAATACTTCTGTGTTTCAACTTAACAAATGATACATTGTTAATTACTTACAATTCTAATTTAATCCCGATAAAATGGTCATAGCAAAAACATATTATAAAAAAAAACATACTTGCAACAGCATAATATTTAACGAAAATCTCATTTATGGCAATATACAAACAACACAAATCATTTGATTGCTGGAGCAATTATTACTTGAAAGTCATTGTTTCCCTGCTGTCATTTCTGGAAGAAACTTGTTAACATTATTCCCCCTGAAAGCTATGTCTTTACAGTCTTGTGTCTCAGCATTATGATGAAATACTTGCTACCCCAATATTGGGGTACTTTTAAATGTTTATTATTTAAGTAATGATTATTATTTAAATAACATTATTTATAATATTGGCCTATAAGCAAGTCTGTTAGGCATTTTCTTCATTAAGGATTGGTGTGAGTAGTCTCAGACCACTGGTGATGATTCACTCCTAGACAATTATTCCTGAATGACATAAAAAGGCAGGCTGAATAAGCCAAGGAAACAAGACCTATAAAAAAAACACTCCTCCATGATGTTTGATTCAGTTGCTACATTGCCACCTTAACTTCTTTTAATGAACTGTTTCTTCAGTTCAAATATGTGGTATTTTCAGTTGCAAGTCCTAACTGTCATGTTATGAATAAAAATACATTATGGTTTCTTTCACTGCACTAGAACACCATAACCCATAGAACATTAGGTATAAAAAAGGTTTATATTCCTTACACTTCTACATTAACAGTTTATCATCAAGAGAAATTAAAACAACAGTAGGGACACAAACCTTTCTATCCCCAATCATTTTTTGGTCATGGTGTTCTATTACAGTAATTAATAATATAAATATATTGTAAAATGATTTTTAAAATATATTATTTAAATAGTGGTTATTATTATTGTTGTTGACATTACTATGCAATACACTAATACCCATGAATGCTACTTCTTTTTTTTTATTATGAAATTCTTCATTTACATTTCAAGTGTTATCCCAAAAGTCCCCTATACCCACCCCCGCCCTGCTCCCCTACCCTCCTCATCCCACTATTTGGCCCTGGCATTCCCCTGTACTGGGGCATATAAACATTGCTAGACCAAGGGCCTTTCTTCCCGAATAATGGCCAACGAGGCCATCTTCTAATACATATGCAGCTAGAGACATGAGCTCTGGGGGTTCTGATTAGTTCATATTGTTGTTCCATCTATAGGGTTGCAGACCCCTACAGCTCTTGGGTACTCTCTAGCTCCTACATTGGGGACCCTGTGTTCTGCCCTAGAGATGTTTGTGAGCATCCACTTCTGTATTTGTCAGGGACTGTCAAAGCCTGCCAGGAGACAGCTATCTTAGGATCCTTTCAGCAATATCCTGCTGGCATGTGCAGTAGTGTCTGGAATGCTACTTCTTTATAGTCTGTGTCTCACACTACTTATGATGAAATAATTGAAATAATTGATTTGGGGATACTTTTTTCTGTTTTGTTTGTTTGTTTGTTTGTTTTGCTTTTTTGTTTTTTTGTTTTTGTTTTTTGAGGCAGGGTTTCACTATATAGCCCTGGCTGTCCTTGAACTAACTCTGTAGATAAGGCTAGCCTCGAACTCAGAAATCTGCCTGCCTCTGCTTCCCAAGTGCTGTGATTAAAGGCATGTGCCACCATTGCTGGGCAGGTTGGTTTTTTTTTTTTTGTTTTGTTTTGTTTTGTTTTGTTTTTTCAATTGGGTACTTTTAAATAATTATTATTTTTGACATTTCATTCATTTTTATAAAACAGAGTATATGTTTTTTGGGTTTTTTTGTTTTTGTTTTTTGTTTCGTTTTTTGGGGTTGTTTTTTGTTTGTTTGTTTGTTTTGTTTTGTTTTGTTTGGGGGGTTTTTCAAGATAGGGTTTCTCTGTATCACCCTGGCTGTCCTGGAACTCACTCTGTAGACCAGGCTGGCCTCGAACTCAGAAATCTGCCTGCCTCTGCCTCCCGAGTGCTGGGATTAAAGGCGTTAGCCACCACGCCCGGCTTTTTGTTGTTGTTGTTGTTTTGTTTTGTTTTGCTTTTCTTTTTGGGGGGAGAGGATATGTTTTTAAGTTTTACTCAGTAATAGTTGTGTGAAAATCTAACAATTTATTTTTTTTCCTAAATATGTTGTAAAAATAAATGTAACAACCAAGATAATAAAGGTACTTAAAAAATTGTTGTTCCATGTATATTTGTATACATATACACATATATATTTCTAAATATAACCTGTTTGACCTGTATAATATGATCAGGACTTAGCATTTGGTCATAGATAACTACCTGCTGTGTATTTTCCTGAAGGAGACTGTTGTTCTCCCTCACGGCATTCCTTAGGGCCATGGATTGAAAGAGAACAACGTGAATATAGGAGAAGTTTTGGAAAGGGAAAGAGGAAACTGTGTGGATATATTATAACCTCAAAACATGGTGGAAACAATAAAAATATGTTTTTAGAACATAAAAATGAAAACTTACTGAGAAAATAAAAACAAAAGTTTATTTAATAATAGATGCTGAATAATTATGTGTTATTACTATTTATTATTACTACTAATTATTTCATTTATTTACATCCCAAATGTTGCCTTCCTTATTATCCTTCCTTATTTCCCTAATAGAGTTCTTCCCACATTCCCTCTCCTCTTTGAAACTAAGGATGCAGTCTCTCAGGCATTCTCCTTCCCGAGGGCATGAGGTCTCTACAGAGCTAGGTGCAGCCTTTCCCAATGAGATCAAACAAGGCAATTCTCTGCTGCATATGTGTTGGGGGACCTCAGACCAGCTCATGTATGCTCTTTGGTTGGTGGTTTATGAACAACTATTTATTACAGTTCTTCCTATTTTCACTCTTACCTTGATAGAAAAAAAATTGTACCTTCTTCTGTTTTAGGTTGTCTTTATCCTGAGATATCTATGACCTGACCTCTTCCTAAATATAGTGGCTTTCCTCTAATTTTCTCAATCAATAAAAGCTTCTGAAAGCTGTAGACACTCTATCACCGAATTCTCTTATGCAACTCTTTAGAAAGCATTGACTTTCCCCTCATGTATGTTTTTGCATACAATGTACTACAAGCTATATTCTTCTCACTACTGTATAAAAATTGTTCTCCAGTGTTGTAATATATATATATATATATATATATATATATATATATATATATATATATATTAAGGCAATTATCAACAGTAAAATTACTTGTGAGTATTAAAATTTCCCAGACTGCTGATAGTTTCCTTAGGAAAGTTTCTCTCATGTGATATAAAAGGAAGACCCTTATGCTTATTGTCATACTTAAACCACATTTTTGGTTGCACTTTAGAGGATTTTTTTTCTTGGTTTTGATTTTTGTTGTTTTTGTTTGCTTGATTTTTTTGTTTTGTTTTGTTTTGTTTTTCAAGACAGGGTTTCTCTGTATAGCCCTGGCTGTCCTGGAACTCACTTTATAGACCAGGCTGGCCTCGAACTCAGAAATCCGCCTGTCTTTGCTTCCAGAGTGCTGGGATTAAAGGCGTGTGCCACCACGCCCGGTTTTTTTATTTGTTTTTTTTTTATTTTTGTTTTTGTTTTTCCTTCTTATCTTTGCATCATGGCATACAAGATAACTCAGTTTGGTTTTCTCTCAATTGATACATAAGGTAGTAGAATTCACTCCAGTCACTTTAATTACCGTGACAGTTACTTCTGAAACTTCCATTAGAGGAAGTGTTATTACACTTATGTGTATTTGTATATGTGTATGTGCAAACATGTGAATATAAATGTGTTATAGTAGACATAAGCACTCAGAGAAAAGAGGACATAAGGACATCAGGGAAAAGCTCACAAAGGTCAGTTCTCCCTTTCCAACATATGGCTCTGGGGAACCAATCAGGTCATCAGGCTTCACTTTTTTATCCCCTGGGACATCTTGATGGCCAGAAACACCTTTGAAAATATTAGATTATCTGCAACTTCAGTTTGGATTTCTATCAGTTTCCAAATCCTCAAATTTTCTGTCTGCTTTTTATGTCTCTCAGACAGGCCATGACAACTTCAAATAGCTCAGGCATAAACTAAATTTCTTTTCATAGATGTCAGATCTCATAAAGCCTATTCAAATTCATGCTGTATCCAGGCCTGGAAAGAAGATGTATGTTGCACATAGGCTTTTCCATATATGTTTGCTGATATATTTTTAGACAAAGTACTTTGTCAACTATGTTCATGTTTTTTTCAAGAATTCCAAAAATTATTAAAAATAATTTGTGTACAGGTACTATTTTTGTCTCAATGAGTTTACATAATTTCTTCCAAATTCTCTAAGATGAAAGATTGAAGTCCTGGTTAAATTCTCAAACAGTCTTTCCCTTAGCTAGAATGGATTCTATAGATAGCACACATTACCCAAAATAAAGGAATCTCATTGAATTCTGAACCTCTCTCTTTTAATACATTCTAACTAGTTATCCTTCATTTAGTTTTGCCTTTCTCCCTGAATATTTTATTTATTTTCCCTGGCTTTGCTACTTTGTCCTTTCTTTCTCAATCCATATCAATGGCTTCCTCATCAATCTGTGGGAGTCCAGCTTCTCCGGGAAGCAAATTTGGACTTCTTTCAAAATTGTCCAGTCCTAAAATACAAATTCTTAATAACCCCTTGGCTTAAATATTCCATTGCCTCCTTCATTCAGAACCGAGAAACGCAAATTCTTTCAGACTCTTTGTTTGGCTTAATGTTTGCCAGCATGGCTCACAGAGACTCTTACATTTATCCAATTGTCTTTCCATTCCTTCCTCTCCTCTTGGAATTTGCTGAACATCTTACTTCAAAACATTTCTCACTATGCTCTTTCCTGCCTGATTTTCCTGACAATCCTCTTCAGGCTTCAGAACTAATTAACTCAATCAGTAGAATATGCAGCCCTTGAAATTGTAATCCTCCTCCCTCAATCATCCATGTAGGATAGCTGGAATTACCACTAGAAAATTTGCTGTGATTTTTACATAGAATGAATCACCACAATTTTCTAGATTGTCTATGATTCTCAAGTATCTCCATATTGCTTTTCATAGACAATGGCTTTAACTCATTTGTACACGACACTCCTGGACAGGAATGCCTGAGAAAGGGGAACTACCCCATGCCTACTTGAACATAACAAAGTTCTTGAGAATTTTGTCTCTCTTTTAATACTGTTTGAGGCAAATTTTTTTTCTGAACCCTCACATCGATGGTTGGTTCTTCAAATAAAACAATAACATTGCCAAATTTTTACTTAATATCAGTGAAGGGTTATAAATATTAACACCAAACTCTAAAATTATCAGAAATCAGCTTATTCATAAATATATCTAAATCTGAATATCCTTAAAGTGCCTGTCTCAGACAGAAAGGAAACTCAGGTATACATCAATAAATGCAATCATTGATTAATGCTGTGTCGGGGAAACAAATACACTGCAGATATCCATATGATGTCATATATTTTGCACTGTTTGACATTGTAATAGCTGAAGTTATTTAGATTTTAAATTTCTTGTTAGCTTGCTGGCTAGCAGTGTCCTGGAAGGAGGTCCACCTTTGGAATGTTCAGAAATGACAAACTTTATGAAGTTAGTTCAAGCTTTAAGTACCATGTTCTTGAATTAATCATGCAAGCAACATTGCTGAAGTGTATCTGAGGAATTCCTCAGCAACTACCTTCATTCCTCATGGAGGTAGACTTTAACACCAATGTATCTTTCTGTCAATTGTGCCAGAAACCTAAAGAGACCTAAACTTTTAAAGACATACGGAGATGTGATAAATGCTCAACACTTATCTAAAGGCAGAAATTTTATTTTAAAAGTCTGCAGCATTAATTTCTGACCGCTGCCAGTTATTCTGTTTCTAGAAATCAAAAAATGGTAGTAAAAAAGAGAGCTTATATGTGGCTGCTTAAAGGTGTTAAAGTACAATTGCCATTAGTTTTCTTATCTCCAAATGATATGAAAATAGATTTAATGCCAAACTGACAGGACAGCTACAGGGAAAATCAGAATAATGGAAGTATCTAGAGAAGTGATGGCACTTTACAGTCCTCTTAATCCCAGAGTCTGTCTGCTTTGGGTTCTTGACTTTGCATCCCTAAGTCTGGGTCAGAAAAATCTGCAGAGTGATTTTACACGTGTATACACATCTTTCTCTGAAAGAGGAAACACATACAACTCTCTCCAATCAAAGGCACTGATGGCAGGTAGGCCTATTTGTCTAGTATCCACTTTAGACTGTGATGGGACTTTCTGTGAGGGATTACTCTCAAAACACTTGAAGCCTCTTCCTAATGAGGCTTCATCAGTCTCCTGATGAGACAGCCCTCACTGGTTCTGCTCAAAGTACTAATAAGTACAGGCTCTCCAGGATGCAGAATCCATGTCTCCCCTTTCATCCAGTCTCTTTATCTTACTAATGGTGTTACAAAAATGTTCCACGAGATTTTCTACTCAATACAACCCTTTCTGGTTTTATGTTTGGCAGTTTGGAAATGTGTGAACAATACTTTCAAGTCAACAAGCAACATTTATTAGGCTGTGCTTTGTGTGACTGAAAAGCCCAATCTGGGCATTGAAAATAGTCCAAAGTGATTGTTTTCTTGAAGGATTAAAGGTAGACTACTAGGGGGTTGTTGGATGGTGCTTATTAAAGTATCCTAAGTATGGCCAAAAATATAGCTAATTTTGCCTGAGAGAAATACAAGGAAAAGTTAGTCATTACATCAGAATTCTCCACGATACCACTGATTATTATTTTCCTCAACTTGCTTGTTGGAAATACTGTTTTTTTTATGGTGACCTTTATTCTACTTTCCTGTTGTAGGGGAAAAGGCTATTTTCATTGAACATCAGGGTAAAAATTCCATGATAAACATAATGTATCACTTTGTTCTGAATTATCCAGTGATTTAAATTTAGTTTAATATTTTGATCCAACGTAAATTTCATGAATCACAATTCCCCTAAGTGAGTGTTTCATTAGATCTTCACCCTAGGAAATAAAACTGAGTATAGAATTATTTTGACCTATAATTCTTTAACTCTTATTATAATGGACATTATAAAATCCTTCATAGGTATGTAGTACTATCTAGAGCTGTGAAAGCTGAAAGCAATAATTTAAACTTACATAAAGACACTGTGATCGTGATTTACTGTAAATTCTGGCATGTGACACTCTTGCTTCTGAGCTGAATTTCAATGCAGGCATCACAGGCTCCTCACCTAATGGACAGCAGCCCAGTGAGTATTAGATATTTTGCTATCTTGCTTCAAATGTGTGTTGCCTACATCTATTCTTTGCAACTATGCCATATTTTTGTTTTTTTGGTTTTGTTTTTGTTTTTGTTTTTCTTATAGTTTTTAAAATCAAATCCTATCTTTTGCTTCTGTACCAGTAGGATACATCTATGCATATTCCCTATGTCTTAAACAACAATGTTCAACAGAGATACAATATGAGACATTTATATAATTTTAAGTTTGTTACATAGCTTTAAATAGCTATATTAAGAATAATAAAAGAAGGCTAAACATAGCTTTGTGGGTTTGCTTATGGTTACCTACCTGTTTACATCTATATCTATATTAAATATAAATATATATCCATCAGTCCTTGTGTGGCTTTTGCCTGCATGTGTTTCTGTGTACTACATGATCACAGATGTCTTTGGAGGTCAGAAAACTGCATCACATTTACTTTAACTGACTTTAGGGTATCTAACATGGCCTTATGAACAGAACCCTGGTCCTATGCAATAACAGTTGAGTGCTTTAATAACTGAAGTACCTTTCTAGATGAAAGCTAAATTATAATACATTTTAATCTAAATAAATTTGTTAATGACATTTCAATGTATAAGATATACAAAAGCATTAATAGGTTATTTTCTTTATTCATTTTCATATTGTTTTAAAATTCTGGCTATATTTTTCATAATTTTAATATATTATAACATGATAATTTTGACTGTAATATTTGATCTGCATTTAGGTACAATAAAATGTGTAGTTAAAAATTAAATCTGAATTTGTTTCACACTTATAGTTTTCCAGTCATTACAACTGTCATGAACTTTTTAAATGTAAATTTAAGACTTGTGGTCACATAACCAAGTAGTTGATGTTTACTTAGGACATAAAACATGCTAGCAACCTATCAAAAGAGACTCAATCCCTAGCGAGCACACCAACACACAAACACCAGATAATTAGTGCTAACCTCATGTCTTGACTTTTTTATTCAAGTCTTCCATTAGTTCTTAAAGGCTTATAGACAGCTTCCACATAGTATAAAATAAATGAATAAATCTGCCAGGATATACACATATTAAAAACAAAATATTCAAGACAATAACAACAAACAACAATATGTTGTTCAAGAAAGTATACTGTATATAATTCATATGGAGAGGGTCCCTGAAAATTCATGGTGTTTTCAATAATGAGTGATAGACTGCTCTTACTAATGTAAACAAAAACACAAATGGCTAATTTTGGAATATATAAGCACCATTAGGTAATACTTATTGTTATCAGCCTAGTGAGTATATTACAGAGGCAAAATCAGAAATCCTGAGAGTCAATCATCATGTTGTTCCCACTTGTGACCACATTTGGGGCTTTTCTCCTTAACTGCTAGACACTTTAATTTGTTAATCTCCTAGCTGATAAATTCATAACCTTAAGAAAGAAAAGGAACAAGGGATTTTTTTGTACTGTTATGTTTTGCTGTATTGTGCTGTTTTGATTTCACAATGTTGGATGAGAGGGTCTTAGTCAGATGTTTGCATAATACATTTATATTTATTTCTTCATTTAGAATTTTTCAGTGATAGAATAAATTACCATAAGCTTATAGATTATGTGGATGTTTTTCTTTGTAATAACAATTAACAAATGAGAAATAATCAAATTTGATGGATTCACTTAAAACTTTAATTCAAGTGCATAGTTTTCATTTTTTAAAAAAGAAATCTAAGACATTATATTTATATATTTATGTATTTATGCCATATAATATACATTTAAGAACAATTAAAATATGTCCTGAATTTGAGAAAGAGTGGATGGGAGTATACAGGACAGTTGGGTAAAAGAAAGTCGAGGAGGAAAATGATATAAGTATATCTTAGTTTTTAAAAACTATGCATTACAATCTGTTTTGTATTTTTCCTTAGGGTCCATTTCAAGCCATTCTAACCACATTTCCAGAACACCATGGTCACACATGTTTACTAGATCCCATTTTGGAGAGCACAAACTAAATTCACAGTGAATTTTTGCTGTGGTTTGATGAACATATGCTATTTGGTCAAGCAAATAGGAACACAAGACCAGGCCAAAATCAACTGTAACACTCTCTTCTAAGTAAAATCAAAAGAAATCTGAAATTCCTTTATGAAGGCAACATAACCTAGCCTACCGAGTCTAGGGATCTTTGATTCTTTCTGGTTTGTACTCTTGGCTAGGTTTGGAAATAGGCTTTCTACATCCATATAGCACTGACAGTTAAATATCTGTGATCATAGTTTAAGCTGGTCCTTGAAATTCGTTCACATAATTGCCTGTCAGTGGAATATATCATTGGCTTCAGGGTTTGATTGTTTGTTTCCAAAACTTTTTTTTTAATTTAACCTCTTCAGAGAGCACTTAGAAAAAGGAATAAAATATTGGCATGACACTATGAGTGAAAAAAATACTCATTTCTACCTCACTCTTCCTTCTATTCAAACGTATGAATTTCCCTTGGCATCATTAATTGATGCAACCTAAAGAATAGCCTTATTTGAAGCACTGTTCAGTGAAACATTACATACAGTGCAGTCATATTTATAAAATGAATATATCCACAAGCTGATGTGTTGTCATACACTGTAGCTTTGTTTGTCTCTGTGATCTTCTTTTCTGTGTTCAATGGTGCATATCAAGTTTACAACCGCAGTTTATTATCTAATGCATTGTGTGATTAATGGAAAAGCTCATCTTTAATCAGTTGTCGATTTCTTTCCCCGATGAGTCTTCTTGCCTTAAGCACAATATCGTCATAGGCTTAACTTTTCACAATAGTTTTTTTTTTGTCTACTTTCTTTTCTATTTATTTTTAACAAAAGAGCAGTCATGTGAGTACTGCTAATAGATTTAATAAATCATCCTGTGATGCCTCTCTATTTCAAAGGACCTATTTGTTTATCTCTGCAAGAGAGCTTTGTGTTTTGAATTAACAGTAACTATTGGAAAAATGATAATTCTAGGATATTGCTTGCTTTGCAATAAGTTAAAAGGTATCTGTCATTGTCCTTACCATCAGAGAATTTTAATTTTTCTACTTGATTTTACTATCTTAATGATATTTAACATTACTTGTGTATTCTTCCTGATATTTTATATAAAGGGTTGATATCATATTAGTTTTAAATTAAAACTTAGCAAAAATACTTTTAAAGAATAGCAGCTTTATGAAAACATGAATTATAGATACAAAAAATTGTTATACTAAGATCTCATTATTAATCTTACAGATGTATTCAGCAGGGAGAACCAACGTGAACTATAGCAGTTCTATTCAACATTATATATCCCTCCAAAAATTCAATAGAATTTATTTATTCTAACATATATTAGCAATGTTTTAGTTTTCCTAAAAAGAGAAATGTGTAATGTGAGATTAAAGCAAAACAGCAAACCCTACAACAACAAAAGAAAAAAAAACAAACAAACAAAAACAAACGAACACACTGAATAGCTTCTCTTCAAAATAAGAAGAGTGAGGCTTCTAACTGAAGAGCTCATTCCAGAGCAAGTAAGATGGAATCAGTGGTAAAATTCATATGGATTTGGTGCCAAATGGATGGAATTCTCACCTACAGAACAATACACTTGCTCAAGAGGCATGCTTTATGGACTCTCAGAAACAGGCTTTCTCCATCAGCTATGTAACTCCAGAAACAACCTCACTGACTGACATGCAATAGACAATTAGAAAGTACCAAATTAAATAAAAACATATTGATCATAGGTATGAGAATGTTGACAAACCCCTGCAGTGTTGCCTATAGAAGTAACTTATCTGCTAGTGTCTGGGGGTCTCATAAATGTATTTTTTTCTGATCCACCCATACATACATACAAACTTTTCATAGAGGACTTGATTCAATTTTTGAGTTTCCAGATTCTGATGTTTGCTATTAACTGGAAGAACTTCTGATCTTTGATAATGTGATCAAGTTTGGGGTTTTAGCTATAGTCAAATACTGAGAGGTCCATATTGGATTTTTTTTTCCCCCTAGTGGATTTTAATCTTGCATAGACATTTGAAATTGCTCACTGACCTAAGGATAAGTGTTTATTTGATTCAAGTTCTTTATATTAGCTTTTGGTTAGGGTTATAAGCTCACTCATTATCAACCTGTTATGACATCTGTCGAGATACATTCCTAAAGACTGCACGCACAGATAAATATAAATTCTACAATTCCTTTCATTGATATGTTTCTTGAACTGAATGTGTTTTGTGAGAAATTTCAAAGACCCTTGGTTTCTTGCAGCTGTGAATGTGTACTTTCTGGATTGCTAGTAAAAATTCACCAACACTCTCAGCCAGCCAGTCATCATACATACATATGTGTATAGTAGGAGGTAAAGGAAGTACATTGCCTAAAAAGAATGAAATGTATAGAATAAAAGTCTATATCGAGACATAGATTAAAAGGCAAAGATCACTGCAAAAGCATGTTCTAAATATCATAGAGTAATATGTTGTCTTCATAGTACTTGCTCCACTGATTCATTCCAGGGATCCTAAACGCATGATTCTTTTAAATACCTCCATCTGGGCTAGGAGGAAAATTAGAACATCCATTTTCTGCTATGTCATGCTGCATCCACAGCCAGTTCCAAATTGAGCAATGCACTTGAATTCTGTATTCAAAGAATCTTTTTGTTCCCAAGTACTTTGGTTTCTTCTCCACAATGTTGAGTGGGGATTTAATATGGAAACAATCTAGCAGCTCCCTGGT
This sequence comes from Mus minutoides, assembly GCA_902729485.2. NCBI lineage: Eukaryota > Metazoa > Chordata > Mammalia > Rodentia > Muridae > Mus > Mus minutoides. The sequence goes on from LR750071.1 coordinate 990,066, forward strand.
GTAGTCTGTTTCCGCAAACAGAACAGACAAGTGGTTGTGACTGAATAAGTGCACATAGAGCACCTTGTCACAGTTCACATTTCTGTCAAATAAGACATGGTTTATTACTCATGCTTTGATTATAGCTAAAAATAAAGAAAATAAGGGGTACATGAGGTTTTGCTTTCTGAGTGGATATAAAGTGTGTTTAGTACGCAAGAGAAATGAGAAATGGAGAGTGGGAGGCCCAGGGGAATATCAGCGCTTCCTGAGAACAATTGCTTTACCAAAAATTGTCATCTCCTTCTCAGAAGTCTCCAAGCCAAGCTCCCTGCTGTCTTATCAGATTCAGAGTGAGTCTGCAGAGCATTGCACAGCACTTGAGAGGCCCTAATTATTTCCTGTCCACTCTGTGCCCATCCAAACTCTTCATCTTATAAACATACATCACTAGCAATGTTGGTGTGTTGATCGCACAGATGTTTTGAGGAAATCAGTGCTCAGGAAGCTTGGCTTCTTCCTCCCTCCTGCTGTTGCTTTTCTGTGGCTCGGAATTACCACTTACTTTCTGGTATTGAGCCTTGAATATTCTTGGCAGAAGAACTACCACTGAATTACTTCTTTGGGTTTTATTTATTTACTTATTTATTTAAATATTGAGATAGGGTCATTCTGAATACCCAAGGCTGACCTTAAAACTCACTTTGTAGCTCTGGCAGGCTTTGCATGACTTTAGACTATTCCTAACTCATTCTCCAAAGTCCCTGGGATTGTAGACTCTGACACAGGCTATGCAGCCACTGCTTTTGCTGCATGGAGAGTGGAAGAGCATCAATGTAGGACTCTTGGCTAAACATCATATATGTTTATATATTTAGGGTATATGATATATCCCCTAATATACAGCAAAACTTTGTAACATGCAATTCATTATGACTCCATCTTCAGTGAAACCAATGTTCCAGTAGTCTTGTTACATATTATGAAGCTCATATGTGACTCAGTTACTCTGCAATGGTGTGTGCTATTAAATGTTAGTAGTGATACATTTCTATGTCACTCTATAATCAGAGATAGGAAGCAGGTTCAGTATTCTAGCCCCTGGATATTCTTCATTGCTTGATTCCTGCATAGTAGCGCAGCAATGCCACAACATTTGATATATATTCCACAAGTATTCTGCTACTGGTGACTTTAAATGATAACTAAGAAACAATAAACACTGTATAAGGACAAAAACACTATGTCCTACTCAGACAACACAAAGGACCACAATGTTTCCTCCTGTTTCTTAAAGGTGGAATTCATTTGAAGAGAAAACGGAAGAATGCTAAAGGAGAGAAAATAATAACTGCCACAATACACGAAGCCACTCACTCTGAATTCAGAGGTTCTAGCCAGTTCAAACAACTAATAAAGAAAATGAGAGGAATATAATTTGCAGCCATTTTGCAAAAGAGGAGAAATAAAACTTTACTTTACAAATAGCCCTGGCTGTGCATCAAGCCAAGCTAGCAGTGCAGCCGGGGCGGATGGTAATGTGATTACGCTGGTAATGATATGCATTAGGTACATTATGGGAAACAATAATGCTCCCTACCAAACGCACTCAATCTAGTTATTGATTTTTCTTAATGTTAAAAGCACTACTCTAAAACCGAAAAGAGATATCCTTTATTTATTCCCTTTCTCTTTCAGTTTCCAAGTCCATAGATCCTTAGATGCAGAGCAGTATAGCAAGATAATGGAGTAATGTATATCTAATCTGACACCTACTGGGCAGGGCTAATGTTTCAGATAGAAACTGTTCAGAACTGCTTGGGGGCGAGGAGTCATATATAAACAAGAAAAGACATCTGACCTCAACTTTGCTTCCTTTTTGTTATTGTTGCTGTTGTTTGGTGTAATACATGATGCCAAGCTTATGCATCTATGTTAACACTTTTTTCTCCCATGACACACGTACAATCTATTTAGGTTTTTAATAAATTATTATTGTAACAGAAAATATTATTTTCCCCCTTGCCCCTTCTCCAATCTTTAATATTTACTATTGAATTCACATTTCCTAGTATGCATGTATACACACACACACACACACACACACACACACACACACACACACACATGCACGCACGCATGTGAGAGAGAGAGAGAGAGAGAGAGAGAGAGAGAGAGAGAGAGAGAACTATTTCATTTCATTCTCATAATTTATTTTCTTAACACTCAGCAATACCTGGACCAAGTATTTCTAGCAAATGTCAGAAGAAAATTTGTTAAATACAAAACATGCTAAATCTTGATTCTACTTCATTTCACGCAATAATTTTTATGGTCTTTATTAAATGTTATTTCAAGCTGTGTTTGTCAAGTTAACGATTAAGGAAAACAGTAGTCAGGTGTCAAAAGTTCGCTATACGACTCATCAGTTCTCTCAGGAAAGTCAGGCAATGTATTTGCGTTAACCTTCTGGCGGTTGCCCCACACTCGGTCCCTCATCCATCTCATTTCTCCAATGCTTACTTTTTAACTTTAGAGGAAAATAAAAAGCATTTATTCATGTCATTTTCACTTGGCCAATTTCATTTAAGATACTCCCAGAGGATCTGAAACAGCATGTCTCTGAGTAACAGAAATAGAAACATCTCAACTATTCCTTCTATTTAACCAAAGGACACTAAACTCATGCACACCTCTGACGAAGTTTTCAGACAGATGACAGTGCTCAGTCAAAAGGGAAAGTAATCAGCTATTAAAAACAACGAATTGATAAAATTTGTAGGGACATGGATGGATCTGGAGTATATCATCCTGAGTGAGGTAATCCAGTCACAAAAGAACACACATTGTATGCACTCACTGCTAAGTGGATATTCGCCCCAAAGCTTGGAATACCCAAGATACAACTCACAGCCCACATGAAGAAGAAGGAAGCCCAAAGTGTGGATGCTTCAGTCCTTCTTAGAAAGGGAAACAAAATACTCAAGGAAGGAAATATGGAAACAAAGTGTGGGGCAGAAACTGAAGGAAAGGCCATCCAGAGACCTCACCACCTGGGGTTCCATCTCATATTCAGACAACAAACCCAGACACTATTGTGGATGCCAAGACGTACTTGCTGACATGAGCCTGACACAGCTGTCTCCTGAGAGGTTTTGCAAAAGCCTGACAATTACAGAGGCAGATACTCACAGCCAACCTTTACTGAGCAAGGAGTCCCCAATAGAGAGGCCTTAGAGAAAGGACAGAAGGAGCTGAAGGGGTTTGCAAGCCCATAGGAAGAACAACAATATCAACCAACCAGATTCTCCCCCAACCCCACCCCACCCCTTGAACTCCCAGGGACTAAACCACCAACCAAAGAGTACATATGGAGGGACTCATGGCTCCAACGGCATATGTAGCAAAGGATGGCCTTGTGGAACATCGATGAAACCCTTGGTCCTGTGAAGGCTTTATGCACCAGGGTAGGGGAATGTCAGTGCGGGGAGGCGGGAATGGGTGGGTGAGTAGGGGAGCACCCTCATAGAAGCAGGGAGAGGAAGGATAGGATAGTGGGTTTCTGAAGGGGAAACCAGGAAAACAGATAACATTTGAAATGTAAATGAATAAAATATCAAATTAAAAAAAAGTTAAATAGATTAAAAAAAGAAAAAAGGTGAAAGTCAGACAGCATTTCCAAAGCACCTGACAGGATGCCTTCCCTTAGGATTTCAAAACTAGTTATTATGGAAGAAAAAATGTTTTCATTTTAAAGATCTTTCTTCTCAACAAACTTTTTTACTTGGCTTGACTTAATATCATTTAGGAATACAAAATATTTTCCCTGCTGTTTTAAAGGAAACAGAAATAGGAATTATACTGTTTTCCTATATGGCTGTAGACCCAAAAAAATCATTTCTCCCAAATATAATGAAAAGAGTGAAATTTTTATATCCTTATGGTAAATGTTTCTTTGTTCCTCAATTCACTGATAATAATTTCCCATCTCACTCATGAACCTCTAGAAGTGATCTGTTCACCCATTTTCTCACATGAGGGATTCACTATGGAGAGGCCAGCATGCATGTGCGTGTGTGCATGTGTGTGTGTTAGTATGCATTTGTGTATATGTGTGTTCTCTCATTTAAAGATAAAAGGCTTCTATTCAAAAGAAATTCCTGTATTCTTTGTCTTAGTCAGAAGAATTTTTAAAATCCTTATTTATAAGCACAAGGTAGCAAAAAGAGCACAATTATGAGACTCATTTGCTCAGATTTTGAACATATGTCAAAGTTTTGTACTAAAAGCATTAACTATTAAGTTATTACAAGAGCTCTGCAAGCATATATTATTTACTAAGAGTAAAAAGTAAAAATTTATTTCAGAGCACTTATAAAATAATGGTGGTATTGTATCTAATTTATCCTTTGCCAAAAATAGTATTAGTCAAATCTCCAGGATATAAAATATTTACAGCACTAATACTTATAAGTTGTAAAATCTCTCTATACAAAGTAAAAACTATGAACTTTTCTATGATCAGATAAAAATCGATTGTAGTGTGTTAAAAGTAATTGTTTTAAAGTTGAGCAGATAGCTCATGCCGGGCTGATGAACTGAGTTTGATCTCTCGAATTTTCCTGATGAAAGGAGAGAATTATACACTCTTCTAGCCTCCATGTCTTTTTTCTGTGGCACATGTCACTCTCTCTCTCTCTCTCTCTCTCTCTCTCTCTCTCTCTCTCTCTCTCTCTCTCCCTCTTTCTCTCTCTGTCTTTCTCTCCCTATTTCTATCTCTCTAACACCCACACACATAAAGACATAAATGAATAACTGATTAAGGTAATTAGTTAGTTTAGTTCTGCTTACTCATTTTACATATCTAAGTTTACTATAAAACTGTCATCATCAACACATCATATCTGGCTGTCAAAATATATTTATTATAGGCATTCAATAATTTCTCGTTTAGTTACTATAAATTTATTGTAGGCAATTAAAATATTTTATATACTTAGTATTTGTTTCAGATGGTTTGGTGAAATTTTATTTTATCAGAGATACAGACACTTCTAAGCATTGCTTTACCCATAAAATGAGAATATTTTTAAAACCCATTTCTCTGGATTGTATAGGCGCTACATAGTATATACAACTTATTTACACAGATGGATGTTACATATTTGGTGCACAGAAATTACAATTTCACCTATGTTCCTTTAATTTTCACAATTACTAAAACAAAATATTGTTCTTGCCTCTTACCTAAAACTAAGTAAGGAAAATGTACAAGTAATCAATTGACTAGCTCTTGTCAAGACAATGAGAAACAACTGGAATCTCTGTACAATGTTCCAGGCAAAATTTAATATATTATTTAATTCTTATGCTACAATGTCTGGGAAAGCAGTAACCATGAGGCTTATGTTTTTAATGAGATAAAAACAATTTTATCTTTCATGTGGTAGTAAATCTAATCGAGTTCATAGGATGAAGTTGGCATGAAAGAAAGTGGTAGGACATTTTATACAGGGTTTGTGGGCGTAGTTGTGAAGTTATACTTGAGGGGACAGCTGGAAGAAGTAAGGGTCAGGTGTGTTGGCTTCTGGAATTTTGCTGTCTAGAAATAGTGAGGGATCTGATGCTATAGTGCTCCCTACTCTCTTGTTCCAAAACTATTGCCGTGCTCCTCAGAAAAAACTGTTGTGTTTTCTTCCTCTCACAGATATTCTTTACAAATACTTCTCCTTTCTTTGATTCTACCATGAATTAGTGTATCCTTTCAGTGTATCAGTAGTAATAACTGAAGATGTGGAGTCTACATTATTCTTTCAAATATTCTCCTTGTCCATTATCACAGCAAAAATGTGGCCAGTGACATTTCATGGATGAGAAAAATGGAAGCCCTGAGGCAGTGGTTAGTTTATAGTAGCTGCAGAGCCAGGACAGAATATGGTTCATTTGGGAATTCTAATTCTTTGTAGTCTGCGGCCTCTGCTCCATGACCCTACTGCTCAATATGCTCTTTAGATAAAGCTCCATTTAGAGTCTTCAGTTAGAGTGAATGTGCAATGTTTACATGGATGGCACCTCCCAAAGTGACCAAATGCAGTTGAATACAATGGATGCGAAGCACCGTGGATCAAATTCTGAGAAGAGAAAGAAGACAAACTACTAGATAAAATTTTAATAGAAAACATTGCCATTCACGTACTAAAAACGTACATCACTTATGGATCAGATATGGTTTGTTTCACATGCATGTAGGAAAACTATGATCAATTACAGAGACAGATTGAAAAAAAAAATGAGTCTGTTAAAAATAAGCAAGTTGGCCGGGTGTGGTGGCGCACGCCTTTGATCCCAGCACTAGGGAGGCAGAGGCAGGCGGATTTCTGAGTTCGAGGCCAGCTTGGTCTACAAAGTGAGTTCCAGGACAGCCAGAGAAACCCTGTCTCACCCCCCCCCCTCAAAAAAAAAAAAAAGAAAAAAAAGTAAGTCTTCATCTATTTTTAATACATCAAGTTTTCTCCAAATAAAACGCCCACAATACTACATTTTATACAACGTTCCCAGCAATCTTGACAATGTAGTATCAGTATACATTTACCGCTTTGCTATTAATACATGAACCACACAACTAGGAACACCAAATAAAATTCACTCTGCGACTTTAACAGAAGAGTTCAGTGAATGCCATAAACTAGCAAGAACTTCCCTAAATATTTGCTGGACAACCAGAAATGATTCAAGTGTTTTTTTTTTTTTTTTTCAAAGCAGGAAACATCTACATACTGGGCAGCTATCATATTTAATTAAATTTGTAAGGGTCACATCAGAGGTAAAGAATATTATCCACACAACTAATGCAGTCAGAATACTAATGCACTCAAAGGGGTTTCAGGTGACCTTTCTGCTTTGCCCTTCTTATCGACATTATTTGTCAGAAGAAAAATATCAACCTAAGCAGATCTACTAACTCATAACCCTTGTTTAAGCCTAATTGGACTATGTCATAAATTTATCCATTACTGTGGGCAATAAGTATTTATATTGAGGTTCCATCCATCTGTTCTTGTTCAAATAGAGGAGAATATTGTTTGTATACAGGAAGAAAATATATCCCAAGGAAATGTGTCTCTGCCATTTGCTCATGTCAATTAATACTCAAAGTGCAATAATTCCAGGGTACTTCGTAACTGTGGGGCAGGAGTTATTGATGTGAATATTACAATTAGCAACTATAAAAGGCTTATAGAAATTCACCACTGTACTCTGGTGATTCCTTTAAGCAGGCTGTCCTTTTATGACACTGTCATCCTGTCAAGCTGCTGCTTCACACATGCTCATGTTTCATGCATACAGCTCAGGTTCTCCCATGGACTATCATGATTTTCTAATAAATAGATTAAGCTTATTTATATCTGGAGACTGTCAACATTTGCCAACACATTATTAATGAGATAATCCCTCTATATTGCTTGATTTCTTAAACAGAGAGTCAATTTAAAAAAAAAAAACTGAACATGCAGCATTGGAAATGTACAGACCAATTAAATCATGTTTTCCACCCTAAAATGATGTGGAAACATGCAAATTGCTCAAACATTCAGATCATGCATTTCTTCAATAGGAATATGCTCACAATGTTGGCTATATCATTTTACTGTTGATGCCTTAAATGACAAAAATTCCCCAAAGTTGATGACTATTGGATAAGTAGTAGTTTATATAATCTTTCCAGTATATAAAATATACTATAGTTTAATGAATAAGACATATGTATGTGTATGTGCCACTTAAGGTTTCTATTAGTGTAAACAAATACTGTGACCATGATCAAAAGCAACATGGGGGAAAAGAGATTATTATGCTTATTTTATTCTATCAGCAAAGAAAGTCAGGGCAGGAACTCTATCTAGCCAGTAATCTGGAGGTAATAACTGAGGCAGAAGTCATGGAAGAGTGCTGTTTAGCAACTTGTTAATCAAGGCTCAGTCAGTCAGTTCTTTTATACTCCCTGGACTACCTAAGGATTGGGGGTACCACTCACAGTGTGCAGAGCGCTTTCCCATTAACCCTCAATTAACAAAATGCACACAGCTCAATTTGGAAGGAAGTAGTTTCTCAAATGAGGTTCCCTCTTACTAAATGATTCTAGTTTGTGTCTAGTTGATATAAAACAAGAGATAGCCATTTCTATTCACTTTCCTTTAAATATAACACAAATATTTTATTAAAAATATAAATTAATTTGTTAAATATGATCACAAATATTTTAGTGTAAGTCAAAGTGAAGACGGATTGAGCCACTGCACCTACTCGTGTCATTACGCATCACAAGCAAAAGAAATGGTATTAAATTTGATTCCTCATTTTCTGTCTACATCATTCTTTATACTGAATCACTTCCATTTCACTAGTCCACAAAATATTTCCAAAGTGCAATCAATGTGACTCAGTAACTATAGCTAAAAGATACCTTTTACACAAAAACAGTTCTAAGTGATAACAAATGAAGAAAACTTGGAAAACACCTATCTTGTTCATTCACATCACTAATATAAGAACACGAGGAACAAAGTGTAACAAAATTCATCATCTAGGTTTCATCACATAAATCTCAAAAGCATTACTCCTATAAGGAAATAAAAATTATATAATCAATATTGTTTTAGAAAATGAACAATACCCTATACAAATAAATCCTAAACACTATCATTTTGCATTGTTCTTGACCTATATTGATTCATACGAAGAATAATATTTGAAATGCCTAGTTTTTATTTTTTCCACTAATGTTCAGTAGTTCCTCCAACTAAAATACTATATTTAATCTTGCCAAACTAAACACTATATTATTTCAAACAATTATAGTTCATTGTAGGAATGTGTAAGTTTTTTGTGAAATTATTAGGCTCTTTGTGTAGACACGAAATTATTGAAATCCACAGCACTATATATTTTTTCCAGTACACGTTCCATTTATAGAGCTCAAGTTATTTCCTAGCCAACTTTGATATGAAGCTATCCTTGTACACTGGTAAAAATATAACAAAAGATTTCCAATATTTACTAAAGGCAAAAACTTTTTTTCACATTCACAATTCATTTTAGAAAAGAAAATATTATGCAGGGACTGATTTCTTTTTATGTCTCTTCTGTCATCTACTATGAACACATAACCCTGCTACAGCATGAAGTATGACTGTGTGTGTGTGTGTGTGTGTGTGTGTGTGTGTGTGTGTGTGTGTGTGTGTATGTTATGGTGTGGTATGTCTCTTCCACCTGATATAAGAAAAGATAAAACTGCCAGGAATAAAAATGTCTTTGCTCATAAGCTTTGGGTAAGGAAAGTGACCGTTTCATTATACTTGCAATTGTCATTTCAAAGCCCTGTCTCTGGTTTCTTAAGGCTCTGCTAGCTTTGTGATATAACTAGATGGAGATCATTCTGCTGTGACCAAGTTACATCTCAATACAGAAACCTCATTTTTCATGTCTCTTGCTTAAAAACAAACAGCAAGCTCTGGAGAAAGACTTGTGTTTAGCTGATGGGAACTCAGGCAATAGCAGTGGCGTTTTTCTAAATGAAGCCTGCAGTTCTCAAAGGACTCACATCTTAAAGTTTTATCTGCAAAGAGCATTCCAAAATATCTTGATCTTGGAAATAACTAGATTTTTATCTTCCCAGGCAGTTCAATATGCTTTACAACAGAGGATTAAAAAACAACTTCTGGGTACCACCATTATTTTCTTCTGAATATTTTACCTAATAGCTACATTTGTGCCTTTTTGCATAAATATTCCTGCTAAAGAATTTTATACCCAGCAAGTAAAATGTCAAAAGCAGTACATTATCTGAGCTAATAATTCACATGTAATCAGAGCACTGCATAAAAATAACACTTGGGAAGTAATCAAATTGCAAGTTTATTTTTGTCTCCTAGTACCCATTTAAAATTTATCCAGTGGGGAAAGCAATTTCTTTTACATTTTGGTAATGGATAGCTCTACAATAGCTTTCTTACAAATCCCTGCCTCAATTTACTAATTAGATATATTCAATCCACTTGTCAACCTTTTCAGTCATTTACATACTTTGGAGCTGAAGGCAATCTGTGGTAACTAGTTGGCCTTGAGGGAAAGCTCAACTTACTCCCCACATTTATGTCTGCTCAGATTTTCCAATTTTTTCTCAAATAATTTGCTTTACCCCCACAACTTCAGAAGAATATGGGGTAAAGCAGACAGATGTTAGAGGGTAGTACCAGTAGTACCGGCTTTTCTTGGTCCAGGGAGATGATGTCAGAACATGGATCTACCTCTACAAAGTTCCACGGCACTTTCCAAGTTCAAAATTTCACTTCAGTGTCTTGGTCACTCCTTCATCCTTAGCTCTAGTTCTCAAGCAGTCTATGCTGTACTTTCTCCAAGGTCCTGTGATGGACTCCAAAAGAAAGGAAGGGAAGGAAAGGGAAAGGGAAAGGGAAAGGGAAAGGGAAAGGGAAAGGGAAAGGGAAAGGGAAAGGGAAAGGGAAAGGGAAAGGGAAAGGGAAAGGGAAGGAAAGGAAAGAAAAGAAAAGAAAAGAAAAGAAAAGAAAAGAAAAGAAAAGAAAAGAAAAGAACAAAAGGAAGACACACTTTGTTGGCTAAGAACTAGAGCTACTGATGAAGGAGTGACCAAGACACTGGTGTGAAAGTTTGAACTTGGAAAGTGCTGTGGAACTTTGTAGAGGTAGATCCGTGTCAATATTATAACAGTCTTTGTTTCTCTAAAGTTATTTTCAATGCCAAGCTTCTTAATAACTTATCTGTATCATTAAGCTACAT
>LR753911.1:0-47849 GCA_902729485.2 Mus minutoides
TTTCCTGTAACTCTCTACGTATTTCTTCTTTAAATGCTTCTAGTTGTTTATCTGTGTTTGTATTTATCTGTTCCTGTATTTCCTTCTTATAGTCCTCCATCATCATCATGACGAGTGACTTTATATCCATGTCCTGCTTTTCTGGTGTGCTGTTGTATCTAGGACTTGAAGTGGTGGGTGAGTTTGGATCTGGTGATGCTAAGTACCCTTGGATTCTGTTGCTTCTGTTCTCACGCTTACCTCCTGCCATCCCTGCCCAAGGAGACCTGGTGTTGGTGCAGACCAGAAGGGAGCGTCTGTCCTGTCCTGGGCCTTTATCAATCTCCAGCTGGTGTCTCAGGTCGCTCGCAATTGGACCGGAACAGATGCTGAGTTCAGCTGCTCACCTGTGGTCCCAAGGAAGCCTGGGGAGTCCCAAAGGGGCCTCAGGGAGAGTGCGCAGAGCCTGTGCCCAAGCCCTGAGCTGGTGCGGGGTGCACCGAGCTGGACCTGAAGGAAGAGTCTGTCCTGCTCTGGGCCTTTATCAGTCTCCTGGCTGGTGTCTCCTGTGCCTGGTGCTGGAGCAGTGTGGGCCAGAAGGGAAGGGGTCCACTGCCGCCCTGCCTATCTCCTGGCTGCAGGCTCAGGTCCCACGAGATTGGACTGGAACAGATGTGTGTTCCTCTGACCAGTGTTCCCGAGATCTCAGTGTTCCCGAGATCTCAGTGTTCCCGAGATCTCTAGGAGAGTCCCGCTGGAAACCTGGGTGGGTCCGCAGCCCCCAGGCCTTGCGCCCTGCGCTGGAGCAGTGTGGACCGGAAGGGAAGGGGTCCACTGCCCACCTGTCTGTCTCCTGGCTGCAGACTCAGGTCCCGCAAGATTGGACTGTCTGGCTCCCGGGTATAGACTCAAGTCCCACGAGATTGGACTGGAACAGATGTGTGTTCCTCTCACCAGTGTTCCCGAGATCTCAGTGGTCCCGAGATCGCTAGGAGAGTCCCGCTGGAAACCTGGGTGGGTCCGCAGCCCCCGGGCCTTGCGCCCTGCGCTGGAGCGGTGTGGACCGGAAGGGAAGGGGTCCGCTGCTGCCCTGTCTATCTCCTGGCTGCAGACTCAGGTCCCACGAGATTGGACAGTGGTCCCGTGATCGCTAGGAGAGTCCCGCTGGAAACCTGGGTGGGTGCGCAGCACCCAGGCCTTGCGCCCTACGCTGGAGCGGTGTGGACCGGAAGGCTTCTTCCTCCTTCTTAAATAAAAGAACCTTTCTTTCATTTTGTGTGTGTGTGCGCGCGCGCGCGCGCGCGCGTGTGCTTGTGCATGTGTGTTTTGCCTGCATGATTGTCTGTGTACTATGTGTATGCCTGGTATCCTTGGACACCAAAAGAAGGTATTGGATCCCCTGACAAATGGAGTTACAGATAGTTGTAAACAGCCATATGGGTGCTGAGAATTGAACTCAGATCCTCTGGAATAGCCAGTGCTCCTAACCTGAGCCATCTCTTCAGCCCCATTTTCTCCTTTTTATACAGTTGGAGGACATGAATGGTGGCATTCATATTAGGGTAGGTCTTCTCACTTCAGTTAACCGTATCTAGATTGCTCCTCATGGACATAGTTCTCATCGTGTCAATTTGACAATGTTAGCCATCACAGTTTCCAAGTTCTGACCTGAGCAACTGGGATAATGAAGCAAGACTAAGGTTGTGGTGAGATCATGCTGAGGGAAGACCAACAGTTTCATTTCATAGTCTGAGCCTCTTCAGCATTCAGTGGAGAAGTTTTATAGACATGCACTTGAAATTATTCCAGAAGAGATAGGCATCCATATCTGGAGCTCACGAGGAGGCCTGGGAATGGAAAACCAGGAATTGTCACCATAGAGTTGAGACATAAACCTTGGGCCATGGGGGCTCTCTTACCAGCAGGTAGAGGGAACTAGAGCAGCAATGAGGACCAGTGTCTGCAAGTGCAGGATCAGGACATCTGGAAAAGATGAGATGGCATCAGACCTGTCTGGAGAGTTGATGAGGCAGAGCAGGGTCAGGCTGAGCTGAGTTGCTGGTGGAATTTTCCAACCATGTGTTCTCTTAGGTGCATTTAGTCCACAAGAAGGGAAAAAAATAAAACTCAGTAGATGCCCATTTTCATTCTGGCTGTGCAGTCCTTCCCTTCTTACTGGACCAGTACCAAGAGCTGTTTATTAGAAAGGAAATGGGAGTCTGGCTCTTGTATTACTGAGCCAAATGCTCTACATACACCTTGACAGAACCCCCACTTAGAGAGACTGACCCATTTCCTTGGTACTTTTAGCTGGGAATTAGTTGAGAATTTAGCTGGTAATCATTGCTACCTGTTATCATAATTAGCCTCTGGACCCCTCTTTTACATTTGAAAACTTTGTTGAGTTTTCTCGTGCCAGAATAACTTCTCATCTGAAATTATTATTTTTTCCATCCTGACTAGATGGAGGAGGTAAGAAATAACAGCATCCTTGGCATTGCAGTTAATTACCACTCCTGATACTTCATGGCTTAGCCAGTGCCATCCTCAGAATTCTTACCTCCCTGTTAAATGTTCATCAAGTAGAGCTGCTTCCCCTCCCCCAGCTTTGTGAACCAATGAATTTTATTGGAGATACTTAGAGGCATATGAACAAAAGGTTACTTACAGGAGCAGAAATGACTCCAATAGCTGCATCACATAAAACCAACTCCAATAGAGCTTCTTAAAAATGAGTTGTCCTCACAGGGTTGTGACAAAGCCTAGGAAGTGCTCTTCTCTGCAGTCTCATCATTTGTGTCTCTCAGGTTAAGTACAGACTGTAGCTGTTTTCAGATGGGCCTGATAGTTTTGGGAGTATAATCCCTGTGTGTTACTCATCAGACAGTGTAGCTACATCATCCAGTCTGGGCTATCCAGGGGCTTCAGTAGTCCACTCATGGAGAAGAATAATCAGTAATCTAAGTCTGACCTCTGGAAGGCAAAGAAAGGTTTGGTTATCTGTCCAAGGACTGGAAGATGGTTCAAGCTAGTGTCAACCACATAGGCCAAAAGGATCTTGCTATGAGCATTTTCAAGACAGATGGGCTAGTCCCTAAACTCTTGCTCTGGAGACCTTAACCACTGACTGGCCACTCATGTGAAACCCATATTTGGATAACACCTAGAGTTTGCTAGTCTCCAAAAGTTAGATATTGAGCCAGATTTTCTTGGTATGCTGGCACAGCCATATCCACTGGAAATAGCAAGAGATTCCCTGCAGTATGTGTTGATCAGATGTCTCCCATGATCAAGAGTGTCTTAAGTAATTGGAGGCTACACAGTGAATGGAAAAGGCAAGCTCTTTACCACATGGTAGCTCACCCTTTTGGGTAAAGAAAGGATTTTTAAAAACCAGCAAATAGGAAAATCAGCAAAAAAAAAAAAAAAAAAAAAAAAAGCAAGCAACACCAACTGTAAGTTTATAGAGCTTTCAAGAGTAGGAATCAACATATTAGAGTGAGTGTCTGATTCTTGTGCCTGTTCTCAAGATCCTTTTCCTTCTGTTGGATTGCCTTTTCCAGCCTTCATTCTGTTTTATTTTGCATGTTTGGTTTTTATCTCTAGAAGCCTGTTCTTTTCTAATAAGAGACAGGAATCGAGTAGATCCAAAGTGACGGGAGGTGAGGAAGAACTAGGAGGAGTAGAGGGAGAAGAAACTCTCATTAGGATATATTGTATAAGAAAAGAATATTATTTTCAAAAAAAAACAGGAAAAGAAAAAAAAAGAGTAATAACCTATTAGCTCCTAGTCTTGTGGGTCAGGAATTCTGTGATTCTGAGGCAGGTGTTCTTGGCTCAAGAATCTGGAAAGGTCACATCAGGATGTTGGCTGGATCTGCTGCTCAGTTATTCACATGGCTGACAAGTTGGTGCTGGCTTTTGGCAAGAGGCTTCAGCCATTCTCCTGGCAGTTCTTTCCATGGGATGCCTTGAGCATCTTCACACTATGGCTGGCTCTCTCTAGACTAAGAAATACATTAGCATATTAGAAGCTACAGCCTAGTTTCAGAGCATCCATGCTGCTGTTAGCAGATACATGTGTTAGCATGAGTCAGAATGAGAAGAAACTTATCCAGAACCAGACACAAGGGTTACTAAGCCCATTTTGTTGGTTGCAGTTACAAAGATGATGCTATAACTTTCTATCAGAATACTGCTAAAAAGTCAAGGCAAGCCTTTCACTGACCTAAAATTACAGATGAGCACACATAATTAGTGGCCATGTACAACATGATTGTTTGGAATTTTGTTGTGAAATGATAATTTCTTCCTTATCAGGGCACTAAGTGTTCTATTTCTTTTTGTCTTTCTGTTACTATTCTGATTTTCCTTGTGAGACCTATTTTTCCCTTTTGGGGGGGATAGGGTGGGTGGGAGGGCAGGATATATGTAACCCAGGCTGGTTTCAAACATAGTATGTAACTGAGGATGATTTTCAGTTTCTGATCCTCCTGCCTCTAGCTTCCAAGTGCTGTGATTAAAGATGTGCTCTACCAAGCTTGGTTTTATGTGGTCCTGGTGATTGAACCCAGGGCTTTATGCATGTCAACCAAGTAGTCTACCTAACCTGAACTGCATCCTCAGCTGGAGGGTCATACATTTTTAGATGCAAATGACCTGTAGGCCATTTGCAATGACAGTCCCTATATTCAAGTTCATCTTAAAAGAGTGCTTCTTCTAAAATGAGGTCAACTGGAAACTTTTAAACTTGTCTAGTCTCCTAGATGTCCCACGTATATTTCCTAATTATATGACTGTCCTAGAATATGTATGTTCTAAATGATGCCCATCTAGACTACAGTTGGTTATTAGATCAGATTTAAGCCTATGAGCTGAGACAAATATGAGAAGCCTTTCTGTGGAGTCAGTGGATTGAGGGAAAGTTTTTCTCTCATAGAGAAAGCTTAAAGAAGGGTGCTCTTAAGATGGATCAGCAGGTAAAAATGCTTGCTGCCAAGTGCAGTGACCTGAGTGTCATCCCTAGTTGCCACCATGGAAGAAGAGAATGAATTCTCAAAAGTTGTCCTCTGACCTTCATATGCATGCTATGGTGTGCATGGGATTGTGTGCGTGCAGTATGCATGTGTGTGTGTGTGTGTGTGAGAGAGAGAGAGAGAGAGTCAGCCAGCCAGTCAGTACTGAAGCTGACTGAAACCCATCCATCCATCCATCCATCCATCCATCCATCCATCCATCCATCCATCTATCCACATGTGTGCATTCTTACATAGGAGAAGAGAGGGTTCCAGGGAAGCACATTCTTGGTTTCTGTTTCCTGGGCTCAGCAACATTCCACTTAGTTTACAATCTGGCTGTCACCTGGCCCTTGGTCCCAGGAGCCAAGAAAGCAAAGTTTTACCTGAGCTCATTTAGTCTGAGGTTCCTTTTATTTGGAACCAAGAGTGACCGGGACAAGCTTTTATGTGGTGGTCTGATTTTATGTGGTGGTCTGATGAGCTTGGTTGTATGAAATTCATTTTAGGGGGAAGAGGAAAAGCAGCTAGTAAGAGAGCAGATCGAGAGCCATCTGGGGCTGTCTCAGAAGACAGACAGGTGGGACAGAGAGGTGGTATACCAGAGCTCCTCTGCCATGAGACTCTGATAGTAAAGATTCTAGTCCATGGGACTACTCACTTTCACCTTGAGAGGTCCAATGACTCTTTCCTCCTTCTGTCCAGTACCTGTTCTAGACTAGACCTTACTCACAGGTTAAGGTCCAAAGACCATTCCTGGTAGTTTTATTTTACACACTAGTGTAGATAGGGGTCTGCTCTTCCCTTCCTTCACTGATCCTATATGTTGTGCCAAGATTACACAGTGGATCTCTGACCTGGGGGCCTGAGTGGGATGTTCAAATGAAGAACAAATATATAGCAGTCAGGCACAACTTTTGGAATAGGCCAGATCTATCCGACCCTGGACCTCTGAGGGTGTTTCCTGTGCTGTGGCTCAGCCATTGTAGCTGTAGAGCAGAAAGGAAGCCAGGTTGGGGCCCACCCCCCTGCAGCATGGTGCAGACTATCACCTTGGACCCCCCAGGAAATACACACCCACTTGAAGTGTAAATTTGGTTCAGAACAGGGCAGTTTACAAAGTGCACACAAGATGAGAAGATGTGCTTCTCTTGTGCTGTCACCATGTTCTGACATGCTACGATGAGGGAAGGGACTGGCCAGTGAGAGCTGGGTGTTCAGAAGAAGGTCTGGGAATGAGATGTCAGAGGTGGAAAGACAACTAATTCATCTTTACACTGTCCTTCCCCCTCTACTGGGTGGAAAGGGATGAAGGGGCAGCCTCTGTAATCAGCACATGCAAATAACCAGGGCCAGTGTGGGTGGACCTTGATGTTTTTCCAGAAAGGTCTGCTGGGACCACTGTTGACCAGTCATGTTACAGGCCTCTGCATCATAGGCTGTAGGATAGCTGACCACATCAATAATTACAGAAGCTGCAGGTAGCAGCCAGTGGTAGAGAAGGTGACACTAAGTCAGCTGAGGTGAATCAGAAATTAATATAGACTTTGCCCACCTTCCACCCCCCCTAAAGACAAGGTCACACTGTGTAGACCAGGATGGCCTCAAACTCATAGAGATCCACCTGCCTTTATCTCCCAAGTGCTGGAATTAAAGGTATATGCTACCACATTCAGCTTAAATGCTGCTCTTGATTCAGAGTGGCCCTTTTTTAATATTAGATATTTTCTTCATTTACATTTCAAATGCAATCCCAAAAGTCTCCTATACCTTCCGCCTGCCATGCTCCCCTATTCACCCACTCCCACTTCTTGGCCCTGGCTTTCCCCTGTACTGGGGCATATAGCAAGACCAAGGGGCCTCTCTTCCCAAAGATGGCCGATTAGGCCATCTTCTGCTACATATGCAGCTAGAGACACGAGCTCTGGGGGTACTGGTTAGTTCATATTGTTGTTCCTCTTAAAGGGTTGCAGACCCCTTCAGTTCCTTGAGTACTTTCTCTAGCTCCTCCATTGGGGGCCCTGTGTTCCATCCAATAGATGACTGTGAGCATCCACTTCTGTATTTGCCAGGCACTGGCAAAGCCTCACACAAGACAGCTATATCAGGGTCCTTCCAGCAAAATCTTGCTGGCTTGTGCACCCAATCACAAAAGAAGTCACTTGATATGCACTCACTGATAAGTGGATATTCACCCAGAAACTTAGAATATCCAAGATACAATTTGCAAAACACAAGAAAATCAAGAAGAAGGAAGACCAACGTGTGGATACTTCATTCCTCCTTAGAATAAGGAACAAAATACCCATGAAAGGAATTACAGAGACAAAGTTTGGAGCTAAGACGAAAGGATGGACCATTCAGAGACTACCTCACCCGGGAATCCATCCCATAATCAGCCACCAAACACAGAGTGGCCCTTTTGAACATGATTTTTTTAAAAAAGCATCTGATGGAGAGGGTCTTTCCCTGCTAGGACCTGTTTTCCCTGGCATTCTCTGATTTGATGATGCAGGTTGGACAGGCTCAGAGCATGAAATGTCAGGTTTATAAACTGGGATGTCCAGTGATGTTGGTGCTCTCTGGCAGTACAGACAGATGACTTATCCTGTGTTGGATGAAATCAGTAGAGCATTTTGCTCCTTGTGTTGGGGTAGCATCTGCTCCCCAAGCCTGTCCTTCATTTGTCAGGGAAGCTTGTGAAATGCTGCCTCCCTTGTTTGCACCTGGAGGGAGTATAAGGGGAGAAATAGCATCTAAAGGCACTAAGCTCTGGGAAGTGGGAAAGACTCAAGTGGACAGGAAAGGGGAGAGTGAGCATGTCTTCTGCTGAGGTAGGGGATGTGGCCTGCTACTCACTGTGGTGGGAGGGACCATCTTCAAATGGAGTTCAAAGGAGATTCCTTGTGTTAGGTTTTCCTTTCTTGTCTACTTGGCTGACTTAGAGATTCCTTTGCCTCTGCCTCCAAGTGCTGGAATTATGGGTTTATTCTCAGTACATAGCTATCTCTCTTCCTTGAAGTTATCATCTGCCTGGATCCAGATCTGATTGGGAAATTCTAGGCTGTTGACACAAACTTCTGTTTGCTGCTTCAGTTTTCTGACGTGAGCTGTTATAAGTTGATTGAAGCTTTTCCCCACCACTTGCAGGCATATTAGCAGAGAGGTGGTTTTTGGGTTGCTCCCAGCCTTGTATCATGTGATCTTCCTTGAACCCATTCATCACAACACCTTCCTTCTCTCTTTAGGTGGCCTCTCAATTCCTGTCCCCATGAGCCCCATCCTGCATAGGGATCGTTCTGGAGTCAAGGCCTGTTGCTCTAGGTGACTTAATCAGTGTGGAAAAACCAGCTGGCATCTTTCTGTTGGTTTTCTGCCTCCCAAAACTAATGCTTCTCAAGTGGTGGTGGCCTGCCATAATCTTGTCAAAGAAAGGCCTTTTGATCCAGGAGTGGGAAGGCCTGTCCCCAAGTGCTCCCAACTGCCTCCCTGTGGAGCTGTGTGCCCATCTGGCCTCTGCTAGGAGACAGCTGACCTGACTGTGATGTTATTTTCTTTTATAACGTGGCTTTTAGAACCCAGAGCAATAATATTTTCAGCTGGTCACTGAGCCTGATTAGTGAGTCCCAGACCTCTGTCTGGTTAAATAGAACTGCCTTCATAGGTGTATTTTGGGACAGTGCAAATTCAGTGTTCAGAGTGGGATTGAGTTACCACAAATGGTAGACAGCCATTTGCACAGGGACCTGGCCCTATAAAGCAGTTTGGCTATGTCTATGTGCCAGACCACAGGGTGAGTTTTCTTTGTTGCTTACTAGCTTTGCTATATTTGAAGCTTGGAACCTCAGTGTTTTCCTCTGTATATTGGGAACAGTCATACCTGCCATATTGAGCAAGTCTGTCAGCAGTGCTCTTTGTGGAGGGAGGGGGAGAAGGGAGAGAGAGAGGGAAGGAATATGTGTGTACCTATTTGAACTTTAGGGGGATTGTTTGGAATATAGGAAAAGAAAAATAACAGGAAGTAGTCAAGAAGAAAGAGCTAGCTAGCCGGGCGGTGGTTGCGCACCCCTTTAATCCCAGCACTTGGGAGGCAGAGGCAGGTGGATTTCTGAGTTTGAGGCCAGCCTGGTCTACAAAGTAAGTTCCAGGTCAGCCAGGGCTATACAGAGAAACCCTGTCTCAGAAAAAAAGAAGAAGGAGGAGGAGGAGGACGAGGAGGACGAGGACGAGGAGGAGGAGGAGGAGGAGGAGGAGGAGAAGGAGAAGGAGAAGGAGAAGGAGAAGGAGAAGGAGAAGGAGAAGGATCTAACTCCTCTCCTTAAAGCATCTCAAAAAGTCATCAGTCAAATCAATTCACCATGAAAGTTTCAGTAGTTCACTCCTCTTGCTGATGAGGAGAAATATGCTATGACCTGGTGGCAGAGTGGAATCAGAGCCTAGTGGGCTACTCATTACTCTGCTGCTGCTGCTGGCTATGGGGACTGGGGCAAATTCTCTCTAAGTCTTAGTTCTAGCCTATAAAACAAATGGTTGAATTCCTTCTAGAGCTACCACACCCATAGTCCAAATTGTCATAGGCTTCCTGTTTTTACATTGGAGTTTTGACTCTTGGCTCTCTCATTAGAACAGGGACAAGCAGGGCAAGTGAACTTCCTTGCTTTGGATGGAAATGTGCTGCTCCCTCTGTGGTCCTTCCACATGCTTCCTGGTCCCCTTTTATGTATTTGTCAGGAGAGTCTTTTGAGAGGCATAAGGGGACCAGAACTTAGATCTTGAGCTGTGAGCTGCCTTCAGTTTGGCAAGGAGGGCCTAGTAGCTACTGTGCCATTGAATACCTGTAAGAATACAGACCTGTCTATATTATTTATTTCCCATGCCTTTTTGGGCTGTACTTTGGTGTTGAGGCCTGGCAAATTTTCAGATGGTAGGTTTTGAAGTGGTTAGATACCATCTGCAATTAGTTGATTTGACTTAATGAGAAAGGCAAACTCACTGGAGCTTCTTGTTACTCATAACTTCTACTTATCAAGGGCATTGGATGAGTAAAGGAATCCATCTTGGCTCAAAGAAAATGTAAAACTTTTATTTGGGGAGCAGATTTCCTGGATTGACCAGTAACCTGGAGTCCTAACTTTTTTAATGGTGCCAAGAAAGAATTCTGGGTGTGGAGGTCAGAGCCCCAAACATGCCACCTCTGGCTTCATGATTCTGCACATGTGGCTTTCTACTACTGAAAAGTGTAGAATAGTACCTTCTGACTCTCTGGTTCCTGATATGTCAAGATTTGATGGATTCAGATTCATGCTTCTACTACCATGAACTTCATGGTGCCTTCTCTACCATGATGAAATATATTCTTTAAAACTCCAAGCTAGAATAAATCCTTTTTTTTTAATTAATTTGCTTCTGAATTTTGTTATGGCAACAAAGAAAGTAAAACAAAAAATTAGTACTGGAAAAGGGGATCATTACTGTGATAGACCTAACCATATGGTTTGTAGGCCTTCAGATATGGTTGGCAGAAGGCATGTAGAAGAATTTGGAACTGCAGGTTAGAATGATGTTAGCAGAGATTCATGGACCATTCTAATGAGAGATCAGAAGATACAAATCCTGGTAGAAATGTAGATAGTAAAGGCTATATTCATGGTATCAGAGAGAAGCAAATACTAGAGGGAATTGGACTAGAAGTCACTCATATTACATCCTGACAAAGAATTTTGCTACATTCTACCTATGTCTGAAATTAAATCCTAAAGTAATGAACTAATATGTTTAATGGAAGAAATTTCAGACTGTGGCCTAGTTTTTACTCTCTTCTTTTAGTTTGATTTACAGTAAGAATTCTGAGTAATAAGTAGAAGAAGCACGTGTGATTTCGTGTGTGTGTGTGTTTGTGTGTGTATGTGTGTGTTGTGTGTGAGAGAGGGGGGGGGGCGTAGGTGAGATTATAAAGCTTCCAAGGCACCCTACTATTCTTTCCCAGATTCTCTGAGCAGACATTCAGAGTCCCAATGTCTTTTTAGCTATACTAAAAGGGGTCCTATATGCATCCTGAGCTAGTAAATGAAGAAAATATCTAATAAAGAGAAAAAAAAAATGAAAAAAAAAAAAGAATCTGACAATATCATCCACCTGTTGCTAACTTTGCAGTTATCCTGAATTCCAGAGTTTCAGTGTCATGGATGGTTTGTACCCATGTTCTGGGAAAAGCCAATGAGGCCAGCAAATGTGTGACAATTCCTAGTCCCTGCAGGTATTTACATGTGTTGTAGTTGACAGGGTTGTAGAGGTGGTACTCACCAAATCTGTTGAAGCTTACACTTCACCACAAACCCAAGATGCTGGGCATGGAGCTATAAAGTCTGGTGTTTGCTGTGCTACACTTCATTCTTCATCTTGCTTTTCTCTTGTTTCCTCCCTTTTGGAATGGGAATGCTTACTCTGCCACTACATATTCAAAAAACATGACTTGTTTTTAATTTTTATAGGGACCACAACTAAGAGTGTGCCTTAGGTTTCAGGGATCTCAGAAAATATTTTAAACTTTTGAACATTATTGGGACCAGTGAAACTAAGAAGACTCTTAAAGTTCGGTTGGATGGATTTTGCTTTATGAGAAAACCTTGAGCCTATAGGGCTAAGGACAGAATGTTTGGTTTGGGTGTCAAATGTTTCTAGTCTCATGTGTTTGAACACTTTGTCCCTAGTATAATGATTCTGGTGGTGCTTGTTCTAGAACCTTTGGTATATAGACGTCAGGCCCCATGGCTGACATGGTGCTCTAGAGGCAAGCATTGCAGGTTACACCCATATTTTACTTTCAGCCTCAGTGTTCTGCTTCCTGAGCTAACAAAATGTGACTAGCCTGGATCCTCATTCCTGCCGCCATGAACTCCATCCTGGCTTCCCCACCATGATGGACTACAACAGTGGTGCTCAGCCTTCCTAATGTTTTAATATATTTCCTCATGTTGTGGTGATCCCTAGTTATACAATCATTTTATTGCTACTTCATAACTGTAATTTTGCTACTGTTCAAAATATCTGATATGTGACCCCCAAAAGAGTTGTGACCCAAAGGTTAAAAACCTACCACTTAAAATCATAAACCCAATTTTCCCTTAAAATTAAATAAATTTGTAGCAGAAATCAATTGGCCTCACTGTTTCAGAGGTTTCAGTTCATGGGTAGGTGAATCCATTCCTATGGAATGTAGAATATTTTTGTTGGGCTTTGGACTCCCTGGCCAGGCCTTCCTTTCTGTGCCATAGTTTCCTATCTGATTAAGGAGGGGCTTAGTCAGGGGGTTCTCAAGAGATTTCAAGGTTCTATAATTATTCCAACTTCAGCAACAAAACTGTTAATTTTTTTTCCTTCTGTTTTAGGCAGAATATGAAATTACTCCAGATGAAAACCTTGGGGCGAAGGGGAAGGAAATAATGACCAAGTACCTCACTCCAAAGGTAAGAGTCCTCCTAAACTTCTCATTGGGAGGAGTGGGAAGCCCTGTCTAGGAATGTGGGCAGCCTGATTTACAGGGCTGGTGGCTTCCTGTGGTTTCCAGAGTGCCATAGTTTCCATTTTCACTTAGACATGCCTCAGCCTTACAGAATCAGAAGGAAGTAGATGATCCAGGCTAGGACTGGTATAAGGTAGGAAACCTGGTCCCTTCTAAGGATCTTCTTACTGCCCACATATTTAGACAGGAAGGTAAATGTCTCGCTAAAATTGGAGTTGTAAGTGCACAGAAGAATAGACTCAGTAAGAAGCATTTGTAGTAAGACCATAATGAGGATCATGGCCAGGAATGACCAGGAGGAAGAGCTAGATCAAGCAGATTGGACGTGGCCATCAGTGGAAAACTGGAGAGAATGTGGAGGATTTTGAGGTTCTAGAGAATACTCAAGGACAAAAGCCTATCTTGGCGTTAATACCTATCCAGTTATTGAAGGAACCAGAATGTCACTGCCCCACAGGCCAGGAAACCTGAATTTTCTAGTATCTGCTTCACTTTGACACAACATTGTCTTGAGAACAATTAGCCAATGTTAAGAATAAATAATGATTGAGAGCACTCATTTCTATTGTTCTGATCAAGGCTCAGGGCAAATTGTGGATAAAAGATTGGAAAGAATGTATTCAAGGGAAGGGTTGAAATGTTATGTGATATGTTTATAAAAAGATAAAGAGAAAAGGAATATATTCTATGGAGGTATAGTCTGGTATGGGGGAAGGGGATGTCTCAGCGGGCCCATGCTGAGGCATCCCTTTTC
Source organism: Mus minutoides (assembly GCA_902729485.2). Taxonomy (NCBI): domain Eukaryota; kingdom Metazoa; phylum Chordata; class Mammalia; order Rodentia; family Muridae; genus Mus; species Mus minutoides. The sequence goes on from LR753911.1 coordinate 13,271, forward strand.
CCTAAGGGACCAGCCACACGATGGTATAGTATAGAATAGAGTTTATTCAGGGCATGGGGAGAGGAGTTAAGAGGGTAATAGAGGCAGAGAAAGGCAAAGAGAGAGAGTAGAAGAGTAGAGGCTGGCCATGAGCACATGGGGGTGGAGAAGGAAGAGTCGAGAGGACGGGGAGCAAAAAGGGAAGAGCAAGATCGAGGGGGGGGGGGGAGGAAGGGAGGTAGGGAGAGAGAGGGAGGAGGGAAAGAGAGAGGAGGGGGGAGGGAGCAAGCAGCCCCTTTTATAGTGAGTCAGGCCTACCTGGATGTTGACAGATAACTGTGGAGGTGGAGTCCAGACAGAATGCTAACATTAGGGATCACTGTCTTTTAGGCATGACATGGTTGGCATAGTCATTGGACTCTTTGTTTCATTTTATTTTATTTTATTTTATTTTTTGGTTTTTCGAGACAGGGTTTCTCTGTATATCTCTGGCTGTCCTGGAACTCACTCTGTAGACCAGGCTGGCCTCAAACTCAGAAATCCGCCTGTCTCTGCCTCCTGAGTGCTGGGTTTAAAGGTGTGCGCCACCACACCCAGCTTATTTTGTTTCGTTTTGTTTTTTTAAGACAGGGTTTTTTTTTTTCTGTGTAGCCCCAGATGTCCTGGAACTTGCTCTGTAGACTAGACTGGCCTGGAACTCACAGAGATCTGCTTGGCTCTGCCTCTCAAGTTCTGGGATTAAAAGTATGCACCGAGCAGTTCTTGGACTCTTGAACTCACATTTGCACTATAGTTACCTACACAAGATCTGTAATAAGATTGAGCCCATCATGGATGAGGGTGGGTTCATGAAGTCTTACCTTCTCCCTGAGTATCTATAGCCAATTAATGTTTGTTGGATGAGGGAGAGACACCTTCACACATGTACCTATAAGCACCTTATTATTTTTTGGTGAGGTCAGTGGGGAGGATTGTCTTAGAAACACCACCTCCTCTACACTCATACTTCTATGCCTTCTGTTTGTTTTTGGTGACAAAAATCTCAACTATTCCAAGCTAGCCAAGAATTCACTGTGTAGTCTAACCTCAAACATTTTAAAAATTCGTCTATTTTGTGTGTGTGTGTGTGTGTGTGTGTGTGTGTGTGTGTGTGTGTGTGTATGCATGCATGCATACCCACATGTGCTGTATGACATGTGTAGAAGTTAAAGGAGAACTTTAATGAATCAGTTCTCTCTTTATACACTGACTTTATACACTGAGCCATCTCACTAACCTTCAAATATTTAATCCTCCTCATCATCCGACTTTTTAGGGTTATAGACATGTGCAACTATGACCAGTTTTAGTTTCCCCATTGGACTCACCTGGTGAAAGTCATCAATGCTAGAGGTGAGAGATCTCTTTGTGAGCAATTCCTTACCCCCTGGGGCCATTGATCATCCTGTTCAGGCCCCTAGACTTGGGCACATTTCCTAGATGGATGGCCCAGGTAATCAAGTGTGATAGACTAAGTCACCACACTTGCAGGACAAAGTCCTAGACAGCATTCTCTCCCAATATTCAGTACCTGTCTCAAGCAGGTGTGTTCATCCATGACTACAGTTGTCATGGCCATGTCCTTTCCATTCCAGCCAAATGTGTGACCTTTATCATTCTGCTACTCCAAATGCCTACTCAACTATTCCAAGCTAGCCTAGAATTCACTGTGTAGTCTAACCTCAACTGTGGCCACTTCTACATAGAACCTCATTTTCTTGCTTATACCCTGGCTCTTCTCCTGTATTTCCATCCTAATCATACACTCTGCTTATGGATGGACCTACAGGCAACATTTTTCAAAACTGGCAGAATTAATGCTGGTAATATATCTTAAAGTAAAACCTCAGCCTGTTCTGGCCAGTATGTGCTTCCATCTATGAGTCTTACATCTGTGATCCATTGAGCAGCACTACCTCGTCTCATTCCACACATGCTATCCTTTTAGTAAGTGGTTCATCTTGTTGACACACAGTCATGGCATATGAAGCAGCTGAAAGTGGCTGCATTTCTGGTCTAGCCACCATGTAAAACACAGAAAGCACTCTGAGTGTGAACAGATGTCTTAAGTCTAGAGGCGGTGCTTCTAAGGGGAGGAAGTATCCTGAGGGTTGATTGTGGCAAAGTTCCCTGGCTGAGTTCCTAGTGTGCCAGGCTTCCAGGTTGCTAATAAGGTAGCCATGGCCTGCCAAGACCAAACCTCATGTTACCAGCCCATGGAGTTTTTGCCACTGTATACCAAGGCATTTTCCTACTACTACAAGTGTACTAGGCCTGGTCAATCTCTTCATTTATACTACCAGTGAGGCTGCTACCTACATGTGGCTCTCCAAAACAATGAAAGCTGAGTATTTTTACTTGCTGTGTCAAATGTTAGTTAAGAGTCCTTGTTATTGCTATAGATACTTCGTCCTGAAGCTGAAGAAGGGGAGGCTTGCCAGCTGTCACCACCCAGGTCACATGGCTAGAAAGTATCAAGGCCAGAACTTGAGCCCAGTGTGGGTGATCCTGGAGTTGTAGATCTTTCTCTTGGAACATCATTTATCAGTCCTCCCATTCAGTGTGCCTCAGCCCTTATCACCTGGTGAGGGTAGAGTGTTTGCTTTGCACAAATGGGAATTGGCTCTGTATCCTGTCTCAGTGTATGGGGTCAAAAAGCATTGCAACTGCTCCTCTCACACCTTGCTGCCCTTTCTCTTCCCTCAGTACAGAGTCTATCAGAAGACTCATCTGAGCCCTTCAGGTTCCCTACCTCTGTTCATACTGCCTTGTCTCCTAGAGGCATGAGGCCTAGATTCCCTCATCAGCTCAGATGGTTTTGTAAGTGCCTCGATGCCTGCCAACATTTTTTCCTTAAGTACTCCTCAGTTTCTGAAATTTAAACTACACCATCTGCTGCAGTTCAGGGGCCTGGGGAAGGCCATCCTCTGGGTTGAGTGTTTTCCTACAATAAAATTTGAACTGCCTTCTCAGCCTTTCCTTCTGAAGGAGCTTTTTCAAAATCCTGCTCCACTTCTCACTGGTGCAGAGACCCTGGTTCAGGATGAACAAAGGGCTGGATGAAGGCCTGAGCTAGAGGCTGATAGCTTCAATAAAGCCCCTGAGTCAATGCCCCCCCAAACTAAATCATCCTTGAACTTTGTTCAAGGTTCAACTCAGGTGCGATCCCCATCCTTTCCAGACCCATGTTGATGTACAGCATCATTGGTCTTTGTCCCTGCTATTTTAAGAATGCTGCTCTCTGCTCCATCTCCGTCACCCTTGTGTCTACATTTGTTTGGTTCTAATGCCTTCCTGTGCCTAAGGCCTCTTTTGTCACTAGCCAGTCCATTGCTCTGATTTGGTGCTGAGTAATCTATTCTTTTGTTGGGTTTCTCTGCCTCAATGCCTCTCTGCCTCAATGTGGGATTCTAAGAAGCCCAGTTGAGAATCAATTAAACATTTATGATGGCAGTAGTGTTAGAGCTCATACAAGGAAGTTTGTCTCAAGAAGCTGTGAGCCCAGCCAGGGAACCAGGGGAACTTCTAGAAGGACATGCTACCAAAACAGATCTGAAAGGAGGAGGAGGAAACCTGGTGCCCAAATAAGAGAAAGGAGAAGGTTTCATGACTTCTGTGAGCACCAGACATACAAGTGGTACACAGGCATAGATGCAGACAAAACACTCCTACATATAAAGTGAAAATGAAATAAATTATATTTGACCATGTAACCATCACTTGAAAGTTCTGATTTATCTGTATCTTCATCAGTACTTCTTTCTTCCTTTTTCCTTTTTATCCCTCCCACTCCTTACTCTGTGTATGTGTGTGTGTGGGGGGGGGTGAACAAATGAACAAATAGAACTAATGAGACATATTTGTGTTGGTACATTGGATTCTAGAAGTTGATTTTAGGTGTCTTCCAATATTGCTCTCTACCTTATTTTTTGAGACTGAGTCTCTCATTGAACCTAGAGTTCACCATTTTGGCTAGATTGGCAGGCTAACAAGCTGAGATCCTCCTGTCTCTCCTTCCTCAGTGCTGGAGTTACAGGGTCCCCATCATACCCAGATTTTATGTGGGTCCTGGGGGGTCTGAACTTAAGTCCTAATGCTTACGCAGATGCAATAAGCACTTTACCTATTGACCCATCTCCTCAGCCTTCAGGTTTTTTTGTCTGTGATTTTTTTAACCTTAGTGGATATGAGGTGGTTTCTTGGCATGGTTTTGATTTACATTTCCCTGGTCACTAATAATGTTTCATCTTTTTCTATGCTTATTGGCCATCTGTATATTTTCTTTGAAAAGGGCCTATTCAAATCCTCTGCCCATTTTTAAAGCTAGTTGTTTGTCTTTTTGCTGTTGACTTAAGAGTTCTTTGTATTGTTGAATTAGGGGTGGAAGACAAGAAAACTCACTTTAGATATGGAAGCTTAAAAATGAAAGCTTTATTTTCTGAGCGCTTAGGAAGGCAACCAGTTCAGGATCTGAAGTGCATCCCCAAAGGGAGATTGTACAATATTTTTATAGGATGGGAATACAAATCAAGGAGCAGTGGGCAGGCTGTTGCATTGACCAATCATATCTTGATACAAGGGGTTAAGTAAGATAGTTACACTGGTGACTGGACCTTATCCTGGTCACCTGGTTTCAGGGTCCTTGATTCAGAATTTGTAGCCAGGTCTCCTCCTGGACTCTGGCCTAGAATTTTAGAATGATAAGAAAACAAAGGAGCGGCAAGCTGCACTTATTTAGTCAATTAAGTCAAGATAAGCAATACATTTATGACTTGTGTGTCTTAGTTTAGATAATGGAATAACAGCATCTTTTCTCTTTATATCCTTCACTGGTTAACAGACAAATATGAAACATCTGAAGAAGCAAGATAGGAGTTGAGTTCCAGGGCCTCGGAGAGCTCAATTTTGTCTCTGCCAGCAAGGTGGAACTCATACCTGAGATGGCTAAACTCAGGAAACTATCTCCTAATAACATGTTCTAGATATAAATCTTGTCTCAAATATATGTTTTGAAACTATTTTCTCTATTGTGGGCCCTATCTTTTCACTTTCTTGATAGAATCATTTGAGACATTTATAATATTTTGAAGAAATTCATACTTCATGCCTGTTACTTATTTTCAAATGGCTTGTGCTTGGCTTGCCTTATATGTTTTTCTAAGAAGTCCTATGTTCCTCTGGAAACAGGATGTGTGTAGGGACAAAATGAGCAAATCGTGGTATATTTGATGTCTCATAAGCCATTCTTCTTCTGGAGTGCAAAAGCCCTGATGTCTGTCAGAAAGATCAGGACCAGGCCTGGCTCTTCACAACTGCCTTGGAGTATAGCAATGTACTGCACTGACTTCTAACAGTTGTGTAGATCTTTCCAGCAACTCTCAGGGCATTCATGCATCCAATTACAGACCTGGCAGCTGAGGTCTAAGAAGAGAAGCTAGCTCAGGGTGGAGCCCTGAGTAACTTGCCTAAGCAGGGTTATCTATAGGACATTTTGCTGTGGCTCATTTTAATTGGGCTCACAAACCATTGTGCTGGGTCTGCATTATTGAAATCTTAATGACTGAGGCTTGGCAGGTGGCTTCCACTTAAGTTGTAATTTTGCTGAAAAGTATTAGTGGATCTGTATGAAGCTCAATGCTGGGGCATTGATGACCCCTGCCCACACATACACACAATCACTGACCAAAAGCAACTTCGAGGAAAGTGTTTGTGGTTTATGCTTCCAGATCATAGTCTATCACTGAGGGAAGTTAGAGCAGGAACTTAAGGCCTATATGGGGTTCTTCCTAGACTGGAAGGGTGGACAGGTGGGATGAGTAGATTGACATGAACCACTGTAGTATTCCTCTTTGGGATGCTGGGAATGCCCAGCCCAGGTGGTATTTAGAGTTTATTTTTGACCAGAGGTCCTCAGGCAGGATGTTGTTCTCAGTGCCCTATGCAGACATAGGGCAGCCTCTTTGTTTCCATAAACAATGACAGGGTAAAACAGGGAAGTTTGTTCCTGTTATGGGGGAAGCAACCTATCAGCCTACTTTTTCACAAAAGAAATTTATCCCTAATGTTTGTTTGGCTCTTTGAAAAAACAGCCACTTAAAAAGAAAAAAAAAAAGGAATTATATGAAAAGCAATAGTGATTCCAAGTGTTTTCTTCCTTCATTTCTTACTTATTCATTGCACCATCTCAGTGGTACTTTTTCTACCCCACACATTGCACCAGGATGTTGAGCAAGGCACCTCAGGGTGGTTCTCAGCTCTGGCCTAAGGGCAGTCAGCTAGCTTTGCTCCTTGTTGTCAGGATGCATAGAACATAAGCCCTGCTAACTTCCAAGCCCTGGAGCCTGTGTTAGTAACTTTTGCATCTCTGTTATCAAATGCATGGCAGAAACAACTTCAGAGGCAAGGGTTTATTTTAGCTCATGGTTTTAGGGAATTTCAAAGTTCACACAGCAGAGAAGGCATGGCAAAGCAGCTTCATCTATAGTAGTGAAACCTTGAGGTATATTCTAGTTTCTGTTCTGTTTCTTGATAGAATACTCTTACCAAAAGCAGAGAAAGAAAGGGTTTCTTAGGTTTATACTTTGAGGTCCCATCATTGAGGGAAGTTGGGGTAGGAACTCAAGTAGAACTCTTAAACAGAGACCATGGAGGAATGCTGCTTGCTGGCTTTCTCTTTAGTTTACTTAGATTCATGACAACCAAGGAACAGTTGCCTAAAGAATGGCACTTACTGCCCATAGTGGGCAGACCCTCCTATATCAATTAACAGTCAAAAACTTCTTCATGTTGTGGAAGACCAGGAAACAGGGAGTACAGGCTGGCACCATGGCATAGGTATAACTTTCAAAAGCTCTTATGACCTACTGTCTTTATCCAAGCTCTACCCTCTAAAACTTCCACAGCTTTCAGAATACTTAAGCTACAAACCAAGCATTCAGAATATTAAACCTTTGAGGACATTTCAGATTCAAACCAGAGCATCATATTTAGTCATCTAAGTATGGAATGGAATGAGTGCAGCACTAGACTCAATACTATCAGCTTTCATAGATCTCATCATGTTTGCAGACCATGAATACAATAATAAGCATTTTTCTTTTGAGCTAAGTCATGTTTTAATTGAATGAGCTATCTGGAAAGTAAAGCTCTGAATTGGATGAACCTCTCTTAGTGTGTAGAGATTAGTATGTGTCGAGGTGAGCTCATGACATACTAACATGCTGTTGAGACTTGCTGTATGAGGCTTGAAAGAGAATTGAACAGGATAAACTTTTCCCTGAGTGCCTCAATATCATTTGTCACTTTGGTTCTCCTAAAACCATTAATTACCTTTGGAAATGCTCTCTGCACCCTACATAATGATGTACTATGGGATGCTGGCTTGACGGTAATGAAAATAGCATGGCCTGGAACAAGGACCAGGTGACAACAACCCTGGTGGAGGTAGTATAGAATCCACTGACCCATTTGTATTAGATATGTTTCCTGTTATTGTGACCAGTTCCTGGTAGAAATAACTTCACGTAGGAAATATTTATTTTGGCTCACTGTTTTTGAGAGTTTTGGTTGATGGTTGCTCAGCTACATGTGTTGGGGCAAGAACATCATGGTGATGGGAGTATGTAGCTCTTCCCCTCACCTCGTGGTGAACAGGAAGCAACAAGAAGGGACCAGGGAAAGTTATAGCCTGCAAGAAAAAAAAAAAAAAAAAAAAAAAAAAAAACCTCTTAACATTCAACTTCATCTTACCAGACCCACCCTCCTACAGTTCTCCCACTTCCTGGTAGTCTATTTAAATACTGAATCCACTAACTGATGAATCCTTAGGTTAGAGCCTTCATGGTCCAATTGTTTCTAGAAAAACCCTCACAAAAACACCCAGAAGTATACTTTACTGATGCTTTACTGAATCTTGTCAAGTTGACCTTCAAGATTAGCTATCACACTATCCAACCAACCTGTGGTCTCCAGGGCAACCAAGGGCATGGAAATTACTCCCACAAAAGTACTCTGTCCATCCTCTTTGTAGATCTTGGACTCTAACTACTACCCCCAAACCTGGCTTTTCTCCTTCACTGAGATTATTGGTTCTTATCTCCCAGCAACAGGAATGGATCTTCATGCTGTTGTCAATGAATGTAATGAGCTCAGAGTTCACCTTTGCCTGCCCAGGTGCATAGGGTGGAAAGGTTGGGGAGCCATATGCCATGCTTTTCAGTTTCTTGCCACAGTACTAGGAGGACATTTGAAAGTGCAATGATTAGAAAGAATGGTTGAGGGTGGGACTCTTGAGGTCCTTTTCTACCCAAGTGCCAAGCAGGCCAAGTTCTGCTTAGCTTCCAGGAGCATATGGAATTGGGCATTTTATGAGTTGTGGAATTTCAGACAACTAGCGATCTTCAAGAAGCCCCAGTGTGGGTAGGCCTCTTCCTCTTCAATTTTGGGGGCAACACAGAGGAAGTCAGAAGACATGTTTGTATTTACTAGGTATCCTGAGACAAAAGAAAGGAGCTAATATTATTTATTGGTCAACTACTGAATGCCTGGAGCCTCACATTCCAAATTTTCCTGATACATAAGGATAATTGTCTGAAGTAAAGAGAAATAGGTCTTCCCCCAAGGAACCTTAAGGCCTATTGAGCAGGGTCATGGCAGTATTCCATCTCCTGATTTCTAGTGTACAGATAAAGAAGATCTTTGTCCCACTCTCCAGGTTCTGACTGCAAGAATAGTTAGGGTTTGATGGAACTCATTTTGAAAATTACTGAGTTAAGCCAGGTTATTTATTTCCTACATGAAGAAACTGAGGCACAGAGAAAGACTGTATTTTCTTGGTCACATATCTTGAAAGAGGAGACTGGAATGACTTTTCCAAGACCCTAAGCTAGACATGGATAATAACATTAAAAGCTACACCCCTTGACTTTGTTTTCATCTTCCATCATAGCTGGCCTGCAGCTGGGCCAAGGTTCCTCCCAGGCTGCTTGTATTTGGGCCAGTAAGTGTCTAAATGTTGAGCCATGCATAGTAGCTGAGCTTATTAGAGGAGGCAGCTGGCACCAAACCATCCACACTTACAAGTTGAATTATTATCTCTTATACTTCCTTACCAAAAGTGGGTTTTCATGTTGGAGATGGGAGGGAAAAAGCATTAATTACTGTACGCTACATGGGAGTTTTTTGCTTTTAGCTCATTCCAACATCCTTATGATTCTAAATGAAAAATAACAATTGTCTCAATTTTACCCTGGGCAGCATTTTTTTTTTTTAGTAAAAATGAAGAAGGTAAAACTATAAACAGGAACTCAAATAGATATGTGTCTGAAAATTCCATACAGCATTATTTATAATTAGACTAGAGCACAAGTGTCCATCAACATATGAATGAATGGCAAAACACTGCATATATATCCAGTGGCGTATTTAATTCCACCAAATTCTGATATATGCTGTAGCATGGATGAAACCTAACATTGAGCTAAGTAAAAGATGGCAAATATAACTCATGAGTTTCCTTGGTTAAATATATCTTAAAAGTGTGTGTGTGTGTGTGTGTGTGTGTGTGTGTGTGTGTGTACAACCCAGGGGAGTCAGTTTATTACTTTTACCATATGGGACCCATCTGGCCAGCCCAGGATAGGCAAACTTCCAGAAAGTAGACTCAAGTTTTCCAGAGTCTGGTAGAAAGAATGGAGAGTGAAATAATAGATACTTAATGGGTACAATAAACTGTGCTTAGAGTGACAGGTTTTTTTTTCAATTTTTGACAGTTTTTTAAGAAAAGATGATTGAGAAGGTGAACTAAACAACACTGAAGGGTACATTTAAAATGATTAAAGCATCATGTTTATGCTTTGCCATGTAAGAGTAAAAAACGTGAAAAAGTAAGAGTGAGATTGGTCATGTCTAGAGTCTAAGGTCTTTCCTCTTTGTAGTCCACTCAGAATTCATCCTAGGACAAAATTGTCTCCTGAATCAGTTTCCTGGGTGTAGCTGGAGTGATGAGGCAAGACGAATGATCAAGTCTTAAAGTGGGATGGGGCTAGTGTCTGCAGCATATCCATGCTGGTTGGACTCAATCATATATAATTTTCTCATGTCACAGGCTTCCTGCACAGTCCTTCAGGATTGCTATGCAGTTGTCCTTCATTCATATATACCTGATTCCTGAACAGTTTTTTTTTTTCTGGAAACAAAATTGTCTTCATCTGCAGCCTGGTTTCACTTCAGGTTCTCACAGCAAGATGATGCCCGTCCCTTGGGCCTTTTTTTCCTTTCTTGTGACCTTTCAGGACAGAAAATTAGATATCCCTTTGATACCTATAGAGCCAGCCCTGCCTCTGACATCCTTTTTTTCTCTGTGTTTTTCCTGCTCAGAATTCTATTTTGGGTATCTGCAGTCAGAGAGTAGCCATAGGCTTCCAGGGCATCCCTACCCCAGCTGTCTTGGGTGGGCAGGACACTGGTCCCAGGAGTACATGTGCTTGGCTGACTCCCTATATATCCCATCTCAACCCCCATCTTTGGGCCTTGGGCACAGACATGACATCCAATAGGCATAGGAATTCTCATCCTTCCTTTGTCTCTAACATCTATATGTTAATATCTTTACTAGAGATAAATCTAGCCCACTTTTAGCTGAAGACTAGATTGTAAGCTATGGAACAAGAAAGCAGTGAATATTCTAGAAAACATAAAACCAGCTGGCTGTGTTCTCACCTCTCACACACAGAGCCTAAGGGAGTCTCCTTTAGGGACATCTGCATTTCAGCCCATTGGGACCAGAGTGCCAATTGCTAAGACCCTGCTTGTGATGGCATTGGCTCCTGCAGAACAAAGCTGGCTGGATGTGAGCAGCAATATGAACCCCTTCTGCTCCAGCAGCTTCTCTGGGGCTGCAGGCTGCACATGGCAAAGCCTGTGTAAACATTTCTGGTTGCACACTTTGGTTCACAGGTCACAACTGGGGATCATCAAATTGACAGAGCTCAGCTGGCCTCTTATTCCATGTCTGGGCACACTGCATTTTCGTTAATTATCCTCTTTTGCTTCTGACGTAAAGGGTCAAGGTCTGGGTCAGGGTTACTGTGATTTCCTTTTCTTCTCATTAGAGCTGTCCAGCTCCCAGCGCCAATGGTTAAATTCCAATGCTGTTTAAAATGTTCCCTGTCTCTCTTCCCATTGCTCAAGAGTCTTTCATCCTGATTTCTGTGAAGCCACTTGAAATGCCAAGAAAATATGATCTCTTGAGCCCGGTGAGTGTTCTCCCTCTGAGACCATGGCTATTTCTCAAGGGTTCTGTGCTTCTACTTTGCTGACCCAAAGGGATACCTGGGTCCCTGTAGCCAAGTCAGTGGGGCTTGCTTCAGGCTCTTCCTTGCCTTCATTTTATCAGCTGCTGTCAGTCAGGGTTCTTGTAGGCTGTCTTATCCTCTGAAAGTTGTCCAGAAATATATCAGTTTTGCTCTAAGAGAAAATTGAATTCTTCCAGAATTTTTCTTTCAGTTTTCTTTGAAGACTTCCCAGAGCACAGACACTAAAAATGGAAAGATGAAGGAACCTCTTTATTGCCTAGTTAGTCCATTCATCTTTAGGCATGGTCATACCTTGTCTCTGCTGTACATTACCTGTGTCTGATGAGAACATGTCTGTAGTTATTCCTGGAGACTAAGAAGAGGCTGCCTACAGTTGGCTACCCACATACCTCATTGGTTTGTAACTACTCCTGCTGGCCAAATGAGTTGATCTTTAAGTTATTGTGCTGAGTCGTGTGGCGTGGATTCAGGATAGACACTCAGGGAGCCAATGGCTGATGGAAAGACTTAGCTCAGACCCCAGCTGAAGGAGTGTCTGAATGATCACACAGTATCCTTTAACTCTGCTTATTCTTGGCCTAACAGGATCTTCAGCTGTCCTTAGGGTCACCACTCAAGAGTTCACTACTCAGAATTATTTACCAGAGTGGTGGCCATATGCTTGCATTTTGATGGAATTGTGGGCCTCATACAAGATGTTGTTAATTCCAAACCAGTGTCAGAGTGTTTCCTATGTGCCATCCCCACCTGTTGTGGGCCATGGGCACAGGTATGACTGATGTGGTGAGGAGTTGTGGTTGAATTCCTTTTATCTTAGAAGATTGATACTCCTCATTCATCATCAATGCTCATAGATTAAAATCTTCACTGGAGTTGTTGGGCATGATGACACATAACTTTTATCCCAGCACAGAGACAGGTGAATCTCTGTTGAGGCCAGTCAGTGTTAGTGGATAGTTTAATAAATGTTTTACGGTTTTTTTCCTTAACTCAGCTAGCTCTCAAATAATTGATACTGGACTATTATATTTATTTTATAAGCTTTAAGGACACAACAACTGAGTATTACTCTGTTTTATTCCTCTAAACTAATCTGGCAACATTTTAACCAGAATCCCTGATATACTTGCATTTTATAGCTTTCTGTGCTTGAGGTATTTTCTCATGAAATCTCCTGGACTCTCTTCCTGTGGCAATCCCCACTTCCCCTCTCTGTTTTCTCTTCCCCTCTCCTGGCTAGTGGAAGTCCTGCCCCATTATCTCTCTCTCTCTCTCTCTATCTCTCTCTCTCTCTCTCTCTCTCTCTCTCTCTCTCTCTCTCTCTCTCTCTCTCTCTCTCTCTCCCTCCCTCCCTCCCTCCCTCTCTCTCTGACATTGCCTGATCAGCTTTTATTGTCAAGTTAGAGAATAAATGGGGAATAATGTTTGCACAAACCTGAAACAGGAGATACTTGGAATAAATGTTATAGTTGCCAAGTCGGAATTGCAACAATATATGGGAGCAGAGAAGTCAGCACTTAAATAATACAAGGATAATCTTTACAACACAAAAACATTATGTCTACAAATCTGATCTATATAGCAGGTTCCAGGACAACCAGAGCTACACAGAACAACCCTGTCTCAAAAAAACAAAACAAACAAAAATATTCACTGGAGAAAAACCTAGCACAGTTTCAGATGGAAGGTAGCAAGGTACCTTCCAGTTGCTCACATACCCAACCACATGATACTCTATAGAGCTCAGTCAGACTCTGGGTCTTTGAGATCTTCATGAAATAAAGAGAAAGATGGCAGGTTGGGTTCATCTTCCTAGAGAATTGGAGGCTGCTGAGGCATGAGCTAGGGCCTGGACAGATCTCTGGAGAAGAACCTGTGAGACTGAGCATGAGCGCTCTGTAGTATAGGCAATTCTAGGTTTTGTCTGGGCTGAAGTTTCAAGAATGTGAGAAGTATCCTCTTTAAGAAAATGTTATCAGCTGTGTGTGGTGGTACACACCTTAGCACTGTGGAGGCTAAGGCAGCAGGAGCATCACCATTAGTCTAAGGTCAGCCTGAGCTATAAGCAAGATCCTGTCTCATGGAGCTCGAGAGATGACTAAACTGTTAAGAGCATTTGCTTCTCTTGGAGAGGTCCTGAGTTTGATTCCCAGAACCCACATTTTGCGCACAACATCTTAACTCTAGTTCCAAGGACTCTGGATGCCCTCTTCTGACTAACACATGATGCACATACGTACAAGCAGGAAAAACATTCATACACATAAAATAAATCTTAAAGAAAAGATTATGCCTCAGAGGGGAGGGAGGGAGGAAGGAAGGAAGGAAGGAAGGAAGGAAGGAAGGAAGGAAGGAAGGAAGGAAGGAAAGAAGGAAGGAAGGAAAATCTTTCTAGAGGGCTAGAAAACATTCATAAAATAAAAATAAATTTATTTTTTAAAAGAGCACATCATGTACAAAAGTAAATACTGAAAATAAAACAAGAAATCATAAAATTCCAGGTGTGGTGGCACACACCTTTAATCCCAGCATTTGGGAGGCAGAGGCAGGCGTATTTCTGAGTTCAAGGCCAGCCTGGTCTACAAAGTGAGTTCCAGGACAGCCAGGGCTATACAGAGAAACCCTGTCTAGAAAAACCAAAAAAAAATTTAAAAAAAAAAAAAAAGAAATTATAAAATTCCTGGAACCATCTCTATATACTGAAATTGTTTTGTTTTGTTTTTAAAGAAATCTTGTTTTGTCCATTGAAAGTGGCTTTCCTTTTTCATCTGTAATATTCTGTATTATTCAAACATATTTTTTATATATTCTGTTGTATTGCTGCCTCAGAATAGCAAGTAGAGAGCTCCAAGCTCAAACTTTCTCTACTGCAGGTGCTTCTGATTCTGACTGGAGATCAGAAAAGATCAAAGACATGATGAGCTTCCTAGTGGAAGAAACTTACCTTTCTGGGCTTCCTCTGCATGGTTCTAAGACACCATGACAGTGCTCAGGACCCATAGCTGACCTCTGCATAGGTTGACCTTAGGGACCATAAGGATTGTTCTTGCCAGAAACTACTGGATATGAACTTTAGACCAGTGTGGAAGGTGCTTTGCTCATGGCTGTACTGATTTCTTTCTCCCCAGTGACCCAGAAAACAAAACCTTTCTTTCTCCTTTGATCTGTTCTTGTTTGGGGCCTGTGGATTGTGTCTCCTGCCTGGCCACAGACAGAGAGGAACTGCCCCAGACAGACTTAAGGGCAGGCAGCAGCAGCTCTAACACATGGCTCTAAGGTTTTGATTAAAAAGGTGAAAGAATGCTGTATTTTCTTCCTATCAGCCAGGCCTTAAATCGGCCCTCAAGCAAGGAAATGCTCTCCATGGGCTGCAGTCCAGTGACTTTCCCTTTGTCTTCTGGTTGTAGTTGGACAGCATGTGCAGTTTTGAGCCAGGAGCCAGGTTGGAATAATTCCTCATCTTATGCTCCTACCACTTTCTGCTCTCCTCACCCAGTTCTTCAGGTGTGGAAAGTGATAAGGTGGTATCTTCCAGCTGCTCAATGGGGAAATTATTAGAAAGCTGGAGGCAGGGGAACCCCTCCACACCATATTATCAAATGAACCTATAAGAGACACAGTAGTATTTGGACTGGGTTGAAAAGTACCTGGACCCAAGAAATGTATCCTAAAAGCAGTACTCCCTAATCTTCACCAAGTATCTGCCTGAAATTCACCCTGACCTTCCATTTAGTTCTGACTGAAACAAATGGCCCAGTTTGTTATTAAAGCAGATGACCAGATGACCCCATGAGGATACTTCTGGTGTCCCAAGAGGGGATTCTTTTTTCCAAAAATGTGGTGTCAAACTTGGAACCTAGGACCTTGCAGGTGCTAGGCAAGTACCCTTCCGCTGAGTGACTCCTAACTCTAACATGTATGTATACATACCATTATTTAGCAAGCATATTGAATACCTCCTGTGTTCTGATCCTCATCCATTTGTTTCAGCAAGCAGAGTGGATAGATTCCATGTTTGGAATTTAGGTTCACCTGAATCAAGTGTCAAGTCCACCATTTCCTGAATATTTGGTTTCGTATGAAACTTATAAAATCTTCCATTTGGGGAGACTGTAGTGAAACTAACCTGCTTTTTCCCAAGCTCTCAACGTCTCAGCATACATGTCTATGACCCTGAACCATGGATTCTGATTTATACATTGTCCTTCCAAGAGCAGCAGAAGTATAATGGGTAGGAAACTTATAGGGAGGACTCAACACATGGTAGCCTCTGCTCAGCCAACAGCTGTCAAGCCAGCCCTTACCCCTATTGCCCACAGACACTGCCTCCAAACCTGGATCCTGCTTAGGTGCCTGATTCCCACTCCTTCCCAACTCCTGCAGCCAGTCTTCCTGTAGCTAATGCCAATCTCTTCATGTCAAGGGGCATTCAGGATACAGTTGTGGGAGTGTCCGTTTTTTGTTCTCCTATCTGAGGAGAAATGAGGAGCCCCTAAAACAGCTGCCTCCATTCTTGTCCAGAAGGTCAATTACTCTTGTTTAGAAGGAAGGGAACCCCTAGGGACCCCTTTGTTTCAGAGTCTTGCCTTTCTGCTGCTCCACTTATCTTGAGAAAATTGGAAGATTATTGCAAATAGTTTACATGGAGAATGTCAGCTGCCCACATATGAAAATATACACATCATTAAGACCTAAGTACTTGTGTCTGGAGATAGAGTGGACAGTCTCCTGGGCTGACCTTTTGTCTACTAGCAGAATTACTGCTAATGAGCACTGAGCTCCTCAGAGGATGCTTTCATATTTGAAGCAAAACATATGCTGGATATTAGCTTTTTTGTCTGAATATATGTCTGTTCATATGCTCATGCATGCACTATATATGATGTGACATACCACACAAGCAGCATTCATTAAACTATGCATAATCTACCATGCCTCCTTTTCCAACATCCATAGGCCTTCTGACAGGGCTTGCTCTTCAAGGCCATAGTCACATTCTTACATTACTACCTAAGAAGGAGCTTGGCATCCTTCATATCATGCTGCTATTTAGGGATAGGGCTCTCTGGCCAAAGTGCCAGGTTTTAAAATTTAGTTTTTAAATCTTAGCTGTGTGACCTTGGGCAAATCACTTAAGTTCTAAGCTGTTTTTGCATCTGTAAATTAGAGATGCTAACAATAAAACTTGCCCTGAGAGAGTTATACAAGATCACTCTGTGCCTAGTCCCTATATCTGACATGTTAAAGTGTTCATCATGCAGCCACCATAAGGACAGTGATCATGGCACTTATCACTGGGAGGTGGGGTTAAGTGGAAAGGCCCGAGTTGCTTAGGAGTTTTTGGCTGTGGGTCCTGAAGCCTCCCTTGGGTCATGGGTACCATGATGGATGAGAAGAGTTTTTTCCATGGGAACAAGCAAGGGCCCAGTGGCTTGAAGTCCATTGCTCTGGCCAAGGCACTGGGAGAAAGGCCAGAAGAGGAAGCGGGTCTAGAAGGATATTTTAGAGACAACTCCAAGAAGGTTCATTCCTTGATCTTAAAGGCAGTGAGGATCATAGATTGTGGTATTTAAGAAAACTCCTTTGAGGGCTGGAGAGATGGCTCAGCGGTTAAGAGTACCAACTGCTCTTCCAGAGGTCCTGGGTTCAATTCCCAGAAACCACATGGTGGCTCACAACCATCTGTAATGGGATCTGATGCCCTCTTCTGTGTGTCTGAAGAGAGTAGTGGTGTACTCATATACATAAAATAAATAAATCTTAGAAAGGAAAAGAAAAGAAAAGTCCTTTGAGGGCTTTGATGTAAACTTAGGGATAAGTGATTAACAGGAATCTAGGAGGGGGCTCCTGTGAGGGCTTCTGAAAAGCAGAGTGGTAAGGTGGAGGTGGAAATAGACAACCTGGTTTTGAGTGGAGCTCATAAGGTCAAATTGTGTCTTCCTGTGGAACTAGATCAGAACCTATGAGGGTCAGGTCCACAGCCTGCTTGGATGCCCCTTAGCTCTACCACAAGCAAACATTAGCACCCTGGGGGTCTTTTCTCTCTTTTTCTATACCAGTTTGCCATGATGGATTGAAGAGTGAGCTCCCTTTGAGGGTTCTTTCTAAACTTCTCACCCCATTTTTAGGGTGCGGTATTTCCAAGATGGCTCAGAGTAGGGCAGAGGATTATTGATGACCACTGAGGAGATGAGGTAGTGGAGTAGTCTGAAGATCCCAGAATACTTGTTTCTGTATGATCTTTCCACTTTGAATTATTGAAACAAGAAACTTTGATGGAGGGACAAGGTTTTGGTGATGAGAGCCCTAGACATTTGGGCCTTCTCTGCTGCACAGTTCTCCCTCCCTCCCTCCCTCCCTCCCCTCTCTCTTAGATGACACAATTGAGGTCATCAGTAGCTCCATTTTTAAGGATGTCCTCTGCAGACTAAAGACTGCAGTCTTCATATGTCCATGATTCCTTTTCTGTGTCTGTTTTCTGACTGGCCTCACTGTGTAACTTCAGGCCTTCACCTCTTCATTCAGCAAATCCTCCATCTCCCTTAAGGTCTAGCTTTTATCTTAAACCACTCAAGGTTCCCTTCCCAAATTGTACAGTTATTTTTCCCTTTTGCTGTTACAGTAAAGGCCACACTAGTAGTGTGAAAGTGGTCTATGATTATTGTTTCAAGCCTCCCCACCCTTGAGGATAGAAAGCTGGCCCTGTGGCCTCTCCCTTTTATTGGGAAGCAGTACTGGATAGGCTCAATAGCACCACCTCGTGTGTCAACTGTTAGACTGCTGGTGTTAGCTCAATAGGCAAAAGTGGGGCTGGGGTTGACTGCTAGCTGCCCTTGGGTTTTGATGTGTCTCTTTGTAAGGTCACCAACAGTGGGCGTGTGAGTGTCAGCAGAGGCCTTAGGTGTGTGTATGTGGTGGTGTGGGGAGGATGATCTACACGTTCTTTTTTTTGTTTGTTTGTTTTTCGAGACAGGGTTTCTCTGTATAGCCCTGGCTGTCCTGGAACTCACTCTGTAGACCAGGCTGGCCTCGAACTCAGAAATCCACCTGCCTCAGCCTCCCGAGTGCTGGGATTAAAGGCCTGTGCCACCACGCCTGGCTCAATCTACACGTTCTTGATTAAGTGCTGAGTAAAATTCTAGTGGTAGCCGTATCCCAGAAAAAACCTATGCCTCCATTTCTATTCTCCTCATCAGCCTGCCTCAGTTCCCAAAATTTCCAGGCTTACTTCTGTTATGAGATAAGCACTGAAGGTTCTGTGACATCACAGGCAGGGCTCTGGAGAGCCAAGCATTACATAGTGCTATTTTCGGGACACTGGGATGGGGAGAAGTTGTAACTTTCCACAAACACTCAGCCTCCAACCCACCCCCCTTCCAAGCATGTACTCATTCCAGATCTGTTGCTTCAGGGTTCCCCAACTCTCATCCAATCAAACCACTACCTCAACCATTTCCTCTACACATTCCAAGGCCTGTTGTCCCTGCATCATGCATGACTGACCACTAGTGCCACACTTGAGCATTGCATTGGCTGTGTTCCTAGTTGCCATGTTGAAGCTTAGGGTCACAGAGTGGATGTCACGGGAGGTAATGACAAAAGGGAGGAAAGAGGCCTAGACATAAATGAAGAGACAAGGCCATCCATTGTCAGGGGCCTGCCCTGCTTCAGAAAGGAATGGTTTTTCTCTGCATGGGAGTGCCTAGGAAAACTCTTACATGATTTTCTTTCTCTTTCTGACTGGAGAGGTATGTTCTGGTTATCTTGGGCTTTGGGAACTGATAGAGTCCCCAAGAACAAGAAGAGGAAGCCTCAGGAAGAGTAATGGACAGAGCAGAAAAGTCAGTGAGGAGCACTGCCCAGGAGAGTGGCATACAGACCTGGCATCTTCTGAGTCTTCTGGCAGGCTCAGGTGTCCAGTATAGACCTATCCCTTCTTATTGGCAAAACACATTCCTTGGAGTCACTGGAAAGAGGATTTGGTCTGAATCACTTAATTTCTTCATATTGAACCAAAAGCTGAATTTAAAGCTATAGTTTCTAAGCCAAGACATTATTATCTTTCTTATTCAAAGCCATTGTTCTACAGCTTCCCTGCCAGGGCTCTTTGCTTGTAGGCAGCCAACTCCAAGTATGAGGATTGCCTGATATGTGCACAGATGGGTCACCTCCAAACTTATGCTGGTCCTTTTGTCCCTGAGAACCCTGTCTGTTGCCCTCATCTATTGGTAAAGGCTGAAGAGGGATAAAGAGGCCTCAGGCTAGGTACTGTTTTTTCTCTGACTTCATCTTCTCAAATTTTCCAAGATGAGCTTATAGGCTAGTGGCATACCTTACAGTATTTTGCTTTCTACACTGGCAGAGCCTCCAAGAGCTGAGATTATACTGGGAGATGGAGCAGGGGACCAGATGACCATTATTATTACTTTCAGTCAGATCTCAACCAAGCATAGTCCATCCTAAGTTCAAATTCCTTCTCTACCATTTCTTGGCTGAATGATCTTGGTAAAATTATTTAACCTTTCTGAACTTTCATATTCTGCAAGGTAGATGACATATTAGTTCCTACCTCACAAAGTCACAGTATAGATTAAATAAAGTAATGTATGTCAGAGGTTCCATTATTCATTTATTGACCAGGGTTGGGTTTTAGTATATATAAAACATTGCTAGAGATTTTTTTTTTGCTTTTTTTATTGCTTTCCAATGTTAGCTCTATAAGTAAATTTCATTTGTAAGTAAAGAAAAGTCAAGGGATAAAATTTAAAGGCCATCGAGTTCTGGTTTTAGTTCATTTTGTATATCATATGTAACCTAGGGACACTGGGACTTTTCTGATAGGGTGTCACCTTATAGTATGGCATTTGTATGTCTAACTGGAGAATAACAGTTGAGGTCAAGACCACACTGGCTTTATTTACCTTTTCTCTCCCACCGTTCCCATGCCAGCTGTAGTTTGAGTGATAAGGAATAAGCTGGGTGAAAAGTAAATGGACCCTGGCAGAAGTGCACACTTAGTACAGACAGTTTGGCAACTTGGGCCCCTCCTGAGTAAAGCTAAAAATGGCTTCCTTCTTCCCCACAGCTCCTATAATTGGCATCTCTATGCTGTCTTTGCTGACTCACACTGGATCAAGACTTTACCCTTTCACCTCAATGATTGACACTTATGGAGTGTGCAGCCATCTACCAGGCATACCTGCACTGCCCTACCCCACCCCCAAGAATGTGTGGCAGGGAGGAGATGGGTGAAGCTGGGGAAACCAGACTTTGAGATGCTAAGTGACTTCCATAAAGTTACATGACTAGAATTTCACACCAAGTCTGAGTTCATTCACTGCCATTTAGTCTAATAACCCTACCACCAACACCACACTGAACATTGTCCATGTATCCTATGCCAGGGGTGTGTGTGTGTGTGTGTGTGTGTGTGTGTGTGTGTGTGTGTGTGTGTGTAGGGGACAGGGGCAGACAGGGCAGGTGACCATATGCGGGGACAGGTAGCTACATCTTTCTACCATCACCTGGTATCTTTATCTTTTACCCTGCATCTATAAAGAAATACCAGCCACCCTGTTCCTTCCTTCTCACTGATAATCATTTCCTTCTTCCAGTCCCCAGTCTTCATTGCCCAAATTGGACAGGACCTGGTCTCCCAGACAGAGAAGAAGCTCCTGCAGAGCCCCTGCAAAGAACTCTTCTCTTCTTGTGCTCAGTAAGTGATCTACCATCATGCATTGCCCACCTGGGCAAGAGCCCTGGCTACCTGGGCTCTATTTGCACAGACTTTTGACTACCTGGGCTGGCCCTTACCTACCTGGGCAGACTCCCACCTACATAGACAAATCATAGCTACTTGAGTAGATCCCTATCTTCTTTGGAAGAGAGTGGTTTTGCTGGTTCCAGACCAAACCCAAAGCCTAGGTTTTGGGAACTGTATCTCATTCTGTCCCTTACCACCTCTCAATCCTAGCCCCTCCTTTAACTCAGCAAGTCTAGTCCTACTTCAGCCCATGATGTCTTCAGAGAGTTGTTCCTCAGTTCTAATGTAGTATAGCTCATCTCTGGGATTGTTGACCTAATCTTTGTGATTTACTGATTTATTTCACCATTTGAATATCCACTCCATACTCTCTGCTCTACTACAGAACCAGAAAGACATGCTGGCCCATGGCAAGACTTATGAATACTTGCAAGGTCAATCCAATTTAAGCAACCATTGCAGAACAAACAGGCCTCTGGCCAGATGTAGAATATCCATTGTAAGACTTGGCTTCCCTGCAGTCTGAAGGCAGTAACCCACTAGACTCTGTCTAGCTACTTCAAGATAGGGATTATAACATGTTCATCTTTCTGTCACTCTGGGCTAGGTCTGTCCATGACTACTTGAAGGGAGATCCCTTCCACGAGTACCTGGATAGTATGTATTTTGACCGTTTTCTGCAGTGGAAATGGTTAGAAAGGTGAGTACTATGCACTCCTCATGTGAATGTGTGCAAGTGTGAAGATGGGTACAGAATTCATATGTATGATAATTCATATAAAGATCAATGAAATTGATTATCCTCCTTCTACTAAGTTTTTGGTTATTCTAGAAATGGCATGTGCTTATGAAAGCAGGTTCTGAGTTGTGCCCACGTATGTATCGTCCATGCTTCCTTGGTTCTCTGTCGTTCTCTATCAGATTCTTCTTCCTTCTACTTTCCTCTTCCTCCTCCTCCTCCTCTTCCTTCTCCCTCCCTCCCTCCCTCCCTCCCTCTGTCTCTCCTTCCCTCTCTCCCTCACCCTCTCTCTCTGTCTCTCTCTCTCCCTCTCCCTCTCTCCCTCTCTCCCTTCCTCCCTTCCTCCCTTCCTCCCTCCCTTTCTCCCCTCCTGTTCTGAGATCACACACTACACCTGCTAAATCTATGCTGACTGTACACCCAGCCCACAGCCCTCTGTTTTTTTGCAACCTTCCCTAAAGAATGAATGGCTTTGTATAAGACATCTGTAAAAAAATAAAGTTTTTTTTCCCCATCTACTTAATTCCCAGCAATAACAACTCTGAGACTAATTATTAATTGATAAATGCCTAAGCCATAAGCTTTGACTTGTTCTATGACTTGCTCTTGACTTATTATCCTTTTTATTCTTACCTGAGTTCGGCTATGTAACTGTTTTCCTCTTTCTGTCTTCTTACATCTGTCTCTTTAGAGTTCCTAAGGTGATCTCCCCTTTACTCTATCCTGAGTTCAGCTACCTGCTGGCTTATGTCCATCTCCTCAGTGTTCCTGGGGCAAATGTCCCCTTTATCTAACTTGAGTTCAGCTTTGTGGCTGAACGTGTTTTACATATGACTCCTAAGTGTTCTGGGGCAAACCTCTTGGGCTATTTCTCAGAATTTTCTATATCCCTGCCAATGTCCTACCTTCTATTTTCTGCCCCACCTCACTGGCCGTAAGCTTTTTTTTTTTGACCCATGATGCTTATAAGAGATTCTCTCTACAGACACCTGATTGTAACCTGTGAGGGACTGTTCAGTTGCCCTCCAAAGTGGCCACCCCCAAATTCCAGCCCTGCCAACTTGAGCCCTTCTCCTTGTGCTCT
Source organism: Mus minutoides (assembly GCA_902729485.2). NCBI lineage: Eukaryota > Metazoa > Chordata > Mammalia > Rodentia > Muridae > Mus > Mus minutoides. The sequence continues at coordinate 36,190 of LR753911.1, forward strand.
ATATTGGTCTCATGTTTTCCTCCCCACTAATAACCACTGGGATATTCTTACTCTTTATTTCCACATCATTATGAGTGAGATTGGGCATCTATCTGTGGTTTATTTGCTTCCTCAGACTCTTCAAAGTCTCTCATGGGTAGATGTAGCTTCTCTGTGAAAGCAAGAATCATGAATGGGACATGACTTGTCTTATTTCTGACTAGTCCAGTCAATGCTGAGGGGGTAGACCGGCACTGTCCAGAACCATTTCATGGTTGACAGAGCTTATTCCTGGCTTAAAACATTAAAACATGCTAGGCTAGGCTGGGAATGGAAGTTTCCCCTCAGGGGTCACTGTTCATAGAAGCTTGGTACCCCAGTGGTATGCTCCATGTTCATAGTAGGAAGACATTTATTCTTTGGCACATATACAGCACTCATGGATCCATCCCTTACAGGAGCCATCTCAAGATTTCAGGTGCTGGGGTGTGTGTGTGAAGATTTCAGGTGCATCCTGCTCTGCATACTTCAGGATGCTCTGGAGGAAATCAACCTGCTTACCGCCACTGCATTTCTATACTGATCAGTGGGAATGACATAATCAGAGGCTCACCTTTGATCATAGCCATACTGGGATCCAAGCCTTAAACATATAAACCTTGGGGGTACAGTTTTATGTTCAAACCATGACAGAACCCATAAACAAGGCAATATGTATTGTCAGCTTGAAGATCTGCAGAGTAGCCTTGTTCTATGTTACACATAATAATGGCATCTACTACAAAAGCAACTTATCAGAAGCTTTGGCATGGGTGCATTTGCCTTCTTGTTATTCCATTTTGCTGAAGATGAGGGGCCTAGAGAGGTTAATAAGTTGGCCCTAGGCTAAACAGCAAAGGTCTGGCAAAGGCCAGAATCTAAATCCAAAGTCTTTCACTCAAGTCTTTGGTCCTCAGACTACCCAGCAGTCTGATTCTAACTGACTCTTGGCTTTGGCCACTGGCTTTTTTTTTTTTTTTTTAATTTATCTGCACTGGCTTCATGAAGTGGACATTTTGACTACTGCAAGTTAAGTATACACCCTTTGGAAGGTACTAAATCCTTAGAGCCAGTAAGGTAAGATTCTAGTTTAGGAATTCCCCACATCACTGATGGCACCCCGTCTCTCCAGCTTTTCCTCCTCAGTCATAATCTATTCACACTGTGCTATTGAAATAATAAGGGGATTTTCCCCTCCCAGTGTTAACCAAGAATTTCCTAGGAAATTGTAGGACAATCATTTTTCTACTAGAGGAGCTCTACACTAGTAGTGACTGTTGATTCTCAGTGTGTTGTACATGGTTTTGCCAGCATAACTGGGAAGGAGGAGGCAAAAAATGGTGGGTATTTCATCACCACCTCTTTGGTCATTCAGGGTCTTCTAGTGTCCTGGATGGATGGAAATATAACAAAGCAGTCACTGTGAAGGAAGGTTAAGAGCTGATGATCACAGAATACCTGGACAAGACCTGTGCCAGCAAAGTTTACTTTGCACTTTAAGCGAGGTGCACTCACTAGTGGGTGCCCAGAACAATGCTTATGGTCCCCTGATAGGTAGGCTGAGCCCTATAGATGTTAGGAGGACTATATGTGCCTATATGGTGTCTTAGCACCAACCCCCACCCACCCAAAGCAAGGTTTCCTTATGAGTCTGGCAATAGGCTATGAATTTAGGTGAGAGCAGAGGGATGCTGTCAGGGGAAGGGTAGAGGCCAGAAGCTTTTAGTTGCCTGGGTTGGGCTGAGCTCCTGCAGAGGGCAGTCCTGACTCAATATAATTAAGCACTGTATGTTTATTCTTCCAAACCTTCTTCCTGCTCTTCTTAGCAAGCCAGGATGGCCCAGCCCCTAGCTTTCTAGGAACCAGAGCCAGAGTATGGGTCTCTAGCGCAGCCTCAGAGGAAGATATTACATTCCCTAGGCCTGTTCCTTGCCAACACTGTTTCTTGTGGGTCTTAAATCTTAACTTCAGGAGACAAATATCAGATTCTTGATATTTTTCCAGACAACCAGTGACCAAAAACACTTTCCGGCAGTACCGAGTGCTGGGCAAAGGGGGCTTTGGAGAGGTAAGTGAGCATTGAAGGGGTGGTCCTCTGCTCCCTACCACACCTTGTAAGATCAGTAGTGCATTCAGAAGGATCTTCTTGCTCTGTCCTGGCCCTCTGGTAATAAAGAGGGAGGAAAAGGGGTCTGGCCTGATGCTGACACACTGCCAAGGGAGAAAAGAGGGCAACAGAGCCTTTGCCACCCTGAACAGGCAGGTGAAGTGGAGGTTCTCTCCTGCCAGCCTCAAGTGGGAGCTTCAAGAGAAGGATGGGTTATCACCTGGGTTGTGTTTGAGGAGGGAAACGCAAGGGCATGAGGGTACTGAAAAACCTTGGCCAATAAGGAGTTCAGATGATACTGTTGGTGTATCTTATTACAGGAATTGAGACTTAATAAACACTCAGTATTTGAGGCTAGCTTGTTTTCATTTTAGAGCCAAGAAAACTATTCAGAAAAGATTGGTGTTTTAGACAAGGTCACATAGCCAGTAAAGAGTAGAACTAGTGCTAAACTCTCAATGTCTCCTCCCATTCCTTTACTGTAAAGTTAGGGTTCATAAGGCTCTTCCTTCACTATCCCCCCCAAACAAACTCTTCCAGCTGTCAGCAAAAATTTCAGTTATACCTGATGGGGGGTAGGTAGTACCCCATGCCTCTAGTCACATGACTTTATGCTGTGGCCATTTTAGTACCTTCAAGGCTAGGAGTCTTCTCAGGGAAGGAGGAATCCAAGCAGCACTGGGTATGGAGCTAGATATCTTGAACTACAGCAACCGCCGGGCAGACCTGCTGGCTTTGGCCCCACCAGTTCCAGCTCTAGAAACCTCACATCCTGGCCTTGGAGTTGGGTAGACATCTGTAGTATACTATGACCTGAATCTCCCTTCTACTGCAGGTCTGTGCCTGCCAGGTTCGGGCCACTGGTAAAATGTATGCTTGTAAACGCTTAGAGAAGAAGAGGATCAAAAAGAGGAAAGGAGAGTCCATGGCACTCAATGAAAAGCAGATTCTTGAGAAGGTCAACAGCCAGTTTGTGGTGAGTGTCCAGGGTCCATCCACAGGCCCATCCCAGCTTCTGGTAGCTGGGACTTTCTTGCCTTGTAAGTAGTAATGGTCCTCCAATATAACCCGTCCCCACTTCTGATATCTCTTTGTCTATGGCCACCTTATGAATTCCCCAGTGAACAGAACAAGGCAACTCTAGGTACAGACAGGATCTCTGGGATCCACAAATGCTCTTGGCTGGATTCATTTTGGTGGAGACATAGTGGAGTTTCCTAAACAGGTGATCTTTTGTGTGCCTCCTGGTCAATCTAGACTAGGCTCTGCCCAAGTAAAAAATTAGCCCCAACTTTATGTAGCTATACACACACACACACACACACACACACACACACACACACACACACACACAAAGCCACATCAAGTCTAATCAAATTGAACTACCTTCTTCACTTACTGGCTACCCCAGTCAAAGCCAGGAAAGAATGTTGGTGGATCTCCACAGGGACTGCTCACTGCCTCCACTGGACTGGCATTCCATGCTTTTACCTGTAGCTCTGGTCACATTTAGTCATCTCAGTGACAAGCTTCCTGCAGAGGAGGTTGGGGAGCATGGAGGTGAATGGATATTTGGTAAACTCTAAATGTTTCTTCCTCATGTTATTATAAAAACTAATATTTTAATTTTCTGTGTATAAATGTTTTACCTATATGTATATGTATGCGTATCACATATACGTGGAGGCCAGAACAGAATGTTGGATCCCCTGAATCTGGAGTTATATACAGTTGTGAACTGCCATGTTGGTGCAGGGAATTGAACTCACGTTCTTTGAAAGAACAGCCTATGTTCTTAACTACTTAGCCATCTCTCCAGTCTTATAAAAACTAATGTATGTGAGAGGTAAAATTCAAATGACATAGATACACAATAAAAACAAATATATTTTCTTTCAGTAGTTATTCCAGTTATGCCTTATTCCTGTAAATGCTTTATTATTTTTATGTAACAGGATGATCCTATACATGTTACGCTATGATTTTTATCCTGAAGTTGTTCATTTTTTCCCTCCTTTGTTTAGATCTACAGCTTAGCTCTTCCCATTTTTTTTAAAGAAGCTATACTTAACTTCTCTGTATAGCCCATCCCCACAGACTGAAATTGTTTCTCATTTCTGAACCTCAACCAACCGTGCTGAGATATCTACTTTCAAACATTTCCTGGTGTGCTTCTGTGAATGTAGCCAATGTCCAGATTCATAGCAGAGGAATCACTGTAATAAGAGCTGTTCACACTATATGGAAGTTGTTCCCAACTGGCTTGCCCTAGTTAAACTGTGTGACAAGAGAGGGATACCATCATTAACTTTTGGTCATTCCTCAGAAGAGGAGGATTTTATGAAGTGATACTCAAACAAACAGGACAGAAGTTTTGGTCTCTGGGTCTCATTCTAGGCTATCTCACCTGCCATCCTTGTCCTTAGAGAGAAATAGAGAATTCAGTGGTACCTTGAAGGAGGTCTTGGACAAAACTATCATCAGTCTGATTTGACCTGGGCTATTTTGACTTTGAGTTGTCACATTGATGCTGCCCACTGTAGCCCTCATCTGTGAAGGGAGTGCTGGTGGGTCTTACTAAGAAAAGCATTGTATGTCTGACAAGCCTAGGCTGGCACATCTTCAAGGTCTGTTGATTTTGATGGCTAGACCTTCCTTAAGTGGCAAGAGAGTTCCCACAGTATAAGAAAATACCTGTGCCATTTAACTAATAAAAAGAACAGATTTATTTTGGCTCCCAATTCTAGAGGTTCCATCCAACATTAAGTAGCCCCATTGTTGAAGTATTTTCCAGAAAGCAAAACAAGCAGAATAAAGAGACAAGAGCTGGTCAGGTCTCCTTCTAGGATACTCCCAATGACCTAAGGTCCTCCAATAGGTCCTCTCACCTCCCAGTAGCATTACCCTGAGTACCAGTCCTTTAACATGTGGACCTTTAGAGGACACTTATACAAACCATGATGCACCTTCTGGACCCTTCCTGGGACTCACATGGGCAGGTGTGAAAGGAAGAACGTCAGCTCCAGCAGTTGGTAGTGGAACCCAGTGCCTGTGAGCTCACGCCACCTCTGCCTCCAATTTGTCTCCTTTCCTCAGAAATAACTCTTGTTCTTCCTGATGCTTACATCCAAGTTTTATGGCCTAGCATATCCCCATCTTGGCCACCAGTGACCAGATTTCATTTGTGCAAACTCCCAAAGTAGAGACTACAGCACAGTATAAGTTGCTTCAGTCCAGCACCACCTGCACCTCACCCACTGCACCTTGGGAATCAGGAAGCTGTTGACATGTCCTGCATAGATTTTTACAAGGCTGTGTTCTATTCCCAAAATCCTCACTGCCCTTCCTACAGCAGGAAGGGCCACTCTACTTTGCCTTGCTTTTCTGACTAGCCAACTAGGCAACATCTAGTTTTAAAAAACTAATGCACACACATGCTTTTCTGGTATGGGAGCTGTCATTACTCTGGTAGACTTTCTGGAAGGACAGGGTTCTACCTGCCCATGTCCCCTTCAGCTCTTTACTTTGAGGTACTTATCAGAAGATCTGTGAATGGGTTCTTCACTGGGTATGAGAAAAAGCAGTCAGGATCACTGAGAGGAGCTGCAAGAACAGAGTATCAGCTGCTTTGTACCCTCCACTCTCCTACCTCCCAGCTTTATTGATTCCAGGGAAGGGGATATTAGTCAGTGACAGTTGCTATGACCTCACCGTGCTGCTCTTGTGTTTCTAGGTCAACCTTGCCTATGCCTATGAGACCAAAGATGCACTATGCCTGGTTCTGACCATTATGAATGGTGGTGACCTGAAGTTTCACATCTACAACATGGGGAATCCTGGCTTTGAGGAAGAGCGAGCCTTGTTTTATGCAGCTGAGATTCTCTGTGGCCTAGAAGACTTACACCGTGAGAACACTGTCTATAGGTGAGCAGTGCTCCCAGAGTCTGGATGGGCCCCTGTATCCTTCCAACAGTATTCCAGGGTTCCCAGGAATCCAGCTAATAAGATGGATCACTCTCCTTATGGTGCCTCTGGCCTCTAATGATTAGAGAAGCCAACCTTGTAAAATGATATTCTCCAAATTCCTCCTCCAAGGAGAGGCTGTGATCACTGCCACCCTGTCATCCTGTACCCAGGGATACTCAGTGGATCCTGGTGACTACTACCTGGAATCAGTCCCAGGGAGCTGTGGGGAGAGTCACTGTCCAAGGGCATCACATTGCCACATATCCTGCCATACCCAATCCTGAGCCTGCTCTAACCTTCACCGTCCTCTCCTCTCAATACCACCATGGCTTAGACTCTGTAGTACACCGTACAAAATGCTCCTCACAGTAAGCAGAGCTTCGTGGTAGCCTCATAGTATAGAGGATTTTTAAAGCTCTGTTGCCCCTCCTAAACTTTACAAAGCTTCTATTTTTATTTTTTTAAAACTTACATATGTGTGTGTTTGTGGATTTATCTGCAAATGTGCGGTGGCTCCCCTGGAGCTGGGATTACAGGTAACTATAAACTACCTAGATTTGGTGCTGGGAACCAAACTGTTGTCCTCTGGAAGAGTGTTAAGTGCTCTTAACCACTGAGCCATCTCTCCTGCTTCTCCTACTGCATTTTGAACGAATATTGTATTACTCCTTTATGTGTTCAGGAGAAGAGGCTGTTGTTTTGATGTTGGTTAGTTACATTACATTTTTCAAGGGTCCCACTGGAATATAATTGTTGTAGCAAATTGATTTCCATCATAATCTGTTTTTAAAAACTGTGATAAGTGCCTGACTGATGTTATTAGAAACTACACTGGGCACTGTCAGCGTATGGGACCCTGTCAGTCCTCACAGACCCTCAGGAACCTACACAGTCAGTTGATTTCTGGGTAAAGATTATCTTAGTACCCTAACAAATGAATGTTCTCCATGGCTCTTACTTTAAACTCTAGTCCCAGTGTTCCTGGGATTTGTTTTTTATTTTTATAATTGAAAAAAAAAAAGATTTCCTCTAAGGGTTGAACAAAAAGGACCTCCTTCATTGTCTTTACTTAAAAGAAAGTGTGTTGGAGATCAGGAATTCAAGGCCCTTACCTAAACATGATAAAAGCAATCTACAGCAAACCAGTGGCCAACATCAAACTAAATGGAGAGAAGCTGGAAGCAATCCCACTAAAATCAGGGACCAGACAAGGCTGCCCACTTTCTCCCTACCTATTCAATATAGTACTTGAAGTCCTAGCAAGAGCGATTCGACAACAAAAGGAGNCCTAGTTGGCCATCATTGGGAGGAGAGGCCCTTTGGTCATACAGACTCTATATGCCCCAGAACAGGGGAATGCCAGGGCCATTACGTGGGAGGGGGTGGGTAGGGGGGCAGGGCGGGGACGCGGGAGGGTAAGGGAAAATTTCTGGATAACATGGGAAATGTAAATGAAGAAAATATCTAATAAAGAGAAAAAAAAATTTTCAAAAAAAAAAAAAAAAAAAAAAGAAAGTGTGTTGGAGTTGGGGTGGGCAACCCTGGAATTCCAAATTCCCTTCTTCTAGGGTATCACTAAGACCTAAGGCAGTGGTTCTCAACTTTTCTAATGCTTTTACCCTTTAATACTGTTCTTCATGTAGTGACCCCCAATCATAAAATTATTTTCATTGCTACTTCATATCTGTAATTTTGCTACTGTTATGAATTGTAATATAAACATCTGTGTTTTCTGATGGTATTAAGCAATCCCTGTGAAAGGGTCATTTAAGTCCCTCCCCAAAGGGGGTTGAGACTCACAGGTTGTGAACCACCGATCTAAGGTATTCCTTCTTGTCCTGACCTCCTGCTCTGGATTGTCTGTGAATTTGACCCTGTCTAGTGGTCTGACAAGCTGTGGTTTCCAACACATGGCCATTGGTATCTTGAGTTGAGAGTTCTTGTCCTTATTGAAAATTACTAGCACATCAAAAGAAATGTATGTAAATAATAAAAATCAGCAAAAATGGTTTGTAATTTTAAAAGGATATGCAAATACCCACCTCATTTAGTGAGAATGCTTAGGATTTGTGTACATGAACCATCCACAAGGAGACCTGCCATCAGGTAAACAAAGCTGGCTAGTGCAGAACTGGAGTCTCCATCCAGATGCCAGTATTGTCATCCCTGGAATGTAACATGGTACATATCCCAATCTAAGCTGCTTCTTTACCCAGCTTTTACTGGAAAATCCAGCATCTTCTGCCTGTTCTCTCTGGTAATGCAAAGGTTCCCCTTTATGAGTAAGATCCTGTCACTGAAGGGAGATATTGGAGATAAGGTGAAGCAGCCCCACTGCACAGGCAGCTGTGTTTCCTGCCTGAGGTGCTTCCCAGGCTTTGACACAGCTGGACTTAGATAGGCCAGCTTCCTGGGACTCCATCCATAGGAGTCTTTCCTCTACCCCATCTTCACCTACAGCTTTCTTCCCAGTGGTAGAGCTGATGCTCTGGGCTTTGTGACTTCTGTTTCCAGGACCTGCTCTGCCCACAGGTTATTCTGTGATGTCCAGTCTTCCCAGCCCTCCGGGGAGTCAACACTAGCTAGTGTCCTCTGCCCCATAAACCACTTGTGTAAGGACAAACACCAGAATTGGCCTTTACTAACCTCCTAGCCAATGGCAAACCTCAGCATTTATGTTAAATTACTTGGAGGAGAAAAAGGAGTTCACAGTTGTCTTGACCGAGAGAGACTAGTTTACCTCAATCCAGAGGTAAAAGGCAGATATCTTGTGATAACTAGGCCTGACTGGCACCAGAGGGTCGACCCAGATGTAGTTTGTCTTTGCTGCCTGGAGTATTCATATTCAGATGCCTGTTGTTTTCATCTTACAGAGATCTAAAACCCGAAAACATCTTGCTGGATGATTATGGTAAGTCAGGGACTGGAAAATGAGTGCCTTTTCTGTTTGAGTGTCTGAGGCTAGTGTTCTAAGATACCCAGAGCAAGGGATTGTGGAGACTCTTAGGAATGGAAGGGGTTAGGCCTGGACAATGGGAAGGTATGAGGCCCATGGGGCAGAGGACTCCACTCCTATACCTTACTCTTGGACTTGAGGGGGACTCCTACTTCTTTTAGCAGAGTAGCTCAGTTGACTGTGACATCAGAGCCAGAGTTGGCACTGAACATCCATGCTACTTGCCTCGGTCCTTGTTCTGTTTATGAGGTGGAGACCTCTGGACTATTCTGGCCACTATGGAGAGGATACATACATACATACATACATACATACATACATACATACATACATAGTGAGGGTACTACATGATGGCCTAATGAAAACATCCTGTTGACTCTAGCCAGATGTAAACATGTCATTATCTGTATACTGTCATTATTACTTGCTTTTGGATATTAGCATGTGGGAAGCAGCCTCTCACACGTATAGAGTAGTTTTTTCATGTACCTAACTAGCTCTGCACATCTCCATAGAAGAGGAGGTGGCATCCAAGTGTCTATCTTGCATATAATAAGCCTGAGGGCTCAGAAGAACTAGCCTGGTAGTAACACTACCAAGTCTTCTGCATGTTCTTGGGACAACAGCATATACACCCACAATTGATGACCTGGAAAGAACTGTGTGTAGAGGAATGGGGAGCATAGGTCCTCTGGGAGGCTACAGTGTGTTCTACTCACACTGAAGCCCCTCAAGGGACAGTTCATTGCTGGTACTCACATATTGTCATTTCTGTCAGATACCACAGAACTGGAGGCCATCTAAGCTACTCAGGCCCGACAGGCATTTATAGACAAAGGCACGTGTTCCTTCCTGAGTATGAAATGTAGCCATCACCCTGCCTAGATGGTGTGACGGAGATAGAAGTAGAACTCTCATTGTGATGCTGCCTGGGTCTTGGGGAGCAGACTCTGAGCTCAGATTCCAGACCAGGCACCACCCTTCTCATTTCTCCATCTCTTTGAAGAGGGAAAAAAAAACTACCTCCAAAGACCAATCAGGAAAGCATAGAGTGGTTTCCCAAATTGCTTTACAATTTTTTCCCCTTAAGCAAATTGTTGCAAAATGTCAAGAACCTCATATTTTTCCTATGAAGCAATCACTGAAACAGCCAGAACATTTTAAACTCTGTGACCTCAGCCTTTCTGGAAGCTCATTGGAGCATTAAATGTTGTAAGTCAGCCAGTGGCCAGCCTTGTCCAAGCATCTTTCTGCATCTTTATTAATATTCTCCTCTTTGTGTGTAATTTCTACACATCTTACTTACACTCTTTCAGGGTTACATGGTTACCCTGAGAAAGTAGGCTGATGTCACATCTTCATTGGACAGAAGCCTAGAAAGTCTGTGGCCCTGACCAGGGTGCCCACATGACCACAGGAACCCATTAATCCTGCTGTCCCCAACAGGCCACATAAGGATCTCAGACCTGGGATTGGCCGTAAAGATCCCCGAGGGAGACCTCATCCGTGGCCGAGTAGGCACTGTTGGCTACATGGGTGAGTAATGACTTATGCCTGTCATACACTGAGCCTCCCCAAGAGCATCCATTCCTAAATCCCCAGTCTTTGTTTTGCTGGTCAGAATTACTGTGCTGATCTTCCACAGAAATGCCTGGTGGGAGACCTCAATCAGGTAGAATGGTACACTAGGGCTAAAGGTGTGATCTAAACTGAGTTCTCTGTAACCCCCAACCACAAGCCAACCTAGGTCTCAAAAACAAGCATCCTGAAAGTTTGGTGACCAGGGCCTGCCACTAGCATTTCTAGGGGAACCCTTATTGAAGTAGGACCTACTTTGATAAAGTGTCATCCTTTTTGAGGAGACTCCTGAGAAGACCCCAGGGGATGTAGGGACCACCTGAAAGTTTTAGACTCAGTCCCAGTTGCCCTCTGCCCAGGCCTGCATCCACAGAAGATGTGAGGCATCCAATACATTATCTCTGGTTCTTGAGGGTCCAGAAAACAAAACACTTGGCAACCTGTGGGATATGTGTATATGTGACTATGAAAATTCTGATAGTTAGATCTGATAGATCTGAGAGATATATAGAGAATAGATGGATAGGTGTTGGGTTCATTATAGCACAAAGGTTCTTACATTCACAGATCTACAGAGAAACTAGGAATGTTAAACACACAGGATTGTCTTTCCAGTAGGAAAGATGAAAAACCTGTTCTTCAATCCAGAAAGCAGAGGATTAGATGTGATTAAGAGCCTGGTCATCTGTTGAACCAGGTCATATCAAGCTCTGACAACCAGAACTACAGGTAGCTAGAAATCTAAATGACTCTTATAGCCAGAAGTGTTCCCCACAAGCTTCCACAACCAGGATCAGAGGGAGCTAATAAACCCAAATGACCTCTATGTTATCTGTTTGACTAAGACCAGGCCAGACCCTTAGGCCCTTAAGCTAGTACAGGTAACCTATCTCTATAACCCATCTCTTTGGAAGAAATTACACTACCCTGAGTTGAGTTTCAATGTAATTATGCTTTCTTGTGCACTGATTGTATTACACCAGGAAACTTTTTTCCAAAATAAATACATTGGGAATAAACCACTTGTTCTTAGAT
>LR753911.1:48350-82016 GCA_902729485.2 Mus minutoides
CCCCTGAAGTCTGATCCAGGTTGATGAAGTCCATCTATCTGTATCAGGTTTTCATTCTTATCTGTAACATGGTTCACTTCCCTTATGACACCTGCAAGTTCCCTCTCAGATGGGGGATGGATGAATGAATGATGGATAAATGGATGGTGGATATATGGATCATGGAAGGACAGGTGGGCAGACATATAGATATAGATACACCTGTCCATGTACCTGCATGGAAATATGCTTACACATTTGCATTGCTCTCCTTTGGATACAGTGATTAATGATTTGTCTACATACAGACTCTGTCATGTGTCCACTGATGCATATCATATGTACATGCTTTTTATTCTGGATGGCCTTAAGATACATAGCGCTCTCTTTTGTACATCTATGAGTCATTTTGTCAAAGTTGTAGTGAAGATAAAATAAGAGATCTTATTTTATGTGTATGGGTGTTGTGCCTGCATGTATGTCTATGTACCCTGTGTGTACTTAGTGCCTGCAGAGGCCAGAAGAGTGTTGGATCTCCTGAAACTGTAGTCACCTGCTATGTAGATACTGGGAATTAAACCCAGGTCCTCCACAACAGCAATCAGGTTATGCTGCTAACCACTGAGCCTTCTCTTCCACCTTGCCCCCCAAAAGATGATTCAAAGTCCATGTAGGTTGAATTTAATCTTTAATTTAGATGGGCATTCTTCTTCATTGAAATAAATATTATGCAATATGTCCTGTGTTGGGGAGGCATGCCTGTCACTGGGGACAAAGCAGTGAGAGCTATATTGTTTGTTCTGTCTGTGGGTTCTGAAGCCACCATCAGAATTGGGCACAGTGAAGCACCATTAGGGAAGGCTTTCTCTGCACAAAGTGATGTTTACATACCTGGCGGGTTGCAGTTCAAGGTTGGAAGGAAGTAGCCCCAGCCTAAAACTCCAGTTTTTCTGTGAGAGTGCTACACCCTTGGGTACTGCTGAGATGAGGGGCAGCACTGGAATGTGGTTGCATTCTGCTGCTAGTGTCTACCACTCTCTTCCCTCCTTCTATTCTCAGCCCCAGAAGTTCTGAACAACCAGCGATATGGCCTGAGCCCTGACTACTGGGGCCTGGGCTGCCTCATCTATGAGATGATTGAAGGCCAGTCACCATTTCGAGGCCGCAAGGAGAAGGTGAAACGGGAAGAGGTGGATCGCCGGGTGCTGGAGACTGAGGAGGTATATTCCCCCAAGTTCTCTGAAGAGGCCAAGTCCATCTGCAACATGGTAAGCTCCTGGTGAGCCAGATGCTGCTCATAAGCTGCTGCCCAGTGGCTCCAGCCTCTGCCTAGAACATCTGGCATATTGGACATGATACCCCATGAATCAAGGAATATGGGTGGAGGTGAACACCCATGAAGGTGTGTAGCTTTGAGGAAAAGTCAGCAAAGCATAAAGATGATAGCCCAAATTGGTTCACAATCAAGTCCCTGCCCTTGAACTTGGCATCCTGTTCCCTCCATTCTGGATTCTAGACACTGTACTGAGGACAAGGACTGCAAGGCAGGTGTTAATGTCCTTGGAGTTGTTGAACATATTCTCAGTTTTCCATTCACTGTGTAGAACAGTGGTCCCAGCTCAAGTTCTGTATGGCAGCATCTGTGGATGGGCTGGACCTTCAACTGAAGAGATTAGAATGACTGGGATGTGTTTGGGCCAGGTGTGGATACTGGACAGCTAAAGAGGAAGGAGTGATAGGGGCTGTAAGGTTCCCTCAGCCAAAGTGGACACTGTTCCATAGCTGGTCCTAAGTCCTTCCTTGGGTTTGGTATGGAGTCAGCTACTTCCTGCTCCTGCCTGGCTCTCAGTCTCCTAAGACTAACCACAGGAAGATGCCCTCTGATGCTTTCTGTCCTCAAGTGCCTAGATCCACATACTTGAAAGCCCATGTGGCAAAGTACCTTCCTCTGGAGCCATACTAAACCCTGAGCAGCAGAGAAGCCCAGCCTGAAAGGGGCATCTCCTCTCATTCCTGAGTCCCTAAGTAGCCCTGGGGCAGGTTCAAGTGAACACACACCAATAGCTCAGGGTGGAGCTTAGGGAAGACCAGGACTGGAAACTTTAAGTAACTAAGCTTCTACATTCAGAGGACCAGCGATCCCTGGGGGCTTGGCTACTTCAACCACCCCTGCTTGGCTACTTCTGTGTTTGTTATAGAGCTGTGGTAAGGATGTGGGGCTGGATCTGCCCTCTGATCATATCTAAAAGAGGAAGTGTTCCTCTGCTACTGACATGTATCAAAGACATGATGAAGAAAGGCATGAAACATATAGACCACAACCCTACAACCTGTTAACCAGTCTCAAAGAAGCACTGTCACAGCAGTGCAGTCAGGATAAGGTAGTGGAGAGATAGACAGCAGAGGTTAGGGATGTGGAGAGATGGCTTCCAATGATACTTGTTATGCCATTGTCGGCTATCTGTGTGATCTAACAAGAGTATAGGAGGCACCACATTCTTAGGTCAGGATCAGGAGTTCCAAGAAGCCTGTCTCAAGGAACATCAGTAGGGACATGGACATACTGAGAGAATGAGGCAAACATGATCTCTGCTTCTAACCACTACCACTATCACCACCACTCCACTTCCCCACAAACGTCCATTTCAACCCCAGGTTTTGTTAGCTGAAGCTCTTGCTGTAACCAGGACCAAGGCTGTCCCTCTCCTGCCCCCTTGTGGCCACCGAGGAAAATGTGTTGGCTGAAAAGTGCCAAATGATTGTACACATGAAAGTACCACCAGAAACCTCAAGCCTTGCTCCTTGAGGTCTTGGATTCTGGTCTGGACTTTAACCTCTTGTAATCCACAGCATCTCAGTCTGGCCACTCTGCTCTTATTCCTTTAGCAGGTGCTGACTCAGGCTACTGCAATACCTGACTTATAAAGCATAGAAGCAGCTACACGATCAGCAGGGAAGTTGTTCTCCATTCCATCTTGGCAGCCATGCCCCTTGAGGTATAGAAGTCCACACATCCAGCTTTCCTGTCCCTTGGATCTAATGCTGAATCTGAGGCCCCTGCTGTGCCCCATCACTATACCTTCTCCACACTCCCTTGAATCCTTCACCATTTGACTTTCCCAGTCATTCCAGATCATATGTGGTCCCCCACATACAGGGAGTTTACTCTGTCTTTTCCCACTATACCCACACCTTCTCTTATGATAATGTACGTCTGATACCATCCTTGACACCATATAGGTGGGTGTTATATTCCACCTGTGTGGTATATTTTAGAAATAGACAAATATTAACTTAATAACCAAATGAAGATATTTTATCATAAAACTCTGATTTTCTATCACTTCTTTTTTTTCCAACTTTTATTAGATATTTTCTTCATTTACATTTCAAGTGTTATCCAGAAAGTTCCCTATACCCTGCCCCCTCACGGCCCTGCTCCCCTACCCATCCACTCCCACATCTTGGCCCTGGCGTTCCCCTGTACTGGGGCATATAAAGTCTGCATGACCAAGGGGCCGCTCTTCCCAATGATGGCCAACTAGGCCATCCTCTTTTATATATGCAGCTAGAGACATGAACTCAGGGGGTACTAGTTAGTTCATGGCTATTCTTCCACCTAGAGGGTTGAAGACCCCTTCAGCTCCTTGGGTACTTTCTCTAGCTCCTTCCTTGGGAACCCTGTGTTCCATCTAATAGCTGACTGTGAGCATCTGCCTCCATGTTTGCCAGGCACTGGTATAGTCTCCCAGGAGACAGCTATATCAGGGCCCTTTCAGTACTATCTTGCTGGCATATGCTATAGTGTCTATGTTTGGTGGCTGATTGTGGGATGGATCCCTGGCAGCTGCAGTCATTGGGTCCATCCTTTGGATTCAGCTTCACACATGATCGCTGTAACTCCTTCAATGTGTGCTTTGTTCTTAATTCTAGGAAGGGGTGATGTGTCCACATTTTGATCTTCCTTCTTCCCGAGTTTCATGTGTTTAGTAAATTGTATCTTGGGTAGTCTAGGTTTCTGGGCTAATAGCCACATATCAGTGAGTACATGTTATGTGAGTTCTTTTGTGAATGGGTTACTTCACTCAGGATGATGGCCTCCAGATCCATCCATTTGCCTAGGAATTTCATATAATTATTGTTTTTAATAGCTGAGTAGTACTCCATTGTGTAAATATACCAAATTTTTTGTATCCATTCCTCTGTTGAGGGGCATCTGGGTTCGTTCCAGCTTCTGGCTATTATGAATAAGGCTGCTATGAACATAGTGGAACATGTGTCCTTATTACCAGATGGAAACTCTTCTGGATATATGCCCAGTAGAGGTATTGCAGGATCTTCTGGTAGTACTATGTCCAATTTTCTGAGGAACCGCCAGACTGATTTCCAGAGTGGTTGAACAAGCTTGCAGTCCCACCAACAATGGAGGAGTGTTTCCCTTTCTCCACATCCATGCCAGCATCTGTTATCACCTGAATTTTTGATCTTAGCCATTCTTACTGATGTGAGGTGGAATCTCAGGGTTGTTTTGATTTGCACTTCCCTGATGATTAAGGATGTTGAACATTTTTTCAGGTGCTTCTCAGCCATTTGGTATTCCTCAGTTGAGAATTCTTTGTTTAACTCTGTGCCCCACTTTTTAATGGGGATATTTGATTTTCTGGTGTCCACCTTCTTGAATTCTTTATATATATTGGATATCAGCCCCATATCTGATTTAGGATTGGTAAAGATCCTTTCCCAATCTGTTGGTCGCCCTTTTGTCTTGTTGACAGTATCTTTTGTCTTACAGAAGCTTTGCAACTTTATGAGGTCCCATTTGTCAATTCTTGATCCTACAGCACAAGCCTTTGCTGTTTTGTTCAGGAATTTTTCCCCAGTGCCCATGTCTTCGAGGCTTTTCCCCTCTTTCTCCTCTATAAGTTTCAGTGTCTCTGGTTTTGTGTGGAGGTCCTTCAACCACTTAGACTTGACCTTAGTACAAGGAGATAAGAATGGATCAATTCCCACTCTTCTACATGATAGCTGCCAGTTGTGCCAGCACCATTTGTTGAAAAGGCTGTCTTTTTTCCACTGGATAGTTTTAGCTCCCTTGTCAAAGATCAGGTGACCATAGGTGTGTGGATTCATTTCTGGGTCTTCAATCCTATTCCATTGATCTACCTGTCTGTTGCTGTACCAGTACCATGCAGTTTTTGTTACGATTGCTNTTAGTCCATGGTGATCTGATAGGATGCATGGGACAATGTCAATATTTTTGAATCTGTTGAGGCCTGTTTTGTGGCCAATTATGTGATCAATTTTGGAGAAGGTGCCATGAGGTGCTGAGAAAAAGGTATATCCTTTTGTTTTAGGATGAAATATTCTGTAGATATCTGTTAAGTCCATTTGTTTCATAGCTTCCATTAGTTCGACTGAGTCTCTGTTTAGTTTCTGTTTCCAGAATCTGTCCATTGATGAGAGTGAGGTATTGAAGTCTCCCACTATTATTGTGTGAGATGCAATGTGTGTTTTAAGCTTTACTAAAGTTTTTTTAATGAAAGTGGCTGCCCTTGTATTTGGAGCATAGATATTCAGAATTGAAAGTTCCTCTTGGAAGATTTTGCCTTTGATGAGTATGAAGTGCCCCTCTTTGTCTCTTTTGATAATTTTGGGTTGAAAGTCTATTTTATTCGATATTAGAATGGCTACCCCAGCTTTTTTCTTCGGGCAGATTGCTTGGAAAATTGTTTTCCAGCCTTTCACTCTGAGGTAGTGTCTGTCTTTTTTCCTGAGGTGTGTTTCTTGTAGACAGCAAAACGTTGGGTCCTGTTTGTGTAGCTAGTCTGATAGTCTATGTTTTTTTATCGGAGAATTGAGTCCATTGATATTAAGCGATATTAAGGAACAGTGACTGTTGCTTCCTGTCATTTTTGTTTTTAGAGTTGGGATTCTGTTCTTGTGGCTGTCTTCTTTTAGGTTTGTTGAAGGTTTACTTTCTTGCTTTTTCTAGGGCAGAATTTCCGTCCTTGTATTGGTGTTTTTCTGTTATTATCCTTTGAAGGGCTGGATTCGTGGAAAGATATTGTGTAAATTTGAATTTGTCGTGGAATACTTTGGTTTCTCCGTCTATGGTAAATGAGAGTTTTGCTGGGTATAGTAGCCTGGGCTGGCATTTGTGTTCTTTTAGTGTCTGTATAATCTCTGTCCAGGATCTTCTGGCTTTCATAGTCTCTGGTGAGAAGTCTGAAGTAATTCTAATAGGCCTGCCTTTATATGTTACGTGACCTTTTTCCCTTACTGCTTTTAATATTCTGTCTTTATTTAGTGTGTTTGTTGTTCTGATTATTATGTGTTGGGAGGAATTTCTTTTCTGGTCCAGCCTATTTAGAGTTCTGTAGGCTTCTTGTATGTTTATGGGTATCTCATTCTTTAAGTATGGAAAGTATTCTTCTATAATTTTGTTGAAGATATTTGCTGGCCCTTTAGTTTGTGAGTCTTCCTTCTCATCTACTCTTATTATCCTTAAGTTTGGTCTTCTCATTGTTTCCTGGATTTCCTGGATATTTTGCGTTAGGATCTTTTTGCATTTAGCATTTTCTTTGTCGTGTCTATGTTCCCTATAGGATCTTCTGTGCCTGAGATTCTCTCTTCTATCTCTTGTATTCTGTTGCTGATGCTCATATCTATGGTTCCTGATTTTTTTCCTATGGTTTGTATCTCCAGGGTTATCTCCTTTTGGTTTTTCTTAATTGTTTCAACTTCCATTTTTAGGTCCTGAATGGCTTGGTTGAATTCCATCACCTGTTTGTTATTATTTTCCTGTATCTCTCTAAGTTGTTTATCTGTGATTTCCTGCATTTCCTTCTTATAGTCCTCCATCATCATCATGATGAGTGACTTTATATCCATGTCGACGAAAAGACCACACGACAACATAGATCCTGAACTACACCACCCACTCAAACCTAGACCACTACGGTTCATGGGAACCTAAGACAACGAAGACAAGAATACGAACGGAGGACGGTAGAGACGGGCTCCTCTGGACCGCAACCACGTCTGGTCTTTCCTGGGCGACAAGACGGGACCCCCTTTATCAGTCTCCTGGCTGGTGTCTCAAGTTCCACGAGATTGGGCCGGAACAGAGGCTGTGTTCCCCTGCTCACCTCAGGTCCCGAGATATCTTGGAGAGTTCCGAAAGAGCTTAGGGGAATGCACAGCACCTGCGGCCCGAGCCCCGAGCTCCCGATGTGACCTTAAAGTCCTGGTGTGTGGGGAGCACAGGACAGGCCCTAGCTGCGTCTGCTGGGCTCAGAGGAAAGATGGTGAGGTTGGGGGTGTTCTGGCTGGGAGAGGCCCAGCCTCAGGTGGGGCAGAGTTCCTTGGTTCCTGCCCCTGCGGGCAACCACTCCCCCACTGCTCCCAAAACCACTGCTGCACTCCACTCACGCGTAACCCCGATGTGATCTTAAAGTCCTGGGGTGTGGGGAAGCACAGGACAGGCCCTAGCTGCGTCCGCTGGGCTCAGAGGAAAGATCTTTCTATTACTTCTTTTGGAAACCAGAAGTGTCGTTTAGACACCATTCCTTCCTGGTAGAAGCTGATAAGCAACCCAGCCCTACCTCGTCCTTTTTTTTCATCTTCTTATCCTTGATGGTCCGGCCATCTGCCAGCACAGTAGACTCTAGGGGGCTGCATTAACAGGCTCAGCTACTACACACCTTGCTTCTTTGGTGTTTCTTGGAATGGATAGAGCATGGCCCAGTTACTTGTATCTAGACTAGAGAAACTTGGGGCCAGAGAGATGGCTCAGCAGGTAAAGCATTTTTTTAATACAATCCTGGTGACCTGAGTTCAAGTCCTGGAACCCCTGTGACAGGTAGAGGGACAAAGTTGACTCTACAAAGCTGTCCTCTGATCTCCATACAAATGCTGTGGCACATACATCCATACATAATAAGTGAACAATATAAAAACAAAATAGAAAAGAGCAGCCCAGAGGTAGGCACTAACCTGAACCACCAGCCTGAGAGTATACACAGGGCAACTGAAAACATGACAAAGATATGATCTGGTCCTTTCCTTGCTGATACTTCAGTTCTTCTAACTGGAGAAATTTCCCCCTCCAGACTGTGAGTTTTAGGAGGGGGCACTGGGGAGGCTAGAGCTACAGTCACAGATGTTCCTTTGTCCTTCTGGCCTATGGGCAGATGGAAAGGCCCAGTCATGTGGCCTCATGAGACTCTCTTGTCACAGCTGCTCACCAAAGACTCGAAGCAGAGGCTGGGCTGCCAGGAGGAGGGGGCCGCTGAGGTCAAGAGGCACCCCTTCTTCAGGAACATGAACTTTAAGCGCCTGGAAGCTGGGATGTTGGACCCTCCCTTCGTTCCAGATGTGAGTAGCCACTATTGCTCCTAGGAGCTCTAAAGTCATCTCTCTAAGCTGTGTTTTCTATCAGACCCTGAGTTTTGCCTCACACAGTGCCTCAAATCAGCTAACCCATCTGGAGTACCAAAGATTGCTCACTGCCCCTTCCTACACTCTGACTACTTTGTGGCAATGTTACAGATCTCAATGTCAGAATGTTCAGATGGGCTGTGAACTGGTTGTTCAGAGATTTAGCTACTCTCTCCAGAATAGGGCACCTAGACAACCTTCAGGTCCTCTTCTGTCCAGTGAAGTCCAAGACATATCCCCTTTCTGAATCTGCCAGATATTATTATATTGAAGGTTGAAATGAGACCAAAATGGAAAATGAGTATTGAGGACCATCTCAGTTTAACTGAGCATCTACTGTCCAGTTCAATTAGGATTCTCCTTGGAGATACTCCATTGGGTCTGTATAACCCATGTTCATACTGACAAAGAAACCCCACCCAGCAAGGTCTTTTTGTGCCTCTGTACTTTAATTCCCAGCAGATTAAGAATCCTTGTTGGGGCCTTGGGGATGGAGCCAAGAACTGTGGAAGCTGCAGAAACATTGTAGATGGGAACTAGCTTGTGTTAGCTCATGAAAGTTGACAGATGTGGCACACATCTCTTCCCAGCCCCCTTCTCAGTCACCTCAGGACAAGAACCTTCAGTAGACCAAGATGGGAGTGTTGACACCTTAACAACTGGTGAATATTACAAAGCAGAGCTTTCCAAGACCCTCTCCCAGAACCATTTATTAACATTTGTTTGCACAGCACTGAGGAAGTAAGGAACAGTCCTTAACATCTTTGGTGTTCTCCTGTAAGTGAAGGTTCCCTGATCATCTGGGTAGGGAGGGCAGCAGCAGATGTGGGGAGCCAGGGCTAGCTACTGGATGCTGAACAGTGTCTATGGTCACCCACTGGAGACCTCTGTAGCCAGATGTGGCATCCACATCATAGGTCCAACCAGGGAAATTTTTTTTGACATTAAAAAGATTAAATCAGTAAGTACTACAAACCCCACATGAGAGAAAGTTGACAGTTGGTTTGGAAATCATGGCAGTGACTCTCAAAATGGTTTCCTATTTGAAATCATCTAGGGAGTAAGAAAAGTACTTATCCTGGTCTGGGGTTGTAGCTCAATTGGTAGAATGTTTCCCTAGTATGAATGGAGTACTGAGTTTGATCTCCAGGGGTGATGGTACACATCTGTAATCCCAGCACTTAGGAAGTGGAAGTATAAGGATCGGAAATTCAAAATCATCCTTAGATCTACAGCCTGTCTGAGATGTTAGCCTGGACTACATAAGACTCTATCTCAAAAATTGGGAGAACAGCTGAGAAGATATCTCATCAATAAATCCTTGCTTGCATTGCTAGCAAGAGGACTTGAATTCAATCCTCAACATTCACATGAGACTCTCTGGTGCTCCAAACCAATGAAAGGCCTGCCTCAAAGGAAGTGGATGTTCCTAAGGATGGCACCCAAAATTGTCCCTGATCCCACAAGAAGTACTTATACCCAGGTCCCAAATGGTCTTGGACCAAGCTTGGTCCATCAGAATTTTTCAAATTTTGTTTATTGTTTGGTAGGTATTTTTAAGTTTGTTTAGAGCTGTGGTATAGCCACTAGCATCCCTAGATAATGTCTAGAGTAACAGAAAGGACACAACAGTTGTAGGCTGGGGCTTCAAAGCATCCTTGGGCTACCTGTTGCTATGGTGATGGGGTGAGATCACTCGTGACACAGGATGTATTCCTCAACCTCTCCACATGCTCCAAACTTTGTGCCAGGCTCCAAGGAATGCATCATGAATAAGATACTGGGTTATTTCTACCATGGAAATCTCAGTCTGAAGAAGTGAAATGAAATGTCAACAAACACCCCTTAAATCAAATTGGGACTAGGAGGTAGAGAGGCAAGGGGAGGTAGTGGAGGCATACTCAGAGTACTGGCTAGGCAGAGCTGAAAAAAAAAACTTCCAGGTCATGAGTGTTGCTTGGGAGGCAGCATCTCTGGTAATCAATGCAGCCAGCCATCTGGGACTGTCTTTGCCAAAAGTCTGAAGTACTGAATAAACAGACATATTTTGTTACACTGGGTGTGACAATGCCCCCTACTAGGTTTCTAGGGCTACTCAGTGTACTGTATAGAGGTCAATATTCCCTCTCCCTGGTCCACAGTAAATGGTCCACA
Organism: Mus minutoides; assembly: GCA_902729485.2. Taxonomy (NCBI): domain Eukaryota; kingdom Metazoa; phylum Chordata; class Mammalia; order Rodentia; family Muridae; genus Mus; species Mus minutoides. The sequence continues at coordinate 58,923 of LR753911.1, forward strand.
TGGCATATGGCCCCTGCTCTGGGCAGCCAAGGCCCTTAGCATATCATTGGGATAGGTGGTGAGGGAAGATTGTGGGCCCTAGAAACGGAAGACCCTTCCTTATAAATTCCTGAAAGTGACCTGCCCCTATCTTGTCTGTCCTCTGCCCACAACCACCTATTCATAGATCTTCTATCACCTACAGGTAATAGCCACATTCATAATTCATAGGCACTGTTACTGGCTTAATCTTTTTCACTTCACTTGACTTTTTTCAAAACCAAAATAAATGTATCTCAAAAGGAAACTCTCTAAGAAAATAATAGCCATAAGATGGTAGGTTTTGGCTTGTTAAGATAATATCTCTGAGAGCAATCACAACTCCAAAGGCCTGAACACATCCCAGGGCCAGCTACATGGGCTTAGCATGTGCAGTCATCCTTGTCCTATTCAGCTCAATTCTCTATTAATTGCTGTCTTAAAATCTAATACTTTCTGAGCAGGGGACCCTGTGTTTTATTATTTATTTTTAACTTTTTTATTCACTTTACATCCTGATCACAGGATGTGATCACAGATCCCCCTCCCTCTTCTCTTTCCAGTCCCACCCTTACAAATCCCTCCCCAGATAAGGGTAGCTCCCCCTGGGTTACCACCCTACCCTGGGGCATTTAGTCCCAGCAGGTCTAGCTAGGCACATCCTCTTCCACTGAGGCAGGGCCACATTGTCACAGCAACTCATACTCAGCACAGCAGCAACATTAAAACAGTATTATGGCCCAGGTGTTTCCATTATCCCCATTTGTAGGAATAAAGCTAAGGCTCTGAAGATACATGTGGCTTTTATTTCACAGTGGGGACTACCTGACATAGTCTTGATTAAACACATGGCTTACTGCCCTGCATTAGAAGGAACTGGAACATATTCCTGCCAGAGCTGTGCCATGTACACCCAGGCTGTCTTCTTTCTATGACACTATGTTTTGAGGCAGAGTCCTTCTTGTGCTTTTGCTCTGGTGCTGGGTTCAAAGCATCCATTCTCTCTGTAGAGGAATGAACCACAAATCCAAGACAGCTGATGGGTGAAGTGCCCAGAGATTCCAGAAAGTGTGAACTTAGATGCAGAGGTAACCTCTGTGGTCTATGTGTATAAGCCATGGTAAGAAGGAGCTCTGGACTGGGCAGCTGGGCACCTCCAACTCTCATTTCACTAGAACCTGGTCCCTTTTGCGGATCTGAGAGAGGAAAGCTCAGTCTGAGGACCCAAATGGGTGGGAAGCTTAGGAAGATGTCCCCACTCTTCTCCATCAAAACCTAAGGGCCAGGCTTGAGGACCTGACATCCCTAGGAAGGGCCCATGATGGATCCTTCTGTCTCTTGTAGCCCCGGGCTGTATACTGCAAGGATGTGCTGGATATCGAGCAGTTCTCCACTGTGAAAGGTGTCAACCTGGACCATACGGACGATGACTTTTACTCAAAGTTCTCTACAGGCTCTGTGCCAATTCCATGGCAAAACGAGGTAGGCAAGGCATACCACCAGCTTTTCTCCAAGGAGGATGGATGTTCAGAGAAAATGGAAGTGCAAGTGCAAGGGTAGGGTAGCAGAGATTGGCCTGGGGGAGTGTGGAAGCCAACAATGTAACTGAGAGAAAACAGGTGATGAAAGCAGCAAGGTGCCTTCCCAGGAGGCCTGCTGGAAATGGGAGGGAAGATAGAGCATTTTCTAGAGGCACAAACATTAAATTAAGGAAGTCAGCTGATCAGAATGCTGTAGGAATTATTTATAGAAGGTAGGTGTAGGTGGTTATTTATAGAAGGTGGTTATTTATAGATGGTCAAGTAAGCTATAGAATTTGGTTTGGAGGGGGAAGAGTGTACCTCTGGTAGATTCTCAGGGTGGAATTACCTAGTAGGTTACAGAGGAACCTTGTTGGGGGAGGAGCCAGCAGGACGGGGAGCGTGTGTCTCAGAGAGAGGCCCTATAGGGGGAGAGTGGTATTTCTGTTTTGCTTTTCCAGATGATAGAAACAGAATGTTTCAAGGAGCTGAATGTGTTCGGACCTAACGGTACCCTCTCACCAGACTTGAACAGAAATCAGCCTCCAGAACCACCAAAGAAAGGGCTGTTCCACAGACTCTTCAGGCGTCAGGTGAGAGAGCCAGCCTGGTCAGCCTGGCCTTAGCTCTGGGACTTCAGCCCACTTCCATACACCAGAACTTTAGAATGAGTGTTCCCTGCCTGCGTGGCTTGGTAGCTTGGAAATGTTAGTTTGTCCAGAGTCCCAACACTCATGCAGACAGAAGGGACAGGGACCCACATCAGCAGTCTTGATAAATGGAAGTTGGTTCTTGTCACAGGGGCTATATTACATGCTGAAAGATGCTGAACAAAATTACCAACCTCTGCCCACTAGACATAGAGGTAAACTCAGCTCAGAACCTCTTCTCCAATAGTCACCATTAAATGTCCTTTGCAAAGCAAAACTACCTCAGACTAGAAAACACTGTCCTGTTGTTCAACCCTGGCACTTGCTAGCAGCCTAAGGAGTTTTCCCTTTTGGGAATAGACTTTTCCCCCCAGAGCTTATTCCTAAAGGAAGGATGGATATAAATCAAATGGAAGAACAGCTCTGGGGAAGACAACCCAGGAGCCCCACTCCACAGTTACAAAGGCAGCTCTGGCCCGTGATTCTCATAATAGAGCTTGGGAGCCTCTCTGTACTTGTCTCCTACACAAGGGTGCACCTGTAGTCCCTTGACCTGAAATCTTAAGTCTCTCCCTAAGGTAACAGGGATGAAGGTGGTTATTTATAGAGATGCTGACTCACTCACTACCTATGGGTATTCTTGTGAAGTATAAACACATGTGTGGGCTTCCATTGCCCTACTTTAGTTAAGTAAACTGAGGCTGAGAAAAGTCAAAGAACTTAACCCTAGGTCACTCTAGTGACCCCACAGGATATCTGTTATCTGGGAAACAGCAAAAAGCATTTTCAGGTGCATGGGAAGTGCAGTCTGAGCTCTGCTCCCTGACAAGTTTGTGTGTTTTCAATAAGAACTTCATGTAAGTTTCACATCCTACTCATGGTTTTATAATATAATGAAAGGTTTAAACATTTCCATCAAATAAAACTACAAGTTCTAGAAAGAAATTATCTTTCCCTCTGCTCATAGATCATGAATCTTCCCAGGTATCAGATAAACCCTCTGCTCAAGGAGCAGCCAGTACAATCAGGTCTGTTAGGGAAAATGCACAAAAGCAAAGAGAGGCAGGTTGGAACATTCTGGATTCTACTTCCCCTACTTCCCTAGATATCATAATAAGTCATCCATTAGCTTTGAATTTACCAATAACTGACTCTCTCCTTTCCTTTCCTTTCCTCAGCATCAAAGCAATTCCAAGAGTTCACCTACTCCTAAGACCAGTTGTAACCACCGAATAAATTCAAACCACATCAATTCAAACTCCACTGGAAGCAGCTAGTTTCAGCTCTGGCCTTGAAGTCAAAAGTGGAACCAGCTCAGAGCCTTCTACTTGGAAGCAGAACTTGTAGCCAGGGGAGCTTCCACTGTGGCTCAGTGGCCAGCAAAGCTCCACTGGAAACTAGGATAGGATACTGTTCCCCCAATAACAAACCTCCAAGTTTCTCAAAGAAATTTCCACTCAGGTCTGTTTTCCAAGGTGGCCCCAAGCTGGGGTGGACTAGAATTTTCCTTGTTGAACATTGCAATAGAAACCCAATGGGATATGACAGCTTGCACGGATTTTAATAGCATCCTAGCTAGAACTGAATTTTGTCTTTATTATTTTTAAAGAAAGTTTTGTAAATTGTCTCTGTTTACATTTTGTATATTTGTATTTAAATGAAAGTCAGACTTTGAGGGTGTATATTTTCTGTGCAGCCACTGTTAAGCCATGTGTTTTAAGACATTTTAGATTGGAGAGAGGGTTACAAAAAAGTGACTCTAGACTTCCAGAGCCTCAAAAGAGATAATGTTTTTATTAAATATAGAAAATATCTCACTTTTTACCTTTAAAGACCTGATTACATCTATCTACATCCATCTCTCTGCCTTTTCCCCCCTCAGTGTAGCTATCACTCTTCTGATAACTTGTAACAAGCTGAATGAAATGCCAGAATGCACTTGAGCCATCTCCCAATCCAGATACTCTCTGTGTGCTATGACATCATTGGTAAGAGTACTTCTATGAGCAGGACTTAAACATTGCAGCGCCATTGGCCTCCTCCTGTAGGGCATCCAGCATATAGGGCAAGGAATCCTAAATGATTGGGATAGAGATCGTGGTTGCTAAAACCAGTGGTTTTAAGAGGTTTCTGTTGTATTTGGGGATTTCTGTTATATATTCTTTTTAGGAGTTTGTACTGATGATAATGATGCATCATGAAAACCCAAGTGTTCTCAATCATGGAACTATGGAGAAGTGTGAATTGGGATCCATCCTGAGAGACTCCCTCCAAGTTTGTTTAGGCCTTGGCTGGTCAGCAAACTGGCCACCAGACCATGAATCTTCATGTGACTCCACTTATTTGTTGGCTTCTGTGACATGAAGGAAGTCATCTCATCAGGAAAATAGGATGCCTGAGAGCAAGCCTAGGCACCAGTGAAGTATAAAGACAATCTCATTGTCACTTCCCCCAAGAGAGGGGGGGCCAGAGGCTGGTTCTAATTGGGCATCTCAAAGTCACAGGCAAAAGTCACTCCTGGCCGGGCATGGTGGCACACACCTTTAATCCCAGCACTTGGGAGGCAGAGGCAGGCAAATTTCTGAGTTCAAGGCCAGCTTGGTCTACAGAGTGAGTTCCAGGACAGCCAGGGCTACACAGAGAAACCCTGTCTCGAAAAACCAAAAAAAAAAAAAAAAGTCACTCCTGTAAGACTTTGATGGGCTTACCTTTCTAGCCCTGGGGAGTTGTCACCTAGCCCCTGAAGTCCTAGGAGGTAACGAAGTATACATTCGATCTCACCTTCACACCAGGACAGGGTGAGCAGCTAGTCTTACTGCTCCCTGGGAAGCTGAAGCTCTGAGTATGACTCTGCCTCAAAACTTGTCTCAGCCATCAATTACTAGGGTTGTTTTTTTTTTTACAGGATGAGGCAGGCGCTACCTGAATCAGCCCCTGTTACAATGCAGACTCCTAGGCTACACCTCAAGCCTACTATGTGGTGATCTTATTTTTGTAGTTCAGGCTGGTTTTAAACACAGATCTTCCTCCTTCAGCCTCTGGAATTCTAAGGTTACAGGTGCATACCACTATGGAAACTGAATCTATACTAAGTATCTCAAACCTGGTGCACTTTCCCTTGTCCACTTGCTCCATACTGTAGTGTGAGAACCATTCCCCAGGCCTGTGAGTATGGCCATACTGTCTTAGTCAGGGTTTCTATTCCTGCACAAACATCATGACCAAGAAGCAAGTTGGGGAGGAAAGGGTTTATTCAGCCTACATTTCCACATTTCTGTTCATCATTGAAAGAAGTCAGGACTGGAACTCAAGCAGATCAGGGAGCAGGAGCTGATGCAGAGGCCATGGAGGGATGTTCTTTACTGGCTTGTTTGCTCTGACTTGCTCAGCCTGCTCTCTTATAGAACCCAAGACTTCCAGCCCAGAGATGGTCCCATCCACAAGGGGCCTTTCCCCCTTGATCACTAATTGAGAAAATGCCTTACAGTTGGATCTCATGGAGGCACTTCCCCAACTGAAGCTCCTTTCTCTGTGATAACTCCAGCTGTGTCAAGTTGACACAAAACTAGCCAATACACCATACCAAATGTGTTTTTTGAGGGACCTGACAACTTTAGGTCTTGAGTCTGTCAGGAAGAGAATCCCAAGCATATCAATCTCATATCTTTGATTCCAAGCTCTCCCAGGGCTCACTGCTAGAAAAGAGCCTTTGGGAATGATCATCCTGAAATCAGTTAACTATGAGAGTTAAAACAGCCAGGCTCCATGGCAAAAAATTAACTTCAAGCCTGGCTCCCAGGCTACTTCTGAACTTTTCTTGGGCTGAACATGAAGCAGATACAAGCCACCATATCCAGGTTCTACTGGGGAGCAGGACACTCAGTACTTCCAGATCATCAAGCCCTTGCTAACAATTCTTCCTTCCTTAAGGAAAAGAAGAATTATCATCTTCCTGGGATGGTCATCAGCCTCAGCCACACACAATCCCTGCCTCCTCCTTACAGGTTTGTTTCTTACTTCCCCATCCACGGCTGTTTAACTCTTAGGAACTCTTAGATAACTCTTGGGAAGCAGTTTCTCCTTAGGCCTCAAAGTCAAAGCAATGTCCATTGTAGCAGAGAATCCCTTGGCGGGGGGGGGGGGGGGGGGGGGGGGGGGGGGGGGGGGTGCAAGTCTGTCTACCAAGAGTTCCCATCATGAGGACCTGAAAGGCCTGTACATGGAAATGTGCCTGAGTGCCTGTGGGAGGTAAGGAGAGTCATGTGATTCAGTCTTTCACTCATGGCTTCATAACAGAACAGTGTGTGAAAACTGGCTCTCCTCCCTAAGTCTTCCTCCTGCCTGTGTTTCTATAGCTGCATTTTTAGAAGGATTTTTTGTTTAATGAAAACAAGCCTTCTGCTCTTTTTCCTGTCCAGGAGAAAGTGTGTGTGGCTAGTAAACAGACTGTGTTGTGTATCTAAGCTCTTTGCAAAAGAGCCTTTCTTCAAGGGTGGCATTTTTCTCACCAAATTTCCACGGACTTGGAATGAGAAGCTTCTCTGCTTTTGCTGTTTGGGAGATAGGTCTCTGCTATGATCATTCTCACTTACAATTGTCCATTAAACCCTTCCGGAGGGGACTCAGAATATCAAGAAGGCCTGATCCCTACCTCCTAGGAGGATGGTGTCTGTCCTCTACACGAGCCTGAACCACAAGGCTCTGTGCTCACCCAGCTCTCTAGGGGCTAAGTCTGGCTGCAGCCACAGGGGCTAGTCTCTGAAATGTGTTGTTCTCTTGGAGGGGCAGGCAGCAAGAGGTTTGCCACACAGACACAGGCAGGTAGCTCCAGTAACAGGCATGCCTCATAGTTACTGACCCATGATGTTTCTGATAAAAGTCCATGTGGGTGGGGACATGTACATGGCACATCTCTGCATTAGAGGAGCAAGTAAGATGGGAACCTGCCTCATAGCTGAGGCCAGCCCCTAAGAATGCTGAGATCAGAAAGTTTCCGTGGAACTTAGCCCCACTGTTGAAATCCATTATTTTCTTTTGAACCATGCACTTTCTTGAAAGTCTGGCTCTACTTTCCATCAAATTCGCCAAGCTACTAACCTCAACATAGAGCAGGTAATGCAACTTCCTGTAGCTTAGCATTCTAAGCCTTGATAAAGGAAATGGTGGCAGCTTCTTTGAACAATTAGAGTTCCTCACAAGAGAGGAATAGGAAAAAAATTATTCAAGCAACACTGGACTCTTCTCATGAGCTATGTGTGCTTGCTTTTCTGGCTATATCCTTATCCCTTTCCGAGGGTCTCCCGTCTTCATAACCCAATAACCTGAGATAATACCTTATTGCTTCTTAGGTTTTACTATGGAAAGGCAGTATAAAGCCTCTTCCTCCAAACTACAATTGATATGCCTGCCCTGGATCACCTTCTGTACCTATGTATGCCACCAGCCACCCAGTTATTGAAGCTGACAGGCATGTAGGCCAGATCCTGCATAGGCACATATGGTGCCTCTTCTGAAAACTCAGGACAATGATTTAACATATGACAAACTAGCTCCCCCTAGGAAAGAAGTACCCTTTACCCTAAAAGAAGATGCTGGGCATTTTTCCAGTTCAGTGACACACCATCCTATAATAGATCACAAGTAAATGTTGTCCATTAGAAAGGCATTGTGGCTACTGGCATTGTTATAATAATAACTCTATTTTCCAAAGGTTTCTATTTTTCCCAGGGAGATTTTAGCATTAACGAATGAATGTGGTTCCATCTTGGGGGTTATTGTCAATGATAACAGCTTCTGTTGTGCTGCTCTGAACCTCACATGTTTCATTCACCTTGTCTAGCCACAACCACTGTTATTTTATAGAGAAATAAATTCCTTAATGAACATAGCATTGCAATTTCCTTCTGTGGAGGCACTGACCTCTTTCATCTGAATGACAATTGCCTGAAAAATGCCCATACTGTCTGTTGTGACCCCTCCATTAACCTTTTCTCAAGCCAGTTCCACCCTACCCAAATCTGGCCCACATACTGACCATACCTAGAACTGACATTACATGGCCCAACGCTGGTAGGCAGTACATAAGGAAGCCAGCAAAACTCTTATAGGCCATCTGCTTTTGAACCCAAACTTTGTAGGTTCTTAGCCATAGGGGAAAAAGTTGACTGTCAGAGCTATACCATGTGGCTCCTACGGACACAGTGAAAACATAAGATTTGAAGCATATAGGCCTATATCCTAGAGGACCTTGGTCCCCTGCCTATCTCTGGATCCTTTTTGATATGGCGTGAAGATGGGGTCAGACCCCATGTTTTTCAGAGTAGTGGTGTTTAATTGTCCTGAAGAAGGGAATGTTCCCTATTTGGCATAGGGGTCTCTCACAGCCCCCCCTGGAAATTTTTTGGTAAAGTGTTGCCCCGTTTGTCTGTTGTTGATTTGCATTCACTAGTCCAATGTCTGCCTTTGCCACATCTCTTACATATTCCAGGAGGCTTGGGCTCCCTTTAGGATTAATTTGGTTTTCTCTGCTGTTTCTTTTGAAATGATCCTACACACCACAATTAAGACATTTAAGATTTCAGATTGTCTCAAGGCCTCTAGTGGTGGCTTCTTCTAGTAAGGTCATATCGGATGCATGTGGTCTAACATCAACTGTATGTCTAATCCACTCATCTATTGATGCTGACCTTGCCTTCGATAGTCTGATTACTTCTTTGCATTCAGAATTCAAATTTTCAAAAACTAAGACTCAATTCGTGCCTTTCTTACTCATGGGTCCAATATACTTTCTGCAGTGGAAGTCAACCTTTGCAGAAGGCAAGGAATGTTTCTTTTGGACCTTGCATGTCCTGAGAAAAATGGTTCAAGTCTTTTCCCTGTTTCCACGGCCTTGTCCCAGGCATTTATGGCTGCCAACCAACATAATGTCAAGGTTTCTTCATCATATTCAGCCTTCACCTCTACCTCAGCAAAACAACCCTTTACCAAGCAGCTGATCTTTAGAAATAATTACACTTCTGACTTTATTTTGTTGTGCTTCTTTTCCTTTGCTAATCTCCACTATGAGAACCGTTGTAAATGTGACTCTGGTTCTAATATTGCTTTTACCATATCCTTCCAGTCCTGGGGCATTATTCTATAATAGCCCAAGAAGTCAAGATTTTTTTTTTTACAAATGACAAGTACATTCCAAAATTAGAGACATGTTCCATAAATTTTCTCAGTTCTAATACATCCATGGGTTGCCATTCAAATTCCTGATAATTTTGTGGGTGATTTTTATCTGCTGTCTTTGTTGTATACTAACCAGATAAACTTAACTAAAAGTTTTTTGTTTTCTGACAACCTTTGGTTGACTTTCTCTAATGTTTATCTTCTGTGCTTTATACTCGAGTATTTTCTCTAATTACTATTTTAAGTTCTTCCCTTAAGGTCTGTCCCCATATTTCACATCTCTACTTTTGTTGTTCATCCATAAGTTCCTGTATTCTCTGTTCAAGGTTCTGCTTCCACATAGTTTTTCTTGTATTGTAATTCTGATATTCTGATGTTTGTTTTATTTTGATTGATTAATTTTAAAAGATTCTCCTCTGAGCCTTGCTTCTTATCCTCATTATTTTCTCTGCTGCTCAGTCTGATCTGTGAGCATCACATCTTTTGTTCTAGTGCCTTCCCAGCTCCTGTCTCCAACCTTCATTTCCCTCTCTATGTTGCTCATCCTGACCTATAACTCCCGTACTGTTAGTTCCTGTGTTTCCTCTAGGCCATGCTGCCAAGTTTTAAATTTCTCTTTGTTGTTCAGTCTCCTCTGTGAAGTTCTGGATCTTTTGTTCTAGAATCTTTTCCAGCTTCCTTCTCCAATCTTCATTTTTCTGCGTTTTGTTCTATAAACTCTTCTAATCCCTTTTCTAAGGCTAGTAATTTTTTTTTTTAATCTAGGGCCCTGTCTTTTGAGAAGGCATAGTAAACCAAGGTACTTAACACTGTAATAATGATAAGTGGCAAGGTGTCAATCTCCTTTAAATCCATCCCTTTCAAACTGCTCCAAATAGCATCCCATAAAAACCAAAATGTATTTGTTTCATATAGTTTCATAAATTTATAATTCTTATTACCTGATCCAGAGCTTCTTGTACCTTTGTCTCCCTCTGGTGTTCGATTAATGACACTACAGTCCTCTCCAATTCTTTTATTTTCAGGGAGGGGCTAACAGAAGCTTCTGTACTTCTGAGCCATCTCTTTTTGTTTGGGTTGTAGATGGCAGCTTGTGTACCGATCTCAGTCAGCCTAGAGTGCAAGTAGTCGGGAGAGTGGGTCTGATTGTCCTGTGTTCTGTTTGGATGTGGGAGATATGGGAAAGTAAGCATGGGAGGGTTTGCTTGGGTGGAGATGCCTGCATCAGCCTGCTGTGCCTGTGAGAAGGCTCTGGAAAATTAGCTGCTGTTTTTGTCCAGCTTTTGACCCTTAGCTGTGAAGGCTGCTTCATTGGCAATCATGCCCCAGGGTCCTTGGTCCCTCTTTAGGCTCAGGGAACCCCAACTGTGTTGTGGCACTCCTTAGATCCACTCTAAGTGGTGTTTAATTTCCACCCTGCTCCAACTGTAGAACTCAGCCCTAGTTGTTTATATTGGGGGTAGGGGTGGGGTAGGCTTTTATCTCAGGTTAGTTTGGTTCTAAGCCCAAAGTAAGGTGCACCAATGAATAAGCCCATATTAAACAAAACACACACACACACACACACACACACACACACACACACACACACAATCCAGTTATAATTATAAGCCATATGCCCTGATTGGTCAGATCTAGTACTATACTAACTTATTCCCTGTGGAGGCCCGACCAGCGGTAACCCCTACATTCACAGACTGGGGTTCCCTGGAAGGAATGGTCCGGAGCTGTAATGAGACGGGGGGATGGGGAAAGAATGTGGCCAAGGCTGGATTGCTGCTCAAGGCGACTGTTTAATGAATCACAAGCACGAGGGGAAAAAGAGGGGAAGCCCCGCCCCCGTCTTCTGCGCAGGCGTCTGGGGTTTGGCGGGAACCCTGAAGTCTCGTGAGATGTCCCAGGTCTGTGTTGGTGGGCTGGTCGTAGGTGGGCTGGGCACAGCCAAGCTCCTGGGAGACCAGGGAGCAGGCTGCAGGGGGCGACGGGCTATATCTTAGCCTAATTAACATGACAACGGATGCCACCGTGTGCGGCTTCTCAAGGCTTGGTCACAGTACCAGCATTTGCTGATGGAGAAGGGGTACCACAATTCCCCAGCTATGAGACCCTTTGCTACTTAAGACTTCTCCATTTGGTCCATCATGGCTACCCTTCTCTTCCTCTGTGCTCTTATTCTTCTTCCTCTCTGTCTACCCTATACTCTCAAACCTTCAGTCTTATCTTTCCTTTCCACTGTCCAATCTATCTTGCCTTTTTTGATCAGTTAAAATGGGGAGAAGGTTTACATGACATCACCTGAGTACATAATGGACTGCTCATCATGTAACATCAGAATACAAACAACATCAGGCCAGTCCACTACAGTATATATTTTAGTTAAAAGATATTACATTATTTCCCCATTTTTTGTCCTCCATCCTCCCCTTGCCAAAAACGTTCCTTCCAACATCTTCCTTATTAAAAACATGAATGAATGTGTTGCTAAGTCCATTTTTGTTGGATGTATGTATATGGTTTCATGGCTGACCACATTGTATTGGATAAACAATTTAGGGAATTCATCCCTGCCTGAGGCTAATTCTCTCACCTGAAGAATTCCACTTTTTAATAAGCAACAGATGTCTAATCTTCAACTAGTCTGCCTTATACAGGAAACATCAAAAACAGAAAACTTGGTTGGAAAATACCTTAGAAGCCAGAGCACCCAGGTTCTATTCTGAGTTCATATGAAAGCTCATCTATCTATCTATCTATCTATCTATCTATCTATCTATCTATCTATCTATCTATCCTCTCTCTCCAGGGTTTCTCTGTATAGGCCTGGCTGTCCTGGAACTCACTCTGTAGACCAGGCTGGCCTCGAACTCAGAAATTTGCCTGCCTCTGCCTCCCAAGTGCTGGAATTAAAGGCGTGCACCACCACTGCCCGGCTTCACTACTATCTCTTAACTCCTGTTCCAAGGGTTCTAACACCATCTTCTGGCTTACTTGGCTAACATGCATGAATGGGATACAAAGATGCATGAAAGAAAACATCATACACATAAAATAAGGACTAAAATTCTAATTCTTTTAAAAAAATGAGAGAATGTGAACCATAAAACTTATTTTGCAAGCTGGCTGTCATAGTGCATTTTTTTAATACCAGCACTCCAGACAGAGTCAGGAATTTGCGTGCACACACACACACAACAGAACAAAACTGAATTATAGGAAATGGAGTATTAGAGAATTGAAACAATACAATACCTCTTAAAGTCAATTCAAGTGTCTGATATCAGTGCCTATACAATCGTTTTCAAAAATGAATATTTCCAAGGATGGTAGCACATGCCATTAATTTCAGCTATTGGGAGGCAAAAGCAGGCTTATATTCATGATTTTGAGGCCATGCTAATTAACATAGTGACTTCCTAAGTAAGACCCATCTCAAGAAGACCTAAAAATTTGGAAGGGTGTATATAATTTTCATTTGTTTTCTTTGAGGCAGGATCACTTTTGAAACTCCAGTTGGCATGGATTTACTAAGTATACTATAATGTATAATATACATACTGTGTCTTTAGTAAATACCTATACATATATATTTAATCCTGTGCTTTTGTACTGACATTCCTATCATGGGAGTCTTTTACAGAAGAGAAAGCTTCCAAATAATTTGCTATCAGTATGGTTAGAAATAAAGGAGAGGGTTATTAACAGGGTTGTTTCTTCATGGAAGTCTACCCTCAAATACATGGGACTTACACTACCTGTTCTAGAGCTAAAGTTAGAACAAACTCCTGGCTGGTTTTTGTAATTGAAAAGGAAGACTTTTCTGCATTCAGATCTTTCTCAGAACATTTCTGTATAGTTGCCTTTCTATTGTGATGAAACTTACACTGTCCAAAGCAATTTATAAAAAAGAAAGCATTAAGCTAGTTTTGCAGTTCCAAAGGGTTAAAGTCCATGATGACCAAGTAATCACATGGCAGAAAAAAATCTATGAGCTTATGTCGTGAACTTCAAGCAAGAAGTAGAAGGTACAGTGCGCGGTCAGAAGCTTTTGAAGTCTCAAAGCCCACTTCATGATGCACCACCTTTCCAAACAATTCTACCAACTGTAGAAACAAGTATTCAAATATATGACTATGGTGCCATTTCCATTTAACCACCATGTTTTCTCAACTCTGGGATGGTGATTACTCTTTACCTGATCACATTCTACCTTAAGTGAGACTGTTATGTTACCAACATACAATGCCACAGAATGAACATTTCTAGTCCACAAGAAGAAGAGAATGGTGAGGTGGAGAAGGAGGAAGGAAAAAAAAGGAAGAAGAGTCAGAACATAACAAGGAATGAACAGACTAAATCAAGACCAAAATCCAGCAGGGAAAACATCAAATCTTGTATCTCCTTGTCCAGCATCTTGAGATAATGATAAAATTACCTGGACTCCCAAGGTCTTAGGTATTCCAATTCCTCCAGCTTTGTCAGTTACAGTATACATAGCCTCTCTTTGGGCCAGCCTACTAGATTCCTGCAGCTTTCTCAAAGGATGCCCCAGTGTTCCTATTTCCCATCTACTGTGTATGGTATTCTAGTTCACTTTATTAAAAGTGGTTTAGAGGGGCTGGAGAGATTCTCAGTGGTTAAGATCACTGTCTGCTTTCCTGGAAGTCCCAGGTTCCATTCCTAGCACCCACATTGCAGGTCACAAGTGTCTGTAAGAACAATTCCACAAGAACCATAAAGCTAAATAGTTGAGTATAAGCTGGTACCTGGCAGTGACTTGACTGAGTATACAATGAGAAGTTTGTGTATGAATCCTGACACTTAGATTTTAAAAGTTGGTGACAGAAAAAATATGCTACAAGGGCACATGAGAAAGTTATGTGAGCTACTGTCCTCTTTGCAGCAACAAAATAACTGATATTTGATGTAAGAAATGGAAGGTATATTGTAGCTATAGTTCTAGGGGGAAAGACTCTTATGATTGGAAAGATTTGGGAAGTATGGGGGAGTCTGGTTTGAGAAGTGGGTCAAAGTTCAGGAATCAGAGAGCAAATAGGAATTTCCAATAGATATAAAACTTAAATACTCCATAGCAATCCATTTCTCAAAGGAGGCTCCATTTCCTAAAGGCTACACAACTGTAAAACAACATTTCTAGCTTGGGATCCAGTGTTCAAGAACATAAACTATGGAGGACATTTCACATCCAAATCATAAAAGATAATTCTGGAGCCAAATATTAACTCTAGCTCCATGTTTCCATACAGTAACAATCTCATAAAGGTTTGTTGTTGTTGTTTTGTTTTTGTAGTTCTTTGGGGACAATTCCAATCTCTGTTGTCAGGATAACAGCAGTCCAGTTCAGTAGTGTCAGAATGTCAAACACAAATCAGCAGTGGTGGCATGACCAGGCAGAAGCAACCAGGCCTCCACTGAATCAGCACAAGTCAGCTGGAGCAACCAAGAACAGCAAGGATGCCATGGGAAGTTCAATGCCATGCCTCTCTCAATGAAGCAAAGATCAGCAAAAACTCGAGACCAGTGAGCATTGCAAAGCTAGCTATACAAGCAATCCTCACTGTCCATTGAGTCCTATTTGTATCTCTCCAAACATCATATGTCCCATGGGTCTTGCCTCAGCGAAACACCTGTGAGTCTGCATCAGCAAAGCACCACAGGAGTTTGCATCACCTGACATACCCAGAAACTTCCACTTCACATACCTTCATTCCTGATGAGTCTGTGCTCTTTGTCATCCTGTCTGGATAAAGCTGTTGTAGATTCCTATTGCCTTTAATCACAAGACATTGTATTATCAAGAGACGCCATAAACCCACTAGTTCTCAGCCTGTGGGTCACAACCTCTTTGGGGATCTAAGAACCCTTATACAAGGGTTACCTAAGACCATCTGCATATCAAATATTTACATTATAGTTCATCACTGTTGCAATATTTTACTTAGGAAGTAGCAACAAAATTAACTTTATGCTTTGGGGGAATCACCATAACATGAGGAACTCTATTAAAGGGTCCCAGCCTTAGGAAGGTTGAGAACCACTGCAAAACCATCTGCAATTCATACATAAGCCTTCTTGCCTCCACTTGGAGAAGCAATTTAATTTCCCCATGGCAATATGAATCAATCCCCCTTCTTAACACTGTTATTCCTTTTTTATCCTGTTTGTTTAAGGATGTTAGATGCCCAAATTGGCCACTGGGAAGTCTGAATATTTGTTGTAGTTCATGGTAGGAGAGCTCACCTCTTTAAAACTTACAGGCCAGCAGAACTTAAGATAACAGGAAAAGAAGTAATTTTTTTTTCCTAGTGAGTGGAACTATTCCCTTTTCCTGCCTTTGACATGGGTCTCCTTTTTCCTTGGGTGGCTGTAGCCACCAACCAGCAAAGACAAAGGGAACAGCAGTAGCAAACAGAGTTCAGATGGCTGTATGATAGAATGATCTCCAGATACCAACACAGTAAGTCAATTTTATGTTATTGTTTCAGAAATAGGGTATATAAGGGCTTTTAGGGGTACAGATGGAAAGAATTAATTGGTCACAAAACAGTACCTAATTATCATGTGGGCAGGGAAGCCAGAATAGAACTTGTGTGCTGAGTTTGAGCAGCTCTGCACATCATTCTTTAAATAAGACCAGCCACCTATGTTGAGGGACATTCTCCAGATAATGTCAGGCAGAGAAAGATAAGCCCTACTGATAAAGGGAGTCCTCTATTTCGTGCCAAGCCATGAGAACCATTTGACTTAGGGGACCTTAGGTGACCTTAACAGGTTCTCCAACATCATGATTCCTGAACTCATGAGAGAAACCATAACATATTGGATGTTGATTCAAAACATATACAGCCTTTTTCAGGACCCTGCTGCAACTCTTCAGGTGGCTGTCACCTAATAGGCTCTGTAACCATGTCTTCTAAAGAACATTCTATTTTTCAGTCAGTTCAGCTAATTCAAGATAGCAAAGCACATAGTAATTAATACTACTAGAATCCATGTTCATAAGCCCATTGCCTCACATCTCTGCTGTGAGATGAGTTCCTTGGACAGAAACAAAACTGTGTGGAATGCCATTGTGGTCAATGAGGTACTCAGCATGTCCACGGATAGTGGTTTTGGCAGAAGCAATATGTGCATGAAAGGCAAAATCGTAAGCAGAATGTGTATCTACTCCAGAAAGAAGAAAGCTTTAATCTTTACACAGAAGAAATCATCCAATGTAGTCAACCTGCCACCAAGTCACTGGCTTGTCGACCCAGGATATAGTTTCATAGCTAAGGCTCAGTGTTAGTCCCTGCTGTTAGTAGATCTGGCATTCACCAGAAGATGTGGCCATGTCAGGCTTGGTGAGTGGAAGACTCTACTGATGTACCCATGCATAAACCCCATCTCTGCCACCATGGCTACTTTGTTAATTGGAAAATGATAAGAATGGCTGGGAAGAAGGCTTCCCACAAAATGGATCGTCCTATCTACTTGATTACTGAATTCTTCCTCAGCTAAAATTACCTTTTGATGAGCATTTACATGGGACATAAGTATCTTTACATCCTTTGACCATTTGGAGATATCTAGCCATATACTACTTCCTTTTATGTCTTTCTCAACAATTTTCTAATCATTCCACCTTTGCAAAGTCTCTGCCAATTGAGCCACCCTACTGGTTACAGCTCATGAGTCAGTGAATAATCACACATCTGGACATTTCTCCTTCCAAACAAATGTATGACCATGAGGACTGCATGAAGTTCTGACCCACTGTGAAGATTTCCCTTTGCTGGCATCTTTCTGGGTTGTCAAAGATACAGGTTGTCATGATTCAGTTGTTCCCTTCTGGATGGTGCCTATATAACATGCAGAACCATTAGTAAACTGGGACCTTGTCATCTCTTCCTCAGTCATCTGATGATAGGGCATACCCCAAGAAACTCTAGGTGCATGCTTGGCAGCAGAAGCTATTGTACAAGAGTGGAAACCATAGGCATCTGGGCAACTTTTTATGTTGTCCTCTGCAGAGCTTTTTCCTGTTCCTGGCCCCCAACACAAATCTAGCAGCTTTCTGAGCCACTTGGTATATTGGCTGGTGTAACACACCCAAGTGAAGAATCTGCTGTCTCCAGAATGTCTAGTAGACCCACTAAACGTGCTTTCTTGGTAGTGGGAGTGTCTAGGTGCACTTCACTTTGGAAGTAATGTCTCTGAATACCTTACACCACTAGACTCCTAAGACTCTCACTGAATTAGAAGGCCCCTAAATATTAATTGGATCTATTTAACCTCCTCTGATGCCCATGTATTACCAATGAGTCCAAAGTGCTTGTTACCTCCTGCTCACTTGGTCAATTTAACATAATGTGCACTTTAGAGCACTAATATATTTCATGGAAGACACAAATGTCAAGATCCCTTCTAACTAAGTTATGACACAGGGCTGAAGTGATAATATATTCTTGAGGTAAAACTGTAAAGGTATACCACTGGCAATGTTAAATAAAGCAGATTGCTTCTGGTAATATTTATGAACAGGTACTGAAAAGGGCATTTGCTAGATCAGAAACTGCATACCAGCCGGGTGTGGTGGCGCACGCCTTTAATCCCAGCACTCGGGAGGCAGAGGCAGACGGATTTCTGAGTTCGAGGCCAGCCTGGTCTACAAAGTGAGTTCCAGGACAGCCAGGGCTATACAGAGAAACCCTGTCTCGGAAAACAAAACAAAACAAAACAAAAAAAAAAAAAAAAAAAAAAGAAACTGCATACCATGTACCAAGACCCTAACCCTGATCTTCTCAAGCAAGGATGCTACTCAGTCACCTGCGACCTTGCTGTCTTCTCTTCACTGTTCTTCACACTGTTGACATCCAAGCTGGAAACTGCTCTACAGACTTCTGATTTCTTTCTTATATTCAGATGCTTTTTTCCTCTGCTCTCACTCTCTTAAACTCTTCTTGTAATAAGCAACATCAATGTCTTGCTCAGAAGCAGCCTTTGCTGCTGCTTAATGAAGGAAAAAAAATCTCATCTTGGGCATTATGCGATTTATCTCTAGTACTAGAGATTTTCTTGTCCTTCTCCTCCTAGAGACTCTCCATATCCATGTATGACCTCTGCAGCTGAGCTATAAATGTATGTTAGCTATTATTTTTTTAATTCATAGGATTTAGAATGAAATAATACATATTACCCCACCACAGACATTTATTTTAATATTTTATTAGAGATTCTTCTTGTTTACCCAATGCTTTCATAAATATATAAAAACAGTAAGTACAAAGGGATACATATGTATGTGTGCATGCATATAACATTTTTCTATCTTTTTTTGTTTTGTTTTTCAAGACAGGGTTTCTCTGTGTAGTCATGGCTGTCCTGGAACTCACTCTGTAGACCAGGCTGGTCTCGAACTCAGAAATCTGCCCACCTCTGCCTCCCAAGTGCTGGGATTAAAGGCATGCGCCACCACTGCCTGGCTTTTCTATCTTCTTGTTGATGAAAATATTTTGGGGGTGGAGGTGAGACAGGGTTTTGTTTAGCTCAGTCTAGCCTCAAATTCATTATGTAGCTGAGATGGGTCTTGAACTCATGAGTATGCAGATTACAGGCATACACCACCACAGGCACCATCACCCCTGCCTTAAACTCCAGTGTCTAATAATGGGTTACTTGGATAATCCCTCCCTCATCTCCTTTAAAGGAGAGGTGTCTTAAAAACAGTATGATAGTTTCTAGAAAGAACCAGAGCCATGACTACTGAGAACCATCTACAATCTTACTTTCCATTCTTTTTCAATCATTGAACACAAACAATAACTACAGCCGTCTTGTGGTAAATATTATTTGAGGGTTTCTTACCCCACTTAAATCATATAGTCTCCAAATAAAAGATACAAAGCTTTTATACTTATAACCCTTAAAGCACCAGAGTTGAGCATATATCAACCCTCTGATATTTTGTCTACTTCCCTGACAATAACCCCAAAATATCACTTGCCATGTTCTTCCTAGGCCACTCCTACGCTCATAATTCACCTACCCCATGGGGCCTTTCTCCTCCTCTCTTTCCCTAGGGGTCTCTCCTCAGACCCCAAGCCTAGGAGCTGAAGCCCCACCTACCTCTTCTCTGCTCAGCTACAAGTTGTAGAGATCTTTATTAACCAATCTCAGAAAGCAGGAAAGAAATGGTAGAGACAATGTAATTATAATCCCAAAAAATGTTGTAAAAAGTTGAACCAGGTTTTAAGGCCATGTGTTCCAGAGACTAGGGACTTGAATTAGAGTACACCAAATATTGCTTACCTCTTTTTTCTCAAGCTGAACACCTTAAACATTGAAAATAACAGTCCTTAGACAAGGCCACATCATTTTACCCAGATCTCCTATTTTGGTTGAACTAGTGTAACTACAGTAATTTGGTTTCACAGTAAGTTCAGCTTTTTAATCAAGATTCTTAATTGCCTGTTCTGTGGACCCAAGAAATGGCCAGTCAGGACATTTATTGATCATCTAAAATTGATTACCTCACTACACCTTGCTAATATCAAACACTGTCAAAGCAGGAAATCTTTCACCTTCCTTGTGGATCCCTTTTTGTACTGTGACTAAGCCAGCTTCAAAGTTGATCATAAGACTCATTTCTTGCGTATGCCCCTCTTCATTTTAAGACCCAATAAAAGCCAGAGAGGTAAGAGGACACTCATTCATTGTTTTATTGTTCCTTTTCACTGGCCAAAGACTAGTTTGGAAGAGTTGCAAGACTCTGTTTCCAGTACTGATCAGCAGGGGCAGGATTAGGTGCTCAAAGCAGTTATCAATTTCATAGCATTAGGCAAGCCTCAGCTACTGGAGACATTGCTCTGAACAGAAATAATCAACTGCACTTCAGAAAAATGGAAAGAAATTCTTAATAACCTGGAAATATTGGGGAATAAAAACAAATAAGAGATGAGAGCAGTGGTGCATTTAAAGAAAATCAAATTTAAAAAGTAAAATCAATAATTGAGTTTTAAAATTGACTTTTAAATGGAAAAATTATTCCCTCTGACAGGAAATGGCCTGTTACTTATGTATTATGATACTGTTTGACCTAGCTGCTATGTGCTATGTTAGTGCTGAGATATGTAACTTGACACACACAACTACAGCCAATGGCCTGTGTCTCAACCCTCTGAGCTGACTTAACTGTATAAGTGGATTGGATATATCTGCAAAAGACAGTTACCTAGTTGGAAATTCAATATTCATTGGATCTCCAAATTGTACATTCACCTGGTCTGTCTTCATTCACCAGACATGAATAAATACATGCTGGCAAATTACAAAAATCACTCACCCTGCCACAGTCAGGTCCTTTTCATAATGGTGACTCCAGCAGCTGATTAGCTACTCTACTTCTCCCTGTGATGTACATAATAAGCTAGTCCTCCTATTCTGGTCTGAAGACAGAAGCCATGCTCCATATGCAAATCCTTTCCCTGTTACTACAATGGACAATTGACTATATGACTCAAATGAGTAATTTTAAAACTGACTGGTGATAAACAGCTGTTTAATTAAGAATTTAGTTAGTTTAATTAAGAGGAGAGCAAAGTCATTGCCCTGGAGAACAAAAAACTGGGATCAGGCCACCTGAATCAAACATAGGAGAGCTTGTCTCACCTGAGTTAGACATAGGAGAGCTTGTCTCAGAAACATTTTTCTAAACAGTTGGAGGTACAGCTATTCTAGAATTAATATCTCTTCTCAGGTTGAAATCACTCCACATACTTAAGGAATAAAAAAAAAAAAATGGCCTTGGTAGTTCCCAACTGTAGGATAGGGCCAGAGGGCGTGGGCCTCCATGAGTGTTGATGGCTGCTGTGGACATAAGGTTGGTTTGTGTAATGATGTACATATTTTCAAGTTCCTCCAAGGAATGTCCTCCCAGTTAACATTAATTACTTAATGATAATTAGAAACAGGACAAGCTCAGGAGGATATGTTTATGTGTTTAGCAAAATGGTAAATGCTGGGACCTTCAGGACAGCCCTTAAGCCTGTAGAAAAGAACTCTTAAAAACCTGAGTTAGAAAATATATAATTTCTCAACTGTGCAAAAATAAGGATGCAATATGAATTATATGATGGGCTTCACAAATCTAATGGAACAAAGGCAGTTGCATTAATGAGGCAGCTTGTCAGAAAGATACAAAGGCAGGCCATTCCTGAGTTCAAGGTCAGTGTGGGACCCATTGAATCCAGGCACAGGCATGGTGGAAATGGTAACTCTACAGCGAGGTCCCACCCAGCTACCTTATTGTCTGTGCTTGTGTTTGCTGTCTCCTCCTAAGTGTCAAGGGGCTAAACTCATGGAATGCTGATTCATGGGATGGTTAAGAAAGAACCTGGAATAAATAACTGAATTGAAATGTAAATTAAAAACTGGGCTTTTGTCCGGACCGCCATCATCCCTCTCTGAACTCAGCGGATAGGGCCGCCTGCACACTCTCCAAACCCCAGGACATTAGGCAGACTTCGGGGTTAAAGGTGAGTGGAGCGCACCGGGGGCCTTGAAATCGCAGAGGGTCCAGTGGCCAGTTGCAGCAGCAGCTGGAACAGAGGACCTCAGTCCAACCAGAGGCTGGGACCCCTCCCAGCCAGCTAGGACCTCCCCCGCCGCAGGACCGCCATCATCCCTCTCTGAACACAGCAGATAGGGCCTCCTGCACACTCTCCAAACCCCAGGACATTAGGCACACTTTGGGGTTAAAGGTGAGTGGAGCGCACCGGGGGCCTTGAAATCGCAGAGGGTCCAGTGGCCAGTTGCAGCAGCAGCTGGAACAGAGGACCTCAGTCCAACCAGAGGCTGGGACCCCTCCCAGCCAGCCAGGACCTCCCCCGCTGCCACCGCCGGCTGCCCACCATCATCCCTCTCTGAACGCAGCGGATAGGGCCACTTGCACACTGTCCACACCCCAGGACACTAGGCACACATCAAGGTGAACAGCTGAACGCAGCATCTGTTCCTGCCCAATCCCTTGCGACCTGAGTCACCAGTCAGGACAGAGTTAGAGGCCCAGCCCAGGAGGGACTCTCCCTTCCCCTTCCGGTCTGGTCCTGTGCACCCACACCAGCCCAGGGCTAGGGCAAGAGCTCTGCGCACTCTCCGCGGGACCCCCCAGACTGTCTTGGGACCACAGGTGAGCAGCTGAACACAGCATCTGTTCCTGCCCAATCTCGTGCGACCTGAGTCACCAGCTAGGACAGAGATAGGCCCAGACCATTTCAGACTCTCCCTTCTGGCCTGCACCAACGCCAGGTCTCCTTGGTTAGAGATGGCAGGAGGTAAGCGTAAGAACAAAAGCAACATAATCCAAGGGTACTTGGCATCACCAGATCCAAACTCACCCACCCCATCAAGTCCTAGATACAACAGCACACCAGAAAAACAGGACATGGATATAAAATCACTCGTCATGATGATGATGGAAGACTATAAGAAGGAAATGCAGGAAAGCATAGTTAAACAACTAGAAGCAGTTATAGACGAAAAATTTAGAGAGTTACAGGAAAACAATACCAAACAGGTGATGGAAACGAACAAAGCAATCCAGGACCTAAAAATGGAAGTAGAATCAATTAAGAAAAACCAAAAGGAGATAACCCTGGAGATAGAAACCATAGGAAAAAAATCAGGAACCATAGATATGAGCATCAGCAACAGAATGCAAGAAATGGAAGAGAGAA
>LR753911.1:84123-115796 GCA_902729485.2 Mus minutoides
CAGTGACGGCGGCTGCCAGGGATCCCTCCCATAATCAGCCACCAAAATAAACACTATAGCATATGCCAGCAAGATAATGCTGAAAGGGACCTGATATAGCTGTCTTGTGGGAGGCTATACCAGTGCCTGGTAAACACAGAAGTGGATGCTCACAGTTAGCTATTAGTTGGAACACAGGATTCCCAAGGTAGGAGCTAGATAAAGTACCCAAGGAGCGGAAGGGGTCTTCAACCCTCTAGGTGGAAGAATAACATGAACTAACTAGTTCCCCCTGCGCTCATGTCTCTAGCTGCATATATGGAAGAAGATGGCCTAGTTGGCCATCATTGGGAGAAGAGGCCCTTTGGTCATACAGACTCTATATGCCCCAGAACAGGGGAATGCCAGGGCCATTACGTGGGAGGGGGTGGGTAGGGGAGCAGGGCGGGGACGCGGGATGGTAAGGGAAAATTTCTGGATAACATGTGAAATGTAAATGAAGAAAATATCTAATAAAGAGGAAAAAAAACTGGGCTTTTGGTCTGCATAAGATGAGCTAGCAGAAAGTGATACCAATTCTTTAGAATTTTCTCTATCAAGAGCTGAGCTATACGGAGATCTCTGGAGAGTAAACACAGCTCTTCAACAATTTTTCCTAACAGGATTTCTTATTTTGGTCAGAAAATTCATGGAAATGGAACATAACTCTTATAGAATTTTTTTTCTTCTTTTAGAAGTTTTTCCAGGATGTCAGAAATCTCATGATTTAGAGAGCTAACACAGTTCTTTTAGAAATTTTTCTGGCTTTCTGATATTTATTGGAAAACCTAAAAATTACTTTTAGAATTTTGCTAACAGGATTTCTGACTTGGTCAGAAGATCCAAGAATTTTTTTTTTATATCAGCTTTTCTGACTTTGGTCAGAATACACATGAGCTATCCAGAGAGCTTTTAGAAATTTTACAAGCAGGGAGAGCTATCTCAACTAGAGAGTTTTTAAGAATAACAAGAAAAAGGATGTCTAGAACAGAGCAGAAAACACACACACACACACAGAGAGAGAGAGAGAGAGAGAGAGAGAGAGAGAGAGAGAGAGCTGACTGAAAAGCTATCTCAGACTGTAGAGCCAAGAGCTATCAATAGAGAGCTGCCCAGGAGCCATCTTGAACAGAACATAGGCCATCAGCTTGGAGCCATGATCTGACTTATGAGTTATTTGTTTTCGGTGCTCCAAGATACCCCTTTAGAAACCTGGACCTAGCTGAGGCTGGTCCTTGGCAGATAGCATGCATTCAGCTCTGTCTAATGCTAAAAGAGGAGCCAGCTGAGAACAGATTTTTGCATTCCACATAAACTGTCATCTTTAAGTTTCTTTTAGGTTTAGGTCTCAGGGTATACTTTGGACTTTAATAGGGACAGGACACTGCAAGTCTACCCACTGAGGTAGATGTTGCTTTACAGAGGAAATCTATCTTCTAAATAATAATGTACGATCAAAAAGGTAGTTTTAAAAGATATATCAATGCCACAATTCTCACACATATAAAGGAAAGAGAACTCAAATACAGAAAACATCAAGGAAAAGTGATCTAATAGCACTGTGGTTGCAGTTCTTAGATCAATGGCTATACTGAGTTAGTCTAACCTCAGAACAAAGCTGGTTTTGCCTCTGGGTAAGCTGGCTCAGAGGAAAGCCACAGCTGCCTTCATACAGGACCCAAAGGAGTTCATTTACTAGCCATGATTGCTGTCTGTCTCAGGACAAAGATATCACTTTAGAGAAATCCATTTAAGCTTCATTTTTATGCTATGTATTTAGGTGTTTTGCCTGCATATGTCTGTATGCAGTACCTGCAGGGGCCAGAAGGGGCATTAGATCCCTTAGGAGTAACTGGAGTAACAGGAGATTTAGCTACCAGGTGGTTTCTGGGAATGGAACATGTGTCCTCTGTAACAATACTGAGTGTTCTTAAATGCTGTCCTATGTCTCTAGCCACTTCTTTTATTTAAATTTTAAATAAATCACATCACTTTCCCCCTTCTCTGTCTTTTCTCCATCCCTTCCCAAATTCATCCCTTCCAATTTCTTCCTTTTAAGTATGCACTAATATATGAATAAACCATTCTGAGTCCACTTCTGTTGGTTGTGTGTATATGGTTTTGGGGATGAACTCTTTGCATTGAATATGCAATGGGGAACTCATCCCTGCCTGAGGCTAATTCTCCTATTAAAGAGATAGAATTCCTCTCTTTAAAGAGCAACAGAAATCTGACTCCAAAGTGACCTAGGCAACCTTGGATAGTGAACAGTATCTAGAATACACACCATGGGGTGGTAAAGACCTCAGCTAACACTTGCTGATGCCGTGGCCCTGACGTTCTGGAGATACAGGGAACTCTATGGGCATCGACTTCCCTTAGTTCCATAGACAGTCCATCACACCAAAGGTGGAATGGAATACTGACCATTCTCATCTTTGATGACTTTGAAATCCTGATACTTCTGCCCCCACTTTCTTAGCACCATGATTACAGGCCTGTGCTACTGTGCCTGGCTTATGAGGATTCAACTTCATTTAGTGAGTCATGACAATGATGGAATGAGTAAGATGAGCTGTCATACTTAACTATATTGCAAAACCACTTATCTCTGTGAACCTGGATTTCACAATCTGTAGAATATGAACAGAACTCTGCCCTAGTCCTTTGATGAGTTGTAATAGACTCAACAGAAGACAGTGGAGGCTAAGGCAGGAGGCTAGATTTGATGGAAGACTTTTTCTGTTACTGGAATTAGTACCAGAGCTTTTATCCTGGTTACCCTAGCAAGCCAGACTCTGTCACTCATCCTAAATAAGCCAATTAAAAGAACTGAATTTTCTAGCTGTGACATGCCTACCTATAATCCAGGCCCTCTGGAGGCAAGTTGGTCAGATTTATCTGACATCCAAGGACAGCCTAGTATAATATACTGAGTTCTAGACCAGCCAGAGATTCATAGTGAGACTATTCTATTTAAAATATATATATATATATATATATATATATATATATAATAAAAGATAAAACAGAAAAGGATAAAAATAAAACTATTAATGAAAATTGAAAATATGTTAACATACTTATTCAGTGACTAATTTGGAACAGTGATGAAATTATAAAGTAACTAATCCATCCTTGGGGTCCCACTGGGTTGAGATAGAACCCAAGAGATATGCATAACTAAGAAATCTAACCAAGTCATATAATGAATTTTTTCTCCATCTGTAAATTCTTCCCTAATTCTCAGCTCCTTTCTTTGAATTGGGGTATTTAGATAAGTTGATATCAATTCAGCAGAGAAGTTTTCATCTGGAAGAATCAGTCTTTTCCCAGAATGAGATTCCAGGGGAAATTCAGATTTTATGGGGTCCACTGTTTCACTAGATGTTAGTCTAAGGGAGAGATGCAAATGTCTCTTTAGAATATCCTTATTACTAACAGGCATGTAGGTTATAGGAATGATAAGATGGGGACTGAAGAGCTTTAAGGTCTACTTGGAGACCACCAAGTTGGGGCCTGTAGGGTACTGTCACTGACGGCTACATGTAATTGCCAAGAAGAAAGAGTGGAAGATGTGGGCTGAACCACCACATCTGGGTGAATACAAAGAATACATACAGTAGGAATGAGCCCCAAGCATTAGTCTATGGCCTTTTAATTCTCTTCCTTTCACATCCAAAGCTTCTTCACTAATACTTCATCCATACTCCACAGCTCTTTGTAAATGCCTGATTTCCCCAGCCTTAGAGAACTTCTGTTTGAGGCTCAGGTTCCCCTGACAACAATCTCAATGTCATCTTGAGTCACTATCACTCAAGGCTCCTAACTGAATGTGTTGAAGGCATCAGGGATGCAGAATGCAATCCCATTCAGACAAGTCAGCCTTCATGCTTGCCAATTCTTTTTCTTTCCTTACAGCAGGGTACACCTGACATGTGTTCTTGAGGGCTCTCATTGCTGCCTATTTACCAAAAGTGAGATACTCAATTTTGTAGATTTGGTCAAGTGGTCAACCACTTTGTAAATACTCCCATTGTCATTTCCTCTCCTGTTTATTTACTCTTCCCTATTTATGTGGAGATATGGGCTGAAAAACGTCTTTAAGCACCGAGTCTAGGTTAGTTTCTGATGCTACCAATTTTATATTACTTCTGGGGTCATAGGACTGAGGTAAAGATGAACTTAGCATCAACAATTCACACATTACTGTTATTAATAATATACTCATCGGGCTGAATAGATGGCTCAGCCCCTAAAAGCACTGGCTGCTCATCCATAGGGGATTTGAGTTATTTAATGTTTATTATATTCTCTTCTGTTAAGCATTTTTTAAATTTTTTTATTTTTTCCACTTTTTATTAGATATTTTCTTCATTTACATTTCAAATGTTATCCCGAAAGTCCCCTAAACCCTCCCACATCCCCCGCCCTGCTCCCCTACCCACCCACTCCCACATCTTGGCCCTGGCGTTCCCCTTTACTGGGGCATATAAAGTTTGCATGACCAAGGGGCCTCTCTTCCCAATAATGGCTAGTTAGGTCATCTTCTGTTACATATGCAGCTAGAGACATGAGCTCTGAGGGTACTAGTTAGTTCATATTGTTCTTCCACTTATAGGGGTGGAGACCCCTTCAGCATTTTGAGTACTTTCTCTAGCTCCTCCATTGGGAACCCTGTGTTCCATCCAATAGCTGACTGTGAGCATCCACTTCTGTGTTTGCCAGACACTGGCATAGCCTCACACGAGACAGCTATATCAGGGCCCTTTTAGCAATATCTTGCTGGTGTATGCAATAGTGTCTGTGTTTGGTGGCTGATTATGGGATGGATCCCCGGCTGCAGCAGTCACTGGTTGGCCCATCCTTTTGTTTCAGCTCCACAGTTGATCTCTGTAACTCCTTCAATGTGTGCTTTGCTCCTAATTCTAGGAAAGGGTGAAGTGTCCACCTTTTGATCTTCAATCTTCTTGAGTTTCATGTGTTTAGCAAATTGTATCTTGAGTAATCTAGGTTTCTGGGCTAATATCCACTTATCAGTGAGTACATGTTATGTGAGTTCTTTTGTGATTGAGTTACCTCACTCAGGATGATACCCTCCAGATCCATCCATTTGCCTAGGAATTTCATAAATTCATTGTTTTTAATAGCTGTGTAGTACTCCATTGTGTAAATGTACCATAATTTCTGTATCCATTCCTCTNAGCTGCTATGAACATAGTGGAGCATGTGTCCACTAGTTAAAATGCTAAGCATTTTAACTAACATTTTTAAAATCTGTTGAGAAAACAGGATACATTGTGGGTATATCTTCTACATCTGGACTTGAACATAGGAGGATGACATATGATAGTCAAGAGTTAAAATGTAGCCTTGACTAGTGACTGACATTCAAGCCAGGCTAGATAACAAACAGCATCTGAAGGAAATTTGTGAAAATATGAAAAACAAAACCAGGAACTACCCACTGTGGGGCAAATGGACCATGACACCAGAACTGGTAAGGTTGAGTGAGCTCAGACCCCAGGAGTCTCAAGAGACTTGAGATAGGCAGGAGTCAAGCCACTTCCTACCCGTTTCTGTACTTGCACTGGAACATGTAACCATGACACCCCACTGAGATGACCATGACAGACATCCATGTAGGGCAAAGATCTGGAGTCCTCCCCCATGCAAATAGAGTATCACTAAAATCTCAAACTGAGCCAATAGGAAACACCTACCACTAAAGACCACCCCATTCCTCAGTGTTTATATAGTCCATGTCCATATGGAATAAAGCTCACAACTTATTTCACTGATGATGCTCTGAGAGTGGCTGTTTTACAGAGCTGTAACACTTGAGGAAGAAGTTTTTCCCAAAGCATTCATTGCTAGACCTTGGACCTAGATGTCTGGCCAGATTCATACCTCTACCTCAGTAGTGGGACCTTGGCTACCTGCCCTGGTACAGGCCAACATACCTCTTTGATTCTCTTCTGAGAGCTGTAACACTTCTGGCACTCCCAGCCAGACCCAAGCCCCATGGAACAGTTCCACTTCACCCTTCAGAAGGACAGATATCACCTACTAGCCTTTCACATACACCCTTACTTGAAAAGTATAATCGCTGACCGATTTTTAAATAAACAATGGACCACTTGGATAATGGGCATCCCATTCTATACATTGCAGCAGAGCCTATCACCTAGTGAAAGTACAATGTAAGATAAACAGAAGCTATAGAAGGAATACAATGGCCCAATAAACTTCTGTGAATGGATTTACCATATATAGTGTCTTAGGGTTTCCATTGCTGTGAAGAGACACCATGACCAAGGCAGCAACTCTTACAAAAGACAACAAATTTAATTAGTGCTGCCTTACAGTTTCAGAGGTTGAGTCCATTATCATCATAGCAAGAAGCATGGACATGTGTAGGTAGACATAGGGCTAGATGAGCCAAGGGTTCTATATCTTGATCTGGAGGTGACCAGGAAGAGACTTTCCACACTGGGTGGAGCTTCAAAGCCTGTGCCCACAGTGATGCACTTCCTCCAACATGGCCACACTTACTCCAACAAGGTCACACCTACTAATAGTGCTACTTCACATGAGCCAAGCATATTCAAACCACCACATTCTACTCCCTCATCCCCATGGGCTTGTTCAAACACGTGAGTCTATAGGGGGACATACATAAACATAGGATAATGCAAAATACATTTAGTCCAACTTCAAAAGTACCTTTAGTCTACAGTGGTCTCAACAATGATAAAAAAAAAAAACAAAAACCCAAACTTCAAAGTCTCTTGAGACTCCTGCAATCTCCTAACTGTAATACCTCATAAAACCAAAATGCAGATCACATATTTCCTATATGTCATGGCACAGGATATTCAATACCATTCCAAAATATCATAGTGAGGAAATATTGGATCAAAGCAAGACAGAAAACCATCTGGGATAATTCTGAACTGCACCTCCATGTCTGATATCCACTCCTTTCAGCTTTGTTGACTGCAATAAATTTCTTTCTCAAGGGCTGGTTCCACTTCCTGCTAGCAACTTCCCATGGCAGGTATCCCATGGCTCCCACAGCTTTAACATCTAGGGGTATCCATGGCAATGTTAACTTTACAGCTTCTTGTTCCAGTGTCTGGGATCTACACATGGTCTTCTGGGCTCCTCCAAAGGGCTTGGGTCATTTCTCCAACTCTGTCCTCTTGTAGAATTTCAGGATCAGGTAGATCCATTCCACTGCTGCTGTTCTTGGTGGTCATCCCATGGTACTGGCATCTCTGATATACAGGTGTCTTCTGCTGCAACTAGGCTTCACCAATAGCCTCTCATAGGCTTTCTTCATGATACCAAGAACTTCTTTGCATGACCCCTTCAGTCCTGTGCTGTCAACTGCACCTTCACCAGTGGATGCCAGCTGACAGCTCTGTGATCTGCTCAAGATAGCTCTCTTGCAGACCAAAGACAATTCTAATCTGCTTGAAATAGCTCTTGCAGACCAGGGCCACTTTCTTATTTGCATAAGCTACTTCCTTAGTAACTGTTTAATCATTTAACCCAGGTTCTCTTTTGATCATTCCATAAATCAGTATTTTATGACCTTATCCCCTTGACTCTTAGAAACTGAAATATAGAGCACATTCAAAGCAAATGAACCAGACAGCAAGTAAATTTTATTTAACTAGCAAGTCCTATATGGTTCATTGGACACAGTGCACATGGTTGAGAAGTCTAGACATAGAGGCTGTTTTGTGTGAAGAAGTTAACTTTAAGTATCATGCTTTTTATTTTTTTTTCAATTTAGAGAGATCTTGCTTATACTGATACAAGCAGCATTGAAGCTCATTTTTATAATTCTTAGCTACTTCAATATATTCTTTTAATCTTTGGATTTTTTTCTTCTTCATCTCAGCAACTCCAAAGCTTGTTATTAAGTGATGCCCAAAAGTAGATATATTGTCAAGCCGTCATCTTTTTTCTTGACACCAGACTTTTGTCTGTCCCTAACCTCTATTTGGATTGCACATATAACTACCTCCCTTAGGAAGTAAAATAGTGGGATCAAATTTAGTTGTTGATATCTTCTGTGGAGGAGACAACCATTTTCCACTATTATCTGAGCCTTAATTTTAACTATTCCTTTCTTTTTTGTAATCCAGGTTTTTTGTTTTGTTTTGTTGTTGTTGCTGTTTTTTGTTTTTGTCTATTGACCAAATCATTGTCTCCTTCTTTAGCATCTTTCTGACAGAGCTCATTCATTAGTGCAGCTGTCTCTGTTCTTTCATGTTTGTGAAGCCCCTTGTACAATTTATATTGCATCCTTATATTTTGCATAGCTGAGAAATCCTGTAAAGGACAGCTCTCACACTGACTTATATATTCTTGAACTTCTGTTGAACTCATGTTTTCAGAGTTCTTTCCCACAGCATTAAGGGGTCCTGAAGGTCACAGCATCACCACATTGGTGAGAATCACCAGAGACATTTTTGCTGCCTGGAATCATGCCATTTCTGATTATCATGGAGTCACTGACCTTGGCAGAGAGGACATTCTCCTGAAAAAGGAACATGAAATAAAATATGTACATTATTATACAAACAATTTTTATGACTATGGCCACCATCAGCACTCAAGGAGACCCACATCCTGCTGGCTCTGCTCCAGGGATGGAAACCATGTCATACCTTCCCTCTGCGACCATGCCAGACCTTGCAGCCTCTCAGAGTGCAAAGCATCAGCTCCTCTCCTTGTCCCCTTCATGCCTTCAAAACCAAAACCACCTGGGTGATTCTTACAATTACCAAGTCCAACTGCAACACAAGCTACAACCTTGGCTATTTCTGAAACACAGCTTCTTTGTACTCTTAGAAAATATTTCCCAGAAGATTTCATCTCAATGATTCTGGTCTCTTCTTAATCACTGCTAATTTCTTAGCTCTAGCTAACCAGCATCAATTGTCCCAGTAGTCCCTTCTATAATGTCCTTCCTTCAAGGCTATGATGAAAAAGAGATGAGACAAGATTTTTTTCCTTGAAACTGAAGACAACTATGACGTTTAAAGTTTTTTTTTAAAATCATTCACATGAATATTGTTTTTTTATTGTCTGAATATCTCAATTCTGACATCAAGATGATATATACAGGCTTTAAACTATTTACAGGGCTAGACATATGAATGTTCAGTGAAGATATGTTCATTCCTAGGACCAAGGTCAGTTTTTTTTTTTTACAACTTCCTGTAATTCCTGCTACAAGACCTAAGGGTCTAATATTCTTGGAACAAGCATGCATATGCATATGCACACACACAAACACACATCACAAAGACACACAGATATCACATAATTAAAACAAATTGTTAAACAAATAAATTTTTATTCACAAAAGTTTTTCTTGTGTAAGCATTAATTCCTGTAACTCAGGTGTTGAGGCTTACCTAGAGTGTTTCTTCATCATGAATTGGCTCACATAACAGAAAGCCAGCATGTAAGCTTGAAGTCAGAAAAATCAATCCTTTTCAGTTAGTAGTATTTGGGGAGATTTAGAAAATGCTGGCCTGCTGGAGAAAATATGTCACTTGGAGTAGACTTGAGCATTTATGGATCTGGATGTACACCAGTTCTAGTTCCCACTCTCTGCTTCATGCTGTTCAGCTACCAAATATTTTCTGTGGCCCCAATTAATAGCAGCTCAATTACAATAAATTCTTGTCATTTTCATTGACCTGAGTTTGAGTTGTGTTGGATCTCAGTAAACCCAATAACACAAAGGCTTTACCACATTGTTTACATTCATAAAATTTCTAAGCAGTATGAATACTTTAATAATGATGAAGACTATAATAGTGTGCAAAGGCTTCACCATACTAAACATATTCATAAGGTTTCTCTCCAGTACAAATTCTTTCATGATGATGTACAAAGGCTTCACCATATTAAATACACTCACAGGGTTTCCTTTCAGTATGATTTCTTTCATGCCTTTGAAGATGACTGTGATGTGCAAAGGCTTTACCACGTTGCTTATAATTCATAGGATTTCTCTCCAATATGTGTTCTTTTATGTACTTGGAGACTGCTGTGTTATGAAAAGGCTTTATTATAATGGTTAAATTCATAGGGTTTCTCTCCAGTATGTTTTCTTTTATGTACTCGGAGATTTCTGTGACATGCAAAGGCTTTACCACATTGATTACATTTATAAGGTTTCTCTCCTGTATGAATTCTTCGATGCACTTGAAGATGACTGTGATATGCAAAGGTTTTACCACATTGATTACACTCATAGGGTTTCTCTCCAGTATGCGTTCTTTTATGTATATGAAGAAGGTTATGAGAAGGAAAGGCTTTACCACATTGATTACATTCATAAGGTTTCTCTCCAGCATGTTTTCTTTTATGTACTTGTAGAGTACTGTGACGTGCAAAGGCTTTACCACATTGATTACATTCATGAGGTTTCTCTCCTGTGTGAATTCTTTTATGCCTTTGAAGATGACTGTTACATGTAAAGGCTTTACCACATTCATTACATTTATAGGGTTTCTCTCCAGTATGGGTTCTTTTATGTACACGAAGACTACTGCGTTGTGAAAAGGCTTTACCACAATGGTTACATTCATAGGGTTTCTCTCCAGTATGTATTCTTTTATGTACTAAGAGATGATTGTTATAAACAAAGGCTTTACCACATTGGTTACATTGAAAGGGTTTCTCTCCAGTATGTGTTGTTTTATGTATTTGAAGATGACTGTGATATACAAAGGCTTCACCACATTGGTTACATTCATAAGGCTTCTCTCCAGTATGTGTTCTTTTATGTACTTGGAGACTACTGTGTTGTGAAAAGGCTTTACCACAATAGTTACATTCATAAGGTTTCTCTCCTGTATGAATTCTTTCATGCATTTGAAGATAACTGTGATATGCAAAGGTTTTACCACATTGATTACACTCATAGGGTTTCTCTCCATTATGTGTTCTTTTATGTATTTGAAGAAGATTGTGACATGGAAAGGCTTTATCACAGTAATTACATTCATAAGGTTTCTCTCCAGCATGCTTTCTTTTATGTATGTGGAGATTACTATTATGTGCAAAGGCTTTACCACATTGATTACATTCATAAGGTTTCTCTCCTGTATGAATTATTTCATGCCTTTGAAGATGACTGTGCCATGCAAAGGCTTTACCACATTGATTACATTCATAAGGTTTCTCTCCTGTATGAATTCTTTCATGCCTTTGAAGATTTCTATGCCATGCAAAGGCTTTACCACATTGATTACATTCATAAGGTTTCTCTCCTGTATGAATTCTTTCATGCCTTTGAAGATTACTGTGATATGCAAAGGCTTTACCACATTGATTACACTCATAAGGTTTCTCTCCAGTATGTGTTCTTTTATGTATTTGGAGATCACTGTGAGTTACAAAGGCTTTACCACATTGGTTACATTCATAGGGTTTCTCTCCTGTATGAATTCTTTCATGCCTTTGAAGATTGCTGGGATATGCAAAGGCTTTACCACAATGGTTACATCCATAGAGTTTCACTCCAATATGTATTCTTTTATTTACTCTAAGATTACTGTGGCCCACAAAAGCTTCACCACATTGAATATCATCATAGGGTTTCTCTCCAGTATGAATTCTTTCATGCCTTTGAGGATGACTTTGATATGCAAAAGCTTTACCACAATGAATATATTCAGAGGGTTTCTCTCCAGGATGACTTGTTTCATGCCTGTGAAAATAATTGGCACATGTGAAAGCTTTACCATATTCATTACACTGATCTATCATTTTACATGTATGAATATATTTTACAATTTTATTTTAATCATAAAGAAGAATCAGATCTTAAGGTTTTATTCCTTTTTTATGTTCATGGTGTTCTCCTTCATTATGGGTTGTTTTACATTTTTGAAGATACCTATAATGAAGATACCTATAAATAGCATTTATTACATGGCTCACATTTATAGCATTATTTTCTATATAATTTTTTTCCACACATTTGAAGAGAACTGGAAGAGCTCAGAGATTTAACACACTGGCTGAATTCATAATTTTTCCTATAGTAAGTCATACCATATTTGCAAAGTGAACTAGGACAAGCAGAAGAATTTCTACATTCATAACACATATAGCAATTTTGTGCAGTGTGAGTTTATAGATATTACCAATAAAGTTGGAAAACTGGTGGGGTCCATGAGTTGCCTCCCAAACCACAGGAACACTGATCTCAGATAGGGATAATTTATTGAGTATGCACCCCAGGACTGATTGATCAGAGCCACAGGTCAGACTTGGGAGCTGAACCATGATATTGAGTTAAGATCCTACAGGGCTTTTTTTTTTTTTTTTTTTTTTTTGGTTTTTCGAGACAGGGTTTCTCTGTAGAGCCCTGGCTGTCCTGGAACTCACTCTGTAGTCCAGGCTGGCCTCGAACTCAGAAATCCACCTGCCTCTGCCTCCCGAGTGCTGGGATTAAAGGCGTGCGCCACCACGCCCGGCCCTACAGGGCTTTTTAAGCCTGAGATCTACAAACATCTGTGCCAAGGTATTCCAGTCAAGATTTAGGAATAAGGGATTTCCTTATGAGCCACATGTCTTTGTTACACATTTATCCTACTTCCATTGTTTGGGGAATTCAACTATGCTACAAGACTTACCTTGTCTAACATTCATGTCTTAACTTGTCAACCACAATGGGACTTATCTTGTCTAACATTCATGTCTTAACTTGCCAACTAGGAGATGTCTGTTTCTACCAAGTAGGATCTCAGTTTCTATGGAGGTCTTGGTATCTTAAATGTTACTCAACACCTACTCAAAATGAAAGTTTTATAACAGATGAAGGTGGTTCTCTTATGTTGGGGTCCATCCCAGGGGCAGCCTATAAAGGCAAATACCATAAATGCTTATACACAGGTGCAGAAAATGTTGCTGAGTGGTTGGTTTGGGTCCAAGCTTATACAAAGCAGTTTTAATTGACTTCTCTTGTGATTGGCTTCCAAGAGCACAGAATATAACAGAGTTTTCAATCAACTTGGGCATGAGAAAGTTTTCTAGTAACACCAGAAACAAAACAAAACAAAAACAAGAGAAATTTCCTTATAACATTAACAATAGCACAAAATGTCAGACTAACCACCCACCTAGGCCTTAACAAAAGCCAATTAATTGCAAACTTGTATCACATTCAGAAAGTCTATTCATATTGGATACTACTACATATCTTCTAATTATTCTGGGAGAAAGAGAGGTACCTTACTTCTTTCAATAGCCCTATGCTCACATGGCTTGTATCCATTGTGACATATGATAATCTTATTTAAAGAAGAGTAACAAATGAAAGAGTTCCACATTGCATTCGTGTAGTTTGACTTTTTAGTCTTCATAGACATGTGGTATGGTAGTAAGGTTTCCCCATAATGTTCTTGACTCACATACATTGCCCCTCTCATCAAACTTAGAAATGTTACTACACATCTATGAGAAATTCTAGCTTTACTATGGACCACTTGCTTATTAGAAGGTTGTGGACATCACCTATCACCTGTTCAGTGTGTACCCCTTTTGCAATATCTAAGTGGTAGGAGACTAAACAAATTGGAAGTTATACAGCATATCTCTACTAGGGTTATGATTCTGTTAAGGCATTTTTTTTTCTTCTTTCTTTGGGGAATGCCTTGCAAATACATCAGATATCTGACTCTGAGGTACATAGTTCTGTGAGAATTTGATTGTTGCAGAAATTTTTAATCTCAATCTGGGATTTTTATCCTACCTTGATCATTCAATTCATGGATAAAAGACACATAACTTTTATTATTCCCAACAAGCCTTAAACAGCACATGAGCTGGCAGAAATCTTAACCTTTATGCTATTAGAGTTGGCCTGATACTACTTGTACTCTAATACTAATACTGGTTCCTCAAGATCTTGTTTTCCCAGACACAATAGAGTCCACATATAGACCCAAGGGTTTAGTGTTCCTTGGCTTGGGGATCGAAGGAGAACCATGAGGGGCTGAAGGTGAATGGAAGAGAAGCCTCCATGGGTTAGGGGAGTCATAAAAATGTGGCCCTGAGGACTGGCCAATTAGAGTTAAGAGCAGCCCAAATAAAACACAGTAATAACTCCAGATTATCAATAGAAAAATTATTAATATAAATGCTTAATTAATATAAATGCTTTTAAGCATACATGGATAAATAAATAAATCCAGGTCTTCGATCTTCATGTTTATGAGACAAAAGCAAGAATAGTTAGATTTTTTTGTGAGTCAGGCCAACTTAATCTACAAACAAATCTAGGTGAGTTCAGGCAACATCCAAAAAAACAAAACAACAAAAAAACAAAAAAAACAAAACAAAAAAAAAAAACCAACCAAACAAAAAAACCTATCTCAATAAATAATAATAATAGTTTTTAAATTGTTTTAATTATCAAAATAAAGTGGTTATAAATTCAGTGGTTATAATGACATTACAAATCCTTTATGACAGAGGTCAAAGGAGAGCATACCTAAATAAAAAAAAAGAGGCTATATCATCTATACTTTTGATGACTTTAGGTTACTGGACCAAAGGGATGCTATTTTGGGAAAGAGGTTCTGTACTGGCTGGTTGTAGTGGCTATTCCTGGTTGTCAACTTGACTATATTTGGAATGAGCTACAATCCAGAATTGGAAGGCTCACCAGTGACCCTAACCTGGAGGCTTGGAGATAGAAGTCTCTGATCTGGATCTTGGTATGGAGATCCTGATAGCATATCGGCTATGGATTCCAGAAGATTAAGACAGAGAGCTCTCCAAGCTCAAGATCATCTGGGATTAAAGGTGTGAGATTAAGACAGAGAAATCTCCAAGCTCAAGATCATCTGGGATTAAAGGTGTGAGATTAAGACAGAGATCCCAGAGCTCAAGATTACCTGGGATTAAAGGTGTGATGACACACACCTTTAATCTGGGTTACACCTTCTGCTGGAGACCATATAAGGACACTGGAAGAAGGGAGACTAGTTCTCTCGCTCCTTCGCCTATTCACCGTGTGGGACTGAGTAACTGCTAGATCCTTGGACTTCCATTCACAGCTACTACTGAACCATTGTTGGGAATTGGACTGCAGACTGTAAGTCATCAATAAATTCCTTTACTCCTTAAGTTCTGTGACTCTAGAGAACCCTAACTAATACACTGGTTTTGAGTGTTAACTTGACACAAGTTGGAGTTACCATAGAGAAAGGAGCCTCCCTCACAGAAATGCCTCCATGAGATCCAGCTGTAAGGCATTTTCTCAATTAGTGATCAAGAGGGTAGGGCCCCTTGTGGGACTACCTCCTGGGCTGTTAGTCCTGGGTTCTATAAGAAAGCAAGCTGAGCAAGGTAGGGGAAGCAAGCCAGTAAGTAACATCCCTCCATGGCCTCTGCATCAGCTCCTGCTTCCTAACTTGCTTGAGTTCCAGTTCTGACTTCCTTTGGTGATGAACAGCTGTGTGGAAGCATAAAATAAACCCTTTCCTCCCCAACCTGCTTCTTCATCATGGAGTTTTATGCAGGAATAGAAACCCTGACTAAGACAGGCTCTATTTTTGTGTTAACAAACAAACAAACAAACAAACAAACAACAACAGCAACAATATAAAGGGCTTTAGATTCCTTCTAAAATAATAAGGATCAGCCATAAAACTTCAGCTATACATAGCCTATAAGTTATCAAAATTCATTATGCCATTCTTTCATATGGCATAAGTAAAATGTTAATTACAATTTGGTTATTGATCGAACTAATTCATAAAAAGTTGTTTCCACCTACTCAAACAAAAAATTAATCTGTACTGGCTAGTTTTGTGTGTCAACTTGACACAGGCTGGAATTATCACAAAGAAAAGAGCTTCAGTTGGGGAAATGCCTCCATGAGATCCAGCTGTAAGGCATTTTCTCAATTAGTGATCAAGGTGGGAGGTCCCCTTGTGGGTGGTGCCATCTCTGGGCTGGTAGTCTTGGTTCTATAAGAGAGCAGGCTGAGCAAGCCAGGGGAAGCAAGCCAGGGGAAGCAAGCCAGTAAAGAACATCCCTCCATGGCCTCTGCATCAGCTTCTGCTTCCTGACCTGTTTGAGTTCCAGTCCTGACTTCCTTTGGTGATGAACAGCAATGTGAAAGAGTAGGCTGAATAAACCCTTTCCTCCCCAAGTGCTTCTTGGTCATGATGTTTGTGCAGGAATAGAAACCCTGACTAAGACTTAATCCTTAACTAATCTGTACACTTTTCACATTTCATACAAATACCTTTATAAAACTAAACATTGGTTGTAAGGTTTGTATATTACAAAATAAAAGATCAAGTGGTCAGCCCTGACAAAATTCACCCTTGGGGATGTTGAGATAGTGAGACGTGTGTCCACCTTGCCAGCTGGCTTTATTTTCATTTAACCATTTTTCCAACTCCCTTTTGGTCACTCAAACAAAAAATTATTCACCCCAAATCAACTAAAAACAATTATAAAAAGTCCATAGTCCTAATCCCTTAAGTTGGGGTGGATGGTTTGGGTCATTTTATAATTATAGATATGTTGTTATTTTAAGAGATGATTACAAATAATTGTGCTTTTGGAAAGGGAGGAAACAAAATAGGGAGTTTAGACTTGGTTATTTATATGTTTCTTACTTTCCTAGGTAAGGGAAAGGGGGTTGAAAAGAAAAAGGGAGATATAAAACTATTATGAAAAATTAAATAGGGATAGATTATTAAAACTACTCTCAAATCAAAAGACATTTTATAGCCATAATCTTACATTGATAATCAAAAATAAGGTTATATTTTGTTACATTGGTACAAAATTTGGTATATTTTATATATATAGATTTAAGGTTTTCATTGTTATAAATCTTTATATATTGATACAAATTTTAAGATGAGTTATTTTTAGAAAGGCATTGTACCCATACAACTCATTTAAAAATATAAGGTTTAATCCCAGTCCTTTCAATAGTTGTCATTACAAACTATTTAGGATAATTAAATAATGTAAGTTAGCAGTCAGTTAATAAATAAAGTTGTATTAGATACTAGTCTAGATTATCACAAAAATATATATCCTGGACTGTACAGATAATAGCTGGAGACAGGCATTCTTTGCTTATTCAAATATGCTATAAATAAATAACTGGTCTTCAGAAGCATCAGAGATCCACAAAATATGACATTTAACATTATTTCATTATCAAAAGATCTTTTAACTATGAGACATGTCTGCTCCTGACAATATACACTTCAAAAAAGATAATGAACATCAATACCTCTGTGTGGAGTTGCTTCAATTGTGGCAAGCTAGCCACTGGGCAAGAAATGCCCTAACATTATCTGTTCAAAAAGGACACATGGGTACAAGATAGTTGACTGCTATACTCAGCCAAGACAGAGCAATATTTTATAAATATTTTTAAAAATATTGGGAACTGTCCAAGCAGTAAGCTATCTCTGTCATTCCTATGATCTTTAAAATCCGTGTCTCTAACACTTCCACATAATCAAATAACGTTTATTCCTTCTCAAATCTCTAATGGGGTTAAAAATTAAATAGTCATAGCATTACTGTAAACTTAAATTGTTTAAGATGTAAAAGTATGTTCTAGGTACACAAAGGTAATTTTAGGAGAGTTATACAAGTTAGGATAAAAATTGAATTACATACCAAACTCTAAACTCACCAGGATAAAATAGGTAATAAAATACTTTCTCCTAAAATGCCAAATACAAACAGACAAGATTTTTAAATGTCACTTTTACTTAATTCGATTTCATAATTGTTCCTAGGGTGTGTTGTTCATTATTATTTTAAAAGGAGCCTTTTTTTCAATTTTTTAATTAGATATTTTCTTCATTTACAATTCAAATACTATCCCAAAAGTCCCTTATACCCTCTCCTGACCCTGCTCTCCAACCCACCCAACTCGTGCTTCCTGGCCCTGGTATTCCCCTGTATTGGGGCATATAATCTTTGCAAGACCAAGAGCCTCTCCTCCCAATGATGGCCGATTAGGCCATCTTCTGCTACATATGCAGCTAGAGACACGAGCTCAGGGGGTACTGGTTAGTTCATATTGCTGTTCCTCCTATAGGGTTACAGACCCCTAAATAAAAAGGAGCCTTTTTATTTAGACAGAAAAAAGGGAAATTGTTGAGGTTTGGTCAGCTGCTATGTATTGTAATGCTAAATTCTATAATGAAGGTCTAGGCCTATAAGTGATTTCACACATTTATAAGCTTTTGTTGTGCAAACCTTATTCCCTGATTTAAAACTATTGGTTAATCCGTTACAAGATCTGGCTCCCTCTTCTGGAGTATCTGAAGACAGCTACAGTGTACTTACATTAAAAAAAAAAAAAAAACTATTGGTTAAATAAAACTGGCTACAGCCAACTACTAGATGGATTAGAGATAGGTGGGTTTGGAGTGACCTGATTGGGGGAGGAAAGATGAAAAGGAGAAAGAACAAGTAAAGAGAAGAAAGCGTCCATGAGGGGAGAGAGGCCATGAGCACATGCCAGGAGAACAAGCAGGTTTCTGGGGTACACAGCTGGGGAGGCAGCCAGGCCAGCAGCTTAAACAGAAGAGTAGGGGTTAGGCACCTCAGTAATTGTCAAAGCCAAATAAAATAACCATAGTCCAAGTCTCATTTATTTGTAAGCTAGTCGGAGATAGTTTAAATTAGTTGTACTACACTTAAAGTAGTGCTTTTTTACACTGTTGCTTTTCTTTAAAACTTCCAGGACACATTAAAATTTTTTCAGAGGCATATTTATATCAGCTTGCACATGAAAATTACCTTCCATGTCTTCTAGAACTTTGACAATGTTCTTCAATATTATGGTCTTCCCAATTGTAGCCTAAAATATAGTACCAGAAAATGTATGATATATTATTGGAAATTAGGCAAAATTCAAATTACTATAATCAGTGAACCTTAGAACTATGGCCGATTTTTATTCTCATTCTTCCTGATTCATTCTCTCTCTCTCTCTCTCTCTCTCTCTCTCTCGCTCTCTCTCTCGCTCTCTCTCTCGCTCTCTCTTTGGTTTTTTTTCAAGACAAGGTTTCTCTGTGTAGCCCTGGCTGTCCTGGAACTCACTCTGTAGACCAGGCTAGCCTCGAACTCAGAAATTCACCCACCGTTGCCTCCCAAGTGCTGGGATTAAAGGTGTGTGCCGCCACACCCAGCTCTTCCTGATTCTCACTTGAAATTACAGGAGATCATTAATAACAAAGAAACATTTGTTCCCTTATTTTAAAAAGGGAAAGAAAATTCAGTCTTACCTATATCAGTGAGGTTCTTGTAAGTCTCTAGCATCACATCTCTGTAGAGACTCTTCTGGGAATGATCCAGCAAAGCCCACTCTTCCTGAGTGAAGTTCACATGCACTTCATTGTAGGTCACTGCATCCTAAAATATCCCATACATGTGTACAATAGAAAGCATGATACCAATAACACTAAATATATGCTTCATTGACAATATATTCATATAATTCTAGTACTTCCTCCACTTATTTCCTGACACAGAAGTTCTACTATATTAACCAAGTCATTTTATAGGGAAACTGAATAATGAGGTTCATCTCTGTGCCTTTTGAATAGGATATGGCCTTGCAGATGAAATGCCAATTAACACACACAGAGAGAGACAGAGAGAGAGACAGAGACAGAGACAGAGACAGAGAAACAGATAGAAAGACAGAGAGAGAGAGA
This sequence comes from Mus minutoides, assembly GCA_902729485.2. NCBI lineage: Eukaryota > Metazoa > Chordata > Mammalia > Rodentia > Muridae > Mus > Mus minutoides. The sequence continues at coordinate 103,902 of LR753911.1, forward strand.
GAGAGAGAAGCAACAGATCAAAAGTACTGAGCACACATCAGAGAAATTGTATGAACATCCACTAACAACAAAACTGATGGGCAAGCTAGGTGTGTTTGCTCCTGCCTTTAATCCCAATACTCAGGAGGCAGAGGCAGGCGTACTTAAGTTGGATGCCATCCTGGTCTATGCTACCAGTTCTAGGATAGCAAGAGGTACATATTAAGACTCTGATTCCCCTGCAAAAATTAATCAAACAAAAAAGATAGAAAGAACTCAAAGGTCTTTACTGTGCTGAGGACCTGCCATGGCCTTTAGAGGAGACCTTTGGGGGAATGGTACTGGGCAGGACACAGTGTCATTTGAAGGTCAAAGATGGATGATCTCTGGTTTGTAACTCTCTTATTGTTTTGTGCTAATAAGCACTGGTTTCTTTTCACTCTAGCTCAAGGACCTCTTGCTGGCCAGAGGAGAGGCTTAGAACTTGTTAACTCTTTGTGAACCAGAGAGAAAAGAAAAGAAAATCATTTTACACAGACATACACACTCATACACATATACACACTAGCTGAGCTCAACAACCTTTCTCATCAATTCCACAAGTGTTTATGCATACTTACATATACACATATACATACATGAATGTTCATACAACGATAAACAGACACACAGATATATAATTTGCTGGTTAGGACTGACTGAGCTCCAAATGCCACATACATACATTTGGATGGATGGGGCAGAGCCCCCAAGCCATCACCTTATTTCTTTTCTCTGGCCTGTTTATACCTTCTTAGACAAAAGGTCTTTAGAAAATTACCTGATAGATAAAATGTTACACAAAAAGAGAGTTACAGAAAGATGCTGATAGTAAGTTCAAAACAGTGTTTCATTTTATAAGCTCATCATAAGTTCAAAGCAACAGTTTCACATGGCCTCATTTTATCATAGTGCCCATCTGTGGCCTCATCCTTGGACCTAACTTAGAATGAATGTTTCTCCTTGATCACAAATTTGTCCCAAGCTTATTTCTCTTCCTAGTGTAACTGTGAAAGCTCATTATATTTCTGATTATGTAGCCTTTACTTACTATTCTATAGGAAGTGGGTACATTCTATTCTTGATTCTAATCTTATTACATCTTTCTGTCAAAACAACTAAAACCATCTCCTTAAATTTTCTTCTTAAAATTATTACAATCAGATCAGGAATTCTATAAAATCATTAATTCATCTAAACAGCATTAATTCATGAAAGTGCATCTTCATGTTGATCTGCAGGAAATTAGCTCAATAGGGTAAGCTGATGCTCAGGAATCATAAGGCTATGTAATAGTGACAGGAAAGGCATATCAGCAGCAAGAAGCAATCCTGGGATGAAGTTTCTAAGGACTGTATTCTCCGAGCTCACCTACCTCAAGTCATGCAAAATGGTGGGCCATCTCCAAAAAATTTACTTGCATGCCTTCCAAGCCCATCAGCTAATCATATAAAAAGAAAGCAAGTCAGGAATATTGGCCCACATCTAATCCCAGCACTCTGGAGTTAGAGACAGGTGTATATATAAGTTCAAGTCTTGCCTGGTCTACATACCTACTTTCATGACACCCAAGACTACACAGAGAAACTTTGTCTTTAAAATCAAAAAACAAAAACAACAAAAATAAGAATATAAAAATGTTAGGGTAGCAAAATAGCCTAGCATTGAATAGCAATTGCTTCTACTGTATCTTATATGATTTAGGGATAGAAAGTATAATGGTGAGGGCATGACAGCACCACAACAGAGAAGACACAAAGAACAGAAAATGGGTTGAGTCTATAGATACTCCCATACCATCTCCAATAAGTAAAAAGGTTCCTCTTATAAAAGCTTCCATAACCTCCCCCCCCCAAAAAAAGCCACAAAGGAGATACAAGTGTTCAAAGACATCACCCTATCTAGGAGCTTTTTAATTCAATCAACTACACTTTGAACCTGCTCACTACAGGCTCATGGTCATCCCAATAATCCTAATAGTCTACAACAGCCTATACACATGCTGTTCAAATGCCCAGAGACTCTTTTGACACTCTCTTGATCAGAAATCAAGAAATCAGAAAGCAAATTACATCTTTCCAACATACAATGACACAGAATACCCTTTGCAATTCCAATAGAGTAAAATGTGTCCATAGTGATGGAAGATTGGAACAAGACAAGAAACCCAACAGGGCAAACACCAAATCCTGTGATTTTGTCTCAGATACATGAGGCTTCAGTTTCAAAGGGTTTAGATGGCCCTAACACTGCAACTTCTCAGACATCTCTGAGTTTACTTCCACCCCCTATATGCATCTCTTCATGGCAGATTTCTCATAACTTTGGCATCTTAACATCTTGTGGTCTCAAAATGCAACTCAGGCTTCAAATTCACAGCTTCATACAGTGAACTCTCAGTTTCCTCACTGGGGCTCTGACTTTGCCAAACACAGATGGCTGGAACAGTGCTGAACTGCAACCACAGAGGAATAATTTAAATTTTTGTATCTCTCTTGCTTATAGAACCAGCATAATATGGGTGATGGAACCCACATGCTTAGACCACAGTTGCACCAGGCTTTATATGAAGTTCCTTCCTGGGACTAGGAATCACTTTGCCTACTCCTTCTATTAACTGAAGGCTTAGCAGAAGAGAGTGTTACCCTTGGGGCTTAGGCCTCGAATCCAGAGCAAGGTCCTTCTCTTTAATGGTATTAATTTCCTTGATGATTCTTGCCTCTGTTTCAGCATTTGGCTGCCACCTGAACCTTCCCAGTGCTGTTTTTCTCTATAAGCCATAGACTTTGCATTTATTTCTGTCCAACTTGTTGCTTTTTTTCACTGTAGTCCTCAATGAGTCATAACTATCCAACAGATTCAATCTACCATCTAAAAATCAGCCCACTGGGGCTGGAGAGATGGCTCATCGGTTAAGAGCACTGACTGCTCTTCCGAAGGTCCTGAGTTCAAATCCCAGCAGCCACATGGTGGCTCACAGCCATCTGTAATGATATCTTATGCCCTCTTCTGGAGTGTTTGAAGACAGCTACAGTGTACTTACCTATAATAAATAAATAAATCTAAGAAAGAAAGAACGTTTATTCTGCCTTATTCAGATCCTCAGGGCATGGCCAGAATAAGGAAGACTTTGGGCCAAAATACCTCACAAATGACCTCTGGCTGAATTTATCATGGAGTCTATTTTCCACTGAAATCCTATGACTTTGATTTCTTCTGTCTGCATTACTATCAACACACTGATCTTCCAGGTACTACAGGAATAGCCAATTAAGTTCTGTGTGTACATGCCTTTTGCCATCTGAAGTCCTTATGTTTTCCACATTTCACCAAAGGAGAACATTTTCAGGTTATGCTCAGCAGCAAACTCACTTTTTGCCTTCCATTTTCTCTAACTTGCTACTGTGCTGCTGTGATTAAATCCTCTAAGCAAACCCATCTCAAGCAATTAACAGGTTTTTGTTTTTGTTTTGTTTTGGATAGTTTTATCAGATCATTACAGGTAGCCGCATCTGGCTGACACTTCCCACCCAGTCCCAGGGAAGACCCACCACAACAGCTCCCGCGGCTCAGCTGCCTGCTCCTCCCCATTGTAGGCAGTGACCCTGCGCTCACCATGTCGCGACTTCAGAGCGTCCCCTCACAGTACCTAGTAGCAGAGTTCAGAGCACAACACACGGAAACACTCAAGGCTGCTCAGTCTCAGAGCGGAACTTGCAGCGTGACACCCGGAAGGATCCTCCTCCTTTTCTGACTGGCAGGTCCATCTGAAGCCTCTGATTGGCCAGTGAGTCTTGTGTGACGTGAGCACCTCCCTTGGGTAAGAGTGTGCTGACAGACACAGCTTAGAAGTTCCCGGCTCACGCTTCCAGTCCAGGGCAAAAGCTTTTCCAGAAGTGCAGAGATGTACATTTCAGTAGCACTTGTGCCTGTCCTCCAATATCCTACCTGTCTGTCTTCCCACCCAGCCCCGCGGGAGGAACCACCATTCCAGTTTCCTCTGCTCATCCCTTTGTGGCAATTGATCCTGCACTCACTACCTTGCCACTTCAGCCCTTGCTTAAACTCCCCTCAGTACTCCGGAGGCACTTCCCCTTCGTCCTCCTGGAATAGGAGGATAGTTTACATAGTCCATTACTCAACTTGCAGTAGAGTTCTCAATCTGGTCCTCAAGTGGGAGGGGTATTAACAATTAAAGAGAGATTTTCGGAAACAAGATATTTGTTTTTTGCCTTCATCCTGGGTTCAGGTAAACTGCAGCTATTTTTCACCTGGTAGGTATGAGACAACGCTGGGGGGCAAAAGCAAGAAACAGATGACAAACACTGCTGAGCACTAATTGTTAGCCAGCACATCTTCCTCCTTAGGTGGAAAAAAACAGAAACAAACAAAGAAACAAAAAACCAGCTGTGTTACTTAAGGTTCTCTAGATGAACAGTGAACAGAACTGATAAAATGAATCTCTGTGTGTGTGTGTAGAAAGTGGATTTATTAGCATGGCTCACAGGTTGTGGTCCAACTAGTCTAACAATGGCTGTCTACCAGTGGAAATTGGTTGAGTCCATGTTGCTATATGTCCCAGATGATCATCAGTATGCATCAGAATTCCAAAGAAGTAGGCTCTAATGCCAGAAAAACAAACAAACAAAACCCAAAACCCATAAAAACAGAAAACAAAAAACCCCAAACTTGCTAGCCAAAGCTAGGGAAAGCAGACAAAGGGAAAGAGCTACTATCTCCTATGTCCTTTATATATGTAGGCTGCCACCAGAAGCTGTGGTCTAGATCTAGATTAAAGGTGTATCTTATCACCTCAAAAGATTCAGATTGAAGAAGGGTTTTCACTTCCAAAACTATCTCACAGTACCCAACTGAATTTTAGTTAATTAAAGATAAAGTCAGTTTGAATTCTAAGAATAGCCATCACAAAAGCCAAGACAGGAGACCTGAGAAAGTTTTTTCTCCTTGGCAGGCAAGGAGAGCATGGGAGTCATTTCCAAAGCAATGCTTTCCTTCAACAAAGGAAGCATTGAGATTTTACTTAGGGAGTCCAGATACATTTACATATAGGTTTGCCTACTCTTAAGCATGCTAAGTTAAATCCTCTTCTGAACATGGTCACAATGTAAAAAACTAAGACATTTAGGAGCATGCTTAGCTCAAAGTCTTGCAGAAACAGATGTAAATTATAAAAATAATAGTATCAGAAGTGCCTCTGGAATGTTTATCTTGTACCACAAGTTCTTACCTGAAAATCAAGCAAATGACACTGTGAAGGTAGATTTCTCAGGAGCCAATGACACTTGAAGATTTGAAGAGAACTAATTGTAGCCCCCTTTTATAAAGGACTCAATAATTACTAGTATATGTAGGAATCTGAAGAATCATTGTTAGGAATTATGAAATCATCTATTTGTCTACATAGCATCACTACAAGACAGAATATCTTTGTTGATCTGCAGAATATCTGCCAAATAGAGTGGGTTGATGCCCAGGAATTGTTAGACTCTGTAGTAGTGAAAGGAGAGGCAGGCATATCAATAGCAAGAAGCAATCCTGTGATGAAGTCTCTCTGTGCCTTGCCTTCCATAGCTAATCCATTGAAGTCCATCCAAAAAAGGTGGGTCATCCACTAGCCTTAGCCTTTCCTAGATGGCTTCTGACAACAATGGGTGTACCTGGGAGAGGCAGAGTCCTAGAGGCTTTGTCTCCAGATTGCTTCTTGTTGCTGCTGTGCCTTCTCTTGTTTGTCGTTGCAGTATTCCTTATATATTTTGCATGGTGTGACTGGGTGTGGGGAGACTCTCACTGCCTATAGTCTGGTGTGATTGCTTCCTGGAAGACAACCCACTCTATTTGGCAATTTTCCTGCAGATCAATATAAAGATGAACTTTCATTAAACAATATAGTTTGGATGAATTAATGAGTTTACAGAATTCCTGATTTGATTCAAATAGTTCTATGAGGTTAGGGTAGTTGATAAAAAGTTTAAGGAGACAGTTCAAGTTGTTTTGCCATAGAGATAATTAGAATTAAGAGTAGTATGTGCCTCTCTTCTTGTAGAATAGTCAGGCCCTCATAGGTTAGAAAAAGAGTTTAGTGAGCTTTCATATGTTACAGGTATGTAATCATACCAGAAAGAAAGAAAAAAAACAGGATTGGGACAAGTTAATGATCAAAGAATATTTATTCTAGGTTGGCTCTGAGTTCCTAGATCTGTGATCTAGGAATGGGGTCACAGGTTTTTGTGTACACCATGAAAAGACAGGGTTATGAACAAAGAGTAAATAATTTTATTGTAAATATAAGAATAGAGAATAAATGATTAGCCAGTTTAGCTGAACAAGACTTCAAAAATAATATGTAAGAAAGACAATCTATTTCTTAGTAAATATCAAATGTTGTCAGCTAAGCATAGGTAAACCCTGTTACATAGGTAAACCCTGTTATAGACTTGGCTTGCTTAAACTTTGTTAATCAATGACAAAAGAATTGTTGCTTTTGGGTTATGATGAACTTGTGTAGAGAAAAAATTAGATGGAAAATGTTTAGTTAGGTGTGAGTTTCAAAAGAAGAATATATAATTCATAATCCTGTTGCAATTTTCTTTTGTGTAATGTTTTTCATCTTTTTTAAGAATATTTTTGTGGTTTTTTTTAGAAAATATGTAACTGTGGCTATTAGGTAAATTTCTCATATAGATAACTTTGCCTTAAGTGGTATAAAAAGGCTAAGAGAAAAAATAAAGTTGAAGTTTTCTCATTGGAGTTTTGCTCTATGTATAAAAATATGTATATGTATGTCTTAGTTAGGTTTTACTGCTGTGAAAAGACACTGTGACCAAGGCAACTCTTACAAGGTCAACATTTAATTGGGACTTGCTTACGGGTTCAGAGGTTCAGTTCATTATCATCAAGGCAGGAGCATGGCATTATCCAGGCGGCCATGGTGCAGGAGGAGCTGAGAATTCTACATCCTCATTTGAAGGCTGCTATGAGAAGACTAGTTTCCAGGGAGCTAGGATGAGGATCTTAAAGCTTATGCCCACAATGACACACTTCCTCCAACAAGGCCACACCTCCTAATAGTCTCACTCCATGGGCCATGCATATTCAAACTATCACATTGTATAGAATAAAATGGTTGGAGCATGCTTGTTGGAAGTTTGCTACATTCCAAATTTGTATGTATTTATGCATGTATGTATGTATATAGTGTGTGATATTATTGGAGCTTGACTTCCTTTATTCACTAAGTAAGTGAATGTGTGTGTGTGTGTGTGTGTGTGTGTGTGTGTGAGTGTGTGATTCTTTCCTCCCTTTTCTTTTTTCCTCCTCATTGGTTCCCTAAGAGTTCAAAGAGTTCCTTACTGTTCACAGGGAGTGCCAACCCCAGTGAATCAAGCTTTATTCCCTCAGAGAAAAGTCTGCTGAGTGATCTGACCAGTCATTGACTCTATGCCTCACTTCAGCTTACCCTGGGATGTCAAAACTGGCTTTTAACATACTTGCAACCTTATCCCACCCCAGTTCAACTACCTGGATAGTCTCAAATGTTAACATTCATAAAATCAACAGTTATTGATCATTAAACTTGTTGGTGTCCAGAGCCTTGTCCCCATTGTTTACAAAGAAAAGCTCATTTGTTCTATGTCAGGATATACACCTTAAGTAAAAATCTAAAACTCATCCAAGTTTAAAATATTGGCTTCAAATTAGGAACTTTTAAAAAAATTAAAACTAGCCGGGCGTGGTGGCGCACGCCTTTAATCCCAGCACTCGGGAGGCAGAGGCAGGCGGATTTCTGAGTTCGAGGCCAGCCTGGTCTACAAAGTGAGTTCCAGAACAGCCAGGGCTATACAGAGAAACCCTGTCTCGAAAAAACCAAAAAAAAAAAAAAAAATTAAAACTAGAGCAAACAATGTTTAGAGAAGAAATGGATAAATTTTAGATAGATTAGTTTTCTACCCAGGTCAGCTCCTCATAGTGAATATAAATCAGCCTTTAAATGTCTGGGATTGATCACAATTATGTTAATGTCTACTCAAAAATGTTTACTAATATTGCCAATGATTTTACCAAAAACTGATGTATAAATAGTCAAGCTGATTTAGCACAACATTAACCAAGGGATTATGAAATAAATCTGAGTAAATTGTATTTATAACATTAGTAATAGATTATCCACTGTTGCATGAGCCTCACAGGTATAAAGCCAGCCTGAGTTATATGTCAAAACTCTCTTTCAAAAATAACTTAAAAAAAAAGAGTCAATGTTCAAACTACAGAAGTGACTGTATTCTTTTTATTGGTTGATTTAAGGTATGAGTGTTCTGTATGCATGTACACCTGCATGCCAGGAGAGTGCATTAGATCTCTTTATAGATGGTCATGAGCCACCATGTGGTTGCTGGGAATTGAACTCAAGAGCTCTGGAAGAACAGCCAGTGCTCTTAACTGCTGAGCCATCTTACCAGCCCTGTAATAGTTTTCTTAAGTGAGGCTGAGAGGTCAGATCTTTTAGAAGGTACAAGAACCTCTGCTATTTCAAGTTTAACCAGCTATAAACAGAGAGTTGGGCTGAAAGGATTGGGGTTTAGATATAAGAAGGATAGAGTTATGAGTCTGGTTGAATAAAAATAATATAGGAAGACATGACCGATCCAAACACAGTTGAACTGTGTCGACTCCAATAGTGTCTCTTTCCTCGAAGTCAACCCCTTTACGGAGGTACTCTAGATCGACACTCCGTAAAAGAGTTAATCACTAGTTCCCCCTTCCCGGGGAATGTGGGTGGGACCATCTCTGGGCTGGTAGTCTTGGGTTCTATAAGAGAGCAGGCTGAGCAAGCCAGGGGAAGCAAGCCAGTAAGGAACATCCCTCCATGGCTTCTGCATCAGCTCCTGCCTTCCTGACCTGCTTGAGTTCCAGTCCTGATTTCCTTGGTGATGAACAGCTGTATGGAAGTGTAAGCTGAATAAAACCTTTCCTCCCCAACTTGCTTCTTGGTCATGATGTTTGTCCAGGAATAGAAACCCTGAAGACAAATTGGTACCAGTGTAGTGGGGTATTCCTGTGACAACCTGACCATGTTTTGGGGAGGACTGTGGAAGGACTTTGGAACATTGGGGTTGAAGAACCACTCGTTGTTAAGAGCTCTGTCAGATGTTGTGCAGGAGCTTGGAAGATAATGTTGAGAACAGTGCAGAAGATGGAGGCCTGGCTTGTGAAATTTCAGAGGGAAAATTAAAGACTCTTTTCAGGGCCATTGCTATTTTGATTAGGAAGATGCTGTGGTTCTAGTTAGCTGGGGCTGAAGAATCAGCTGTGATTAACAAGATACCAGAACTACTCAAGTGAAACTTTTGCATTACTGGGACTATTGATGCTGGTTAGCTGGAGCTAAGAAATTAGCAGTGATTAAGAAGAGACCAGCATCACTGAGGTGACATCTTCTGGGAGGTGTTTTCTGAAAGCACAAGGAGGCTGTGTTCCAGAGATAGCCATGGTTGTACCTTGTGCTGTGACTGGACTTGGTAATGTGTAAGAGTTACCTAGGTGGTAGTGGTTTTGAAGGCATGAAGGGGTCATGCAGAGCAGCTGAGGCCACGGAAGCACTGTGAGAGGCCATGGAAGGCCATTGGTGAAGGTGCAGCCTCAGTTGCAATTGATAGCCCATGACTGAAGGGGTCATGCAAGGAATTGAGGCTTGGCACCATGAAGAGAGCCTATGAGAGGCTAGTGCTGAAGCCTAGTTATAGTGGAAGACAGTGCTACATCCACTCCAGTAGCAACCCTTGTGACAGGCTGAAAAGTTTGGGCATGGTCCCAGGCAAAAGCTCATGGAAACTTAGTCTCCTGGAATTGTGGAATCCTGTATAAAGAATCCTCCAACGTCCTTGATTTAGTTAGTAAACAGATCTGTGTGCTTTTCCCTAATATTGCTTCATTATAAGTGTTCCTAAAGATTCATATTTTAATATAGCCAAGTTAGATTCTAGACAGTCCTTGATCCAACCTTGAGTCACTGCCCTACAAAGGAATTCACCATTATCTAGGAATAAGGAAGTTTGCGGTTTGAGGAGGAACCAGACTAGATACTATAGCTGAGTTACACCCAGATACAAGTATTTACAATTGTTTAAAGGGAATGTGGACTATACAATAGTATACAATAGGAACTAGGACTTCTAAGATTAAGTGGACCTTAGGTGGAGCTGGTTTTGATCCCAGTTGTTTAACATTGAATTTTATCCCAGTTGGTTCCTGCTGGTCCATTCTGTGTCTGCATTCCTTTGTTTCAAGAATCTAGTAACCTTTAGTAACCTCATTGTATCCTGCCAGCATGTCACCTAACTTTCCTATGTATAAAAGTCTGATGCTCAANTTTGGAACTCTCCCAGGGACAGAGAGAAATCGGGGGACGCCCTGTTTAATTCTCTCTGGCCACTAGAAGAGAAGTTCCATATGTCTTGTCTTATGTTTGGTGCACCAATCTGTCCATGTGTCAATTCATGTACGTTTTTTGTTTCGAAGTCTGAATGATTGTCTCATTGTCTGAATGACTGTTCAGTGTTTCATGTTAATAAAGAAAAAAAAATGGTTAAAACTTTACCTGCTGATTCACTCTCAGTTTGCACAGCGGAGGCTGAGAGAGGCCCTGCACTTTAGCCAAAAACTTAAGCAAAGCAGGTGTGGTCCTGCTGAAAAACTGTCTTTACAAAAGTGTCTGCAACCTCTTAGTTCTAAGGCAAATAAGCTGATATATTTTTCATTGAAAATTCTCTGCAATCGTGATTATTATTGTGTTTAGCAAGTGACAAAGTGCCTTTTTTATCTAGAAAAAGTAAATTTTTTTGGTCTAAATTCATAGCATTCGTATAACAAAAAGGGTTGGCTTCAATTCGTAACTCAGTGTTGGAATAATTTCACGTGGCATAAACAAGCCCAGATAATTAGGCCTTAAGGATACTTCTAATTGAGATAATATTTTATGTAATTTTTATCCTAGAAACTACCCTTACTAGAGATAAGATTTAAAACAATGTCTCTTTAATTAAGCATTAAAATTTATGCTGTCATACATTCATGAATTGGCAACCGAACTTTGTAACATGATAGTGATGTTTTTAATATTGATTTTAAAGATGAAAAATTGGGTTTTGCTTTCCTAAAGTTGTAGATATATTCTTATATTGTGAAAGAAACTTATAAATTCTAAAATCTGTCCTTATTACAAGAGGAGCAAAGTTCAGAGCAGCCTCAGAGAAGCTTGCAAGATGTTTCTTGTGTTTAGCAAACCTAGACTAAGGAAGTTCTTGGGATCTCACCCTTCCCTGCCTTCTGGGGTATTTCTTTTTAGCTAAACATTTGTTTCAGATCTACCCAGGTGTTGTTCATAATAAGGTTTAAACTTAAGATTTATAAAAGGTCTATCAGGCTATAGAACCTATACAGGCATTACAAGATGGCTTGCGTACTTCATATAAGATTATTATGGATTTGAAAGTTTGTTTTTTCCTTTGCATCCTGATAAAGAGTTTGATTCTAGTGAGCTTGTACTCACTGGAAAATTTTGCCTTTAGGTATGGCTTATAGCCTTACAATATGTGAGAAATTTTTATTGTTTTTGCTTCAATACAGGAAGCTAAGAGTTTAAATATTTCAGTGTATACTGTTTCTTAAGTGAAAAGTAATTTATTAGCAAATGCCTCTAAAGAAACATTTACTTCAAATCTTTGTCACGTAATGAACTTTAAAGTCCTAGAGAGTAGATGTTGCTCCATAAGATTCAGAGGCAATATCTTTTAATATTTAGGGTTTTAGTTATCCTAGAAAATTGTGGTACAAGAAAATTTAAGAAAAAAAGGGTTAGGG
>LR751306.1:0-32759 GCA_902729485.2 Mus minutoides
TAGAGATTCATATGCTGTCACTCTGATTTCTGTATGTATATATTTCAATTTAGGACTTTAGGCAGTCAATACTGAGTAATTCAATTTATAGTTCAGATGAGCTGCCTGGTAGTTTTTTTGCACCAATGAGAATCTGTGCAGCAGTGAGACTAATTATTTCTTTAGAAACAGATTTATTGCAGAGCTCTTCTTGGTAGGTCAGTTTCCTTAGCATCCATGAAGGAGTTCAACTTGGAAAACCACATCTGCATGTAATTTGCAGGGCACAGATTTACTCAGAATGCAAGGCACACCCTTATTTTTCTTCAGTTTGATTCTCTCCCCTCAGCCTGGATTTTCAAGCCTTTCACATTTTTTTAAAGATTTATTTATTATATGTAAGTACATTGTAGTTGTCTTCAGACACACCCTGTTGCTGTCTTCAGACACACAAGAAGAGGGCATCCGATCTCATTGCAGATGGTTGTGAGCCACCATGTGGTTGCTGGGATTTGAACTCAGGACCTCTGGAAGAGTAGTCAGTGCTTTTAATGGCTGAGCCATCTCTCTAGCCCCAGCCATTCATATTTTATCACCAATCTTTCCACCTTATGGTTTACGTGTGTTAATGTATAGTGATATCGACTGATAACTCTAGGTTTTCTTTTCTGTGCTAGCTGTTTCTCAGAAGTACTTATCCTTTGGTGTTTACAGATTTCCCAAGAGCAGGGCTGTGTACCCACCACACTTTCCATTGCTCCTTGGGATAAGCCTCAGGCTTTGCAGAGCAGGTGTTTCTCACCCAGATCCCTTGGTTGCTGGTGGTATGAAAGTAGACTGTACACCGCCGTCTGTGCACTGAAGGCTGTCAGATCATAGGGTACCATGGAGAACAGACTTCTTCCATTGCTAATTTTTTCAGGCTGTGACCATAATACCATCTGGATCACATAAACCCTATATTGTGTATGTGTGTAATATATATGAATATGTGTATGTATATGTTGTATATGTAAATATATATGTATGTATGTGTATAAATTTGGAACAATCATATTTCCAGAACTATTATGTATTGACTTCTGGCATACCATGGTAAGCACTGTTTTTAAAAATGAGATTGAAGACATATCTTTAACAGTACAAAGAACATCAGATAGTGGGCAATTTGCTAAACGCCATTCAGTGACAGACAACATCTTTGATAAAGTATTGCCATCACCCTTGCTGTCACTAGTCATGTAAGGAGAAGCCATTGTATTGCTGCAAAGTAAGAATCTCTCTTTCTTCAGAAAGAATGGGACGCTACCTCCACACACTTGCCTACATGGCCTTCGTTCTGCCACACTGAGTTCACAGAAGCTCACACTGCCTTCTAGGACTTTCAGAGAAGCTGTATGAGAGAAGACTGAAATACTGTTTCAATGTTTTCAGTTTTACATCAGGGAGGGATGCCATCTGATGCTAATAATGAATCTGTCCCATAGGTTGAAGGGGACCAGCTGCCTCCAGGACACACAGTCAGTCAGTATGAGACCTGCAAGATCAGGACCATCAAAGCTGGTACGCTGGAGAAGCTTGTGGAGAATCTGCTGACAGCTTTTGGGGACAATGACTTTACCTACATCAGCATCTTCTTGTCGACATACAGAGGCTTTGCCTCGACTAAGGAAGTGCTGGAGCTGCTGCTGGACAGGTAAGATCTAAGGGCGGATGGCGAGGAGAACCTGAGGGTATGGCTCTGAATCAGGGGCACTTGGGAGTCCGGGAAGGAGGAAGAAGGAGAGATGAACTGGAAAAGCCAACCTTTGGAACAAGTGGCATGCAGAGAGTCAAAACTGCATGGTCTGTGTCTAGGGTAAAGAAATCCCACTCAGAACGTTTGTAAAGGCTGGCTATGGTGGTACATGTGTCTAATCTTGGTGCTTGAGAAGCTGAACCAGCAGGGACCACATAATAATGCTTTGTCTCAGAAGCAAAAGCAAAAACAAAGAAAAACTAAGCAATAACCTGTAAAAAAATAAACAAAAGAATTAAAAGTAGGTTTTATAAACATAAATTCAACTATTTTATAAATTTCACTATCTGTTTGCTACTCTTATTTTCAAATTTGACACAGATTAATTTTTAATTTCTGTACAAGTACTCAACCAGCTAGGACTCTCCTTGTTCTGGGGACTGAATGTGCTCATATATATGAAGTATGGAGCTCTGTTCTAGATCTGTAGGATCCAGATGAGTCAAGGCTCTGGCATGGCAGTCAGGACTGTCAACAATCGCTGTAGAGTCAGTGCTTATGGCCGTGTTTGTGTGTGTGTGTGTGTGTGTGTGTGTGTGTGTGTGTGTGTGTGTGTGTGTGTGTAGTGATGTCCGTGCACCTCAGCTGTGTATGCTGTGACTCACATAGGACAATCTTTGTTTCCTCTTTACCTTTGTTTTATTTATAGTAAAACTTAGGCACTTTGTAAACATATTGTTATGTTGACTTAGTCCTGGACAGAGAAAGCTGTCAGCCAGACGATTGTTTTAGAGCCCTGAGACTCTTGCTCAGGTCCTTGTAGTCTGGGGTTTCCTGCCTAAGGAAGGAAGTGGGATCCAATGCTGTTGTTAGGCTTATTTTGCGTGTGTGTGTGTGTGTGTGTGTGTGTGTGTGTGTGTGTGTGTGTATTTATTTAATTTTAAAGGAATACACAATCATGTTGAAAATGTTAAAAAGTCCTTTATGATGGGAAATATGAAAAAAAATTAAAGTTTTCTCAAATTGCTGTCTTACTCAAGGAACACTTTAGGTTTTAAAATATAAATTTCATATATACATGAAGAAGCTTTGTATATTTATATTCTTAATATACAATGCATCATATATGTTGTCTTTATAGACGTATTCGTTTGTCAGAAGAGTTTATTAAGTACATTGTAAGACAGCCCCAGGCTGGGCCGTAGTGACAGCCCAGACTGCCTGTATAGATTCACAGCACATACATGATACAATGAAATCAGTCAGAGTACAAAGTATCCTATTTTATTTTTACATACTTATTCACCTTGGAGATATTTGAGTTCATTCAGTGAATCAGCATTTGTAAAATGCTCATAATAGTGGCTACCATATTTAAAGTACAAGAAATGTCAGTTATTATTTCCAAATAAGCACATATGGGTAGGTTTTCTAGCTTCTCTTTTAGTGGCTTTCTAGTACTTACTGAGTTGATAATTTCATGGACAAAGAATTAAGCGATTTTTAGTTTTTCAAATTGCTTTGAGAAATTTGTGAGAACAGAACCACAAGGGTCATCTTTATACATACTTATGCTTTCTTAATGCTTTCTACGATTCCTAAAGTATCATTTCACAGAAGAGTAGGCCTCCAGAAGGTTCCACCAGCCACACTGCTGTTCTGAGCACTCCCTACCACAGGGCCTCCCCCCCACCCCCAGCCCCTGATGTTCTGTCTCCCCTCCCCTGAGCTGTCTTTACCTGATCTGTCGATTGAAAAATAGGTCCGGGACTCAAGCTTCTCATGTTTATGAGTAGTGTTTGGTGTTTCAAAAGCCACACCATTAGTTGGGTGTGAACTCCTCCTTATTCTATACTCTTTTTCTTTAAACTATTTTAATCTAATTATTAATCATCAAATTATAATTCTTTGTATATTAAAGAAATTTGATTTTTTTGCTTATAATTGTATTGGAAATATTTTTCCTAATTTGTTCTTGGATTTTAAAGTCTGTTCCTTAAGAATTGGTATTTAATTATTTTATGTAATATTTCTGTCCGTCTTCAGAAAGACTTTGAATAAACAACTTTCTATTCCAGGTTAAGGTTATTGACAAGAGTAGTGTTTGTTAGCTTTCTGTCCCTGTGACACATACCTGACAGAATCAACTTATGCCGGGAGAGGGTTGAGAGGGAGGTTTCGGCCTGTGGTGTATCGGCCCTGAGGCTTTAAGTCCTGTTACAAGTCAGTGTGCCATGGTGGGAGTGTACCGTGGAGCGAAGCTGCTTGCCTCTGAGTACAGAGGAAAGAGCAGGAGGCTGGGCCTCTCCTCTCTGCTCCTGAGGGGACTGAGGACTGCCAAGTAGGAAGGCCATGTAAAGGTTCCACTGCCTGTGCTAACCCCACCCTGAGCATCCGACTCTTAACACAGAGACACTTTGGGGGCACAAGCTCCTAAACACTGGATCTATGTTTTTATGGGTACACACACAGAGGAATTATTGGCTCAGTGTTAATATTCAGTGACACTCATAAAGCATATATTCTTTATGGTACACTGATCTGCCCACAGTATGCTGTGTCATTTTCTGTATGACAGTATTTGACAAAATATTAAGCCTGGAATAAAATGTGAGTTTGGTGGGTCTTTTTTTTTTTTTTTTAAAATCACAGTTCTTATGTAATAGTTCATATGTGTAAGTAGAAATTGGAGAATTATCAGAAATTTCTCTTTCATACTTCATAACTGTAAAAAGATGGACCCTGGTAACTGTTGGCAGCCAGTATGAGGAAATGAAATTCTCTTACAAGTTCACTTTGAATCAATGACCTCTTCTCCATAGGAGGTAACTTCACTGATAATAGCCCACAGATATCCACAGTGTGTAAAGGGGTGCACGGAAGCTCCATTTGTCTGTCTTAAAGACTGGACACACACACACACACACCAGGAAATAGAGTGTTTAGTCTATGACTTTTTATTTGGTGATTTTTAAAAAAACATCTATTCTTTGTTCTATGGATAGAATCATTGAGATTTAAAAAAAAAAAAAAAACACTAACTGGATAACAATGATTAAATGTAAGCCGCCAGCAGCCTATGCTAAGTGGGTTCCTGAGGGGGAGGCCAGAGCTGTGTGGGAGAGAACAGTCGAGAGGAATATGGAGACCAAGACAAAGTACTCTGTTCAAGGCCCCAAAGTTTGTTGGGAGTTTGTGCTTATAAAGAGGGTAGTCCCATTCCCCGCCAGTCCGTTCTTTGTGCCTGGGTCCAGCCTGAAGACAAGGACGTGCAATGTGCAGGATGTGTCTCCGGATTGTCTCAAGGGTGTCTCAGAAGGTGGTAGGATTTCAGAGTAGTACAGTGGCAGTTGACATAACAAAAGAGCCTACTAAGTTAGAAGGCTACACCGCAGGTGATCTCATTTCAGTGGCAGCAAAGTCTGAATCGGCCTCCTTCAAGGCTGGGGGACGTTACAATTAAATAGTATATCTAATATGAATTCAGATTGCATTGAATTCAAACTATCATTTGAAGTACAGTTGAATGAAGAATTAAGATTTAGTCTGTGCCACGTGAGTAGGCTTAAAGCTGGCTTTGAGTGTGATCTCAGAGTTCAATCCATTGCTTGTTTCTTCAATGAGGGGATTAAGGGCGGAATACCTGTGTAATGTAACCCGAAGCAAGCACTCTGCAAGACATCACATAGACAGGACTCAGAAGTGATTTAGTCTCTGCCCTGAGGTAGTTCAAAGATGGATTACTCTTGAGCTGATGGTACTTAAACTCTGTAGCTCTTCACTTGGAGCTCTTCCCTAGGACGCTACCCTCTTAATTTCATATTCCTTTCCCTTAGGGGAACCTCTCAAATTGCAAAGGCCAGTTCCATCAGACTTAGACCCACTCCTCAGGACATTTTCCTGCAAAAGATAAGGCTGGCATGCATGTACTAAGTCACCATGCAAGGTGATAGAGAGTTCTAATATATGCTGGTAGAGGAGTTCAGAGAAACAAATCCCATTTATTTTGCTTTCTCTGCAGAAATGTAATCTTGTCTGTGTGTGTGCCAACCTCAACAGGAATGCTTCTTTCCCACCTCATTTCTTACTCACGCTGAAATCTTGTGGCCCCATTTCAGTCTCCACCGAAATCCAACTGTAGAGTCTGTGAAATGCTGTGTTCCTAAATTGGTTGTTAGGATTTTTATGTCTGTAATGAAGAGGAAGCAATTTCTTGTGCAAACTCCCCTGTTCAGAAGGTAACCATTGGGAATACTATTTCCACACCGTTCGGTTGTTAGGCTTGCTTGCGAGCCTCAGACAGAATTGTTAAGGTATTTCTTTTGGTGTCTTCCGTGGCATGGGAAGACGGTTGCGAGCCAATTGCAGGATGTGCTAATCCTGTGGTAAGCAGACAAGAATAGATTGATGCAGATGCTGCAGAGTTCCTTTCCCACTGGACTCTGGCTTGTGTGAAGTCAAGCTTTGATTTCCCTTAAGACTTCCAGTTGTGGCTTTTCCTGTATGGAACTGTTTACTTTCTGAGATTTCTTTTTAATCTGCTCATAGTTGTGTTTTTTTCTTCTTCCTAGTATGGGTCTGAAGGATTGACAAGTAGACAGTGTTTTGAAGTCATAGCTAATTCCGTGTTGACTTTCTCCTTTACTTATCCTTTATTGGGGTGGTCAGTAACTCACAAGCTCCTGTTTGCTGTGACATTTGCCATGGTCCAGACTTAGGTTTTCTCTGCTTCCTTTTAACCGAAGAGGAAGTTATTTAATTGGGGGTTGACTGTGTTGGACTTTTATTTTCTCTAATGTCAAGCATACATTTCACTCAGAGAAGTCTGTGAAAGACTTTGTCATTTAAAGAAACGGGGGAGTCGATAGCACTGAACATGCCCAACCTCAGATGTTGGCAGAGGCCCCCTTCAGCAAGTGGTCCTCAGTGAGAGCTGAGAATGACCCACAAAGGGGCAGACCCTGCTGTTTTCAGACAGTCTCGCCTTCTCTGATAACTAAGTTAGCAAATGCCAACATCATGCCAAACAGGGAGAGCCAGGTCTCCAGAAACCCCGGGCAAGCCATGCCCAGGCCTCAGGTCAGAGTGCAAAGCATTAAGTTCTCCTGCATTACAAGTGAATGCCCTTGGGAAGCTTAAAGGCCAAGGCCACCTATGAACTGATATAAGATGATAACTCTGTCTGCGTCACAGAGACAAGGCAAATCTGTAGGTCTTTGAATGAATTTCTTCTTCCTGTATCTGCTTGCTGTGTTTTCACAAACTTTGTCTCACATCATTTGTTTATTACAACGCCGTGCTCACAAATGGCTCAAAAAACATACAGTGGGCAAGCAGCAGAGGAGGGATCAAAGCTCAAAGCAACCCCGTGTGATTCAGACCCTCTTTCCCAGTGTGCCCGGCACCTCCCATGCTAACTCATGAAGAGAGGGCGACTGGGGAAGCCTTCTTAGTCATCTTCCTGGCTGCTTCCTCATTTCATTTTCCCTGGAAATGATATTTCACAAACTTGGGAGATCCACTCCAGCAGTACTCTTGGTTGCCAACTCAAGCTACTTATCAGCTGTTTAATGCAAAGTGCCTACGCACAAGGCACTGTGTGAAAATGGCTCCTAGCCTGCCATGGGTCCCACCGTCTTAAATATGTAACGTGTGCTGGTAGACAGGAACAACTTACAAAAAGATGCATATAATTAAAACTGCTACAACCCTCATGCCCATAAGTCCAACACTTGGGAAGCTGAGGCAGGAGAATCACTGTGAGTATGAGGTTGGCCTAGGATACAGAGTGGGACCCCATCTCAACCTCATCTTAACAAGATGTTTTAAATTTACTTGGGGGGCATTTCCTTAGGCCAAAGATATTTCCTGCTTTTGCAGTTTTAAGATGTTTTATGGGAAAAGCAACTTCTTTTTCTTTCAGTCATGAGACTTGTGTGTTAGGCAGGTACAGGGGTTGTGTGGAGCATAGGAATTAAAAAAGAGATTTATTTCCAATTTGTACTCTGCAGTACTTTTAAATGTCACCCAGAATCTATGTGATAGAGGTTTAGGTCCTAGTGAGGTACAGGGGTGGGAGGGGGATACAGATGAGACATAGTGACGGGTCTCCAGATCATTTGGGACATGCCTTCACAGAGGACAGGGTGCCTCAGTCCCTCCCGCTTCGCTCTTCCTCTTCCAGGCTATGAAGTAAGCAGGTTTGCTCTTCTACGCCTCCCACTGTGATGTGCTGCCTTGGCTCAGACAGGCAAAAACAACAGAGCTAAACAAGCATGGACCAAAATTGAATTTTATTCTTGTTGTAAATTGATTAGCTCCGGTATTTGCTCCAGTGAGAGAAAGCTGACCAACCGGCTGGCTAATACACACTCCTTCCTTATTTTTAATCCTCTCAGAGTCCGGTTCTATAGACATGCAACGGTAATATAAAATAACATGTTGGTTGTAAGGTCCTGTGTCTTGTTCCTTAGCCACACAATGGTAATATGTAAGGTAACGCTTTGGTTGAAGGGTCCTTTTTTGCTTTGAATTGATAGTGAAGGGAAAATTTATAACTGGAGACTATGACTGGTGTTCCTTTCTCAGTGGCATTTGTGATGATCGAAATTCCCACATTTACTTTTCGTGTTTTTGGATCGCCCCACCTCTGAGAGGAGTGATGCTTGTGGCAGGACGGGGGCAGGCACGGTTGTTAGGTACACTGCCTAACAAACAAATACGTTATTCATGTCTGTTGGAGTGTTCTGGAAGATATCGCTGTGGATGCCACTCAGATTGTGAGCATATCTACTGGGAGGGTCTAACCTGCCTGCTGAGTGTAATGTCCCATCTAGACAGTGAGGGCTAAGATATGTTCTCAGTGAAAAAGAAAAGAAAAACCCTTGGCAGCTATGGTAGTAGTAAATTCTGTAAAAAACACACCATACAAATCCATTGCGTTCTCAAACACCTCCTTAGAAGCAGCTGGCTAAGAATGTGTGAAATGCATGCAGTATATCCCAGATGACTTCACCTCACTTAAAAATAACCAAGTTTTCATTTAGTCCTGAAGTTAAACTATGCACTTGACAAGTAGTCTTAGGTTCATGCTAGTGTGTGTTACCCAGAGAAGACAGGTGATCTTTTGCTGTGTGTTCCTTCTGGAGGCGGCAAGGTGACTAGTACCCTTTCTCTGTTCTTCCAAGGTCCAGGGAAAGATACTCTCAGCGGAGAAAGCTGTAGGAAGCAGGTACTAGAGTGGCTCAGGTGCAACCTTCTTAGTGCCAGTCCTGGCTTTTCTAACCTTCTGCTTGTCCTAAGGGTACGGAAGTTCAACTTTCATCCCTGACGTCAGAAGCTTTTCAAAATGACCATGTTGGTTTTGGTGACTATTCAGCCGAGCTCCCGCAGGGCCAAGTGCCTCTTCCTCTGATGCAGGAAGCCTGGGAGATTGATTTAATGGCCTGCAGGCTTCTGGGTGCTCACGCTGCTGATTCAGTGCAAAACCTTTCAGGAAAGCTCAACATCGCTTGGTTTCTTTGTTTCTTGTTCAGCTTAAAATACAGACATCCTGGAAATCCTGATAGGGATGGCAGTTTCTTAGTAAATGATGGAAATTTCATTTTTTAACTTTTTTTTAAAAATCCTAGATAAGTTTAAATATCTAGGTCTGGGTTTTGATAACTCCTTGGCAAAGCTAAAGCTTTTGGGTGTGTTCTGTCTTAGGAAGAAAAAGACAAGTTGAGGTGAGGTTGGCCCTGTGACTGTGAGAGAGATGAGGTTATTGACAGTGTAGGTGAAGAAGACCAGGGGAAACTGTGAGCAGCAAAATGTCTATTGCATAAAATAGTTTTAAAAGTTGTAGATCCATCTTTTTTTTATGAAATGTTCATTTCTTGCTATTTTGTGTTTTCTCAGATTGAGAACTATTTAGCTCACAGAACTATACAAGATAAACCTTTGTAATAATTTACACATCCATTTGTGGCAGCAGAGAGATGGAGGAAGGAGGCCGTGAGTCCTTGTGAAAGGCAATGAAGAGGTTCTTAGAGCAAGTAGAAAGGCACGTGGTCAGCTGACTGCTTGCTTTTCAGTTCCCTGAGGCCCGTGTCAGACTTCAGACCAACGTACCTATTAAACAGTCAGGTTGGAAGCTACTGAGTCTGTGGCAGTTCGTTGTAGCAGCAATAGCTAAGAAACAAGGACATCTTCTTAGGGAGATTGTCTCCTAAAATCTCATGTCCCTGGACTCAGGGGTGCCAAGGGTTAGATGTGTACCCTCTGCCTTTGTGTTTAGAGCTGTGTGCCCCGATCATCTGTGGTCTCACAGCACAGAAATCACTGCCAGAAGCTTGGGCCTCAGCAGACAGGCCCTGTTACTGTTTTCTCCTGTAACTATGCCAGTTCCCTTGGGTTAACCAGAAAGCTTTAATCTGGTGCCGTTTTAGAATTACCTCTAACCATAATCACATGAGGGAAACTGGAAATAAGTTCTCTCCCTCCTCCCTGGCTACTTTGATTTGGTTATTCAATTGATTTTTTTTTTAACCAAGTGGACCTGCATCCCACGCAGCTGAACTGTGGGAACACAGGAGACAGCAAAGTCCTGATTCGTGGGACGGTAGTAAAGCGCTGCTAACCTAGGCTGAAGGAATGCTGTCCAAGGCTTGACCTCACCTTATAACCAGGCTTTTTTCTTCCTGAAGAAGGGTTTGTAAGACATAAGAGATGCAAAGCCTTTTTTCTTTCCTTCCCCACTTAGCAACAGTGGCAGGGCATGCAGGATACAGGATATATTTACCTTTTCTTTTTTAATCTGAGAAGAATATTGAGTTACTTTGAAAGATTCTTTTAAAAGTATGTATATATTTAGAAGTTAGAAAACTGACAAGAACTTGAAAAACAATGTGGATATTCTGAGTGGAAACTGGAAAGTTTTAAGTTTAACTCATAGTCTAAAGCAGTAGTTTTTGACCATTTTTATAGCAATTGATTTAAAAAAATGTAGATCCCAAACCCCTTTAAGAGCCTGCTCTGAGTCCTCAGGGATGGCCCAGTGGGTCAGAGCAAACATGAGCGAAGGACCTAAGTATGAACCCCAAAACCCACCTAAAATATCAGAGTGGCCACCCCACCTATAACAGCAGTGCTATGGGAAAGGCAGGAGAATTGCTGGTGCCAGTGCCCGCCTCTCTCCAGATTCAGTGAGAATCCCTGGCTCAGAGAGTGCTAGAGAATGACTGCCCCCCCCCCAACCCCCACGGCCCCTCATTCTTTCTGGCCTCTGCATATATTCAGAAGTCTGCATATATTCAGAAGTGTATGCACCTGCACACAGAAAAGTGATACACTGTATGTATACACCTCACTCATATTTACACATGTACCCGCCCCCACAAGAGTCTACTTGCTAACACCAGAATCTTTCTTTAGAAAAAAATTTGTTGATAATAACAAACTTACTCAAGAACCCTGGCTTCTGTTTCTCTGTTTCTCCAAGCAGAGGATTCCTAGAATATGTCCTCTGCCCCCTGCCCCAGTCCTGTGACTTATCCTTTCCCCTTCAGTAACCAAC
Source organism: Mus minutoides (assembly GCA_902729485.2). NCBI lineage: Eukaryota > Metazoa > Chordata > Mammalia > Rodentia > Muridae > Mus > Mus minutoides. The sequence goes on from LR751306.1 coordinate 11,274, forward strand.
TTCACAGTGGGAACTGGACTTTGCCAAGATAGACTAAGTGACCATGACACAGGTCTTTGTCAGACCTGGGAGGCAGGAGTGCCTTCCGAGGAGGGCATTATTCAGGGTGCATCCAAACAGCTCTGTCTGGTCTTTGGGAAGCAGTGCAAAGCCTTCCTAGGCATCCTGTGAAGTTCCAGGCAACTGTTGGCTGCTGCATGCCTGGCCTTCTCCCAAGTGAAGGTTCTGGATGGTTCTTTCGTGCCTTACAATGTGAGTTCTTGTGGGTCACTGAAAGCATGCCCAAGTGTTCTGAAGCTGGGGTTCATTCAGACTCCCAGAGGGCTTTAAGTCAGCAGCTTCCTGTGTGGTCTCTTCCTTCACTCACCCCTTCTGTCTGTCATTCACTGTTCCCACCAAGTATCCCCTCCTTCCTCCGCCCTTCCTGGGCTTTCCTTTGTTCATAGCAGGAGAAGGTAAGCTAATCCTGGAGTGTGTTGTCTGTCTATTACACCATGTCAGGGCTGTAGGGGGAGGCAGGAGAGGAGTAAAACCCAATCTCGCCATGATGTGCCAGGCCATCCTGACCTGCGTGTTTGCCCCAGGCCTCATCTTCTGTCGGCTCTGCTCTTCACTTTCTAACGATGTTCAGGGGTGTGTGTGTGTGTGTGTGTGTGTGTGTGTGTGTGTGTGTGTGTGTAGTGTATAGTGTATATGTGGTGTATTGGCAAGCAAGCGTGTCATGGCACGCAGAGGAGGATATTAGGTGTCCTTCTCCATCTGCCTCATTCCTGTGGGACAGTGTCATTGGCTGAACCTGGAGGTAGCTCCGGTAATCAATCATTCTGTCTCCATCCTCTGCTGGAGTTTTAATTGTATGCATCCATGCCCAGCTTTTTAACATGGCTACTAGGGATTTGAGCTGAGGTCAGCATGCTCACTTAGGAAGTACTTGTACTCTCTGAGCCATTTCCTTAGCTCCAGTGATTTATTCTTAATGTCTAGAATAGTAAGGACCTGGGCACAGTCCTTAGTAAATAATCCTCATCCGATGATGACTAAAGCAGTTCAAGAATGAGTTCATGAATGAGTGGACAGGGTCCTGACATGGTAAAAGGAATACACAGATAGGGCCTTGTAGCATGTGTGGGAGGGCAGTGACTTAGTGCTGGGCCCAGGTCCTGCCTGCCAAGGTTCAATTCCCTCCTCCGCCTGCCAGTGATGTCATCCAGGCTTTCTTACACAGGCTTTCTGGGTGACACTTTACTGCTCTGTGAAGTTGGACGAGTGATAGCACCCTGTAGGGTTATTATGGGAATTGAGTGAGACAATCTGCCAAAGCATGTAACAAGTGACCTGTTATTACCAGTGGCTCATTTGCCAGCATCAAGCAGGGTTCACAAAGTTCTTTAGGATGATCACATCCTGGTCTGCTTCTATTGAGACTTTGCTGTTGGGGCACAGATATAAGATGGTTCTCTCTTAGAGAGATGGTGTCTGTGGACAACTTAGGACCCCTTGTTTCAGATACATGTTAAAAGCTATGCTCAGATAGGTTTCAAACAAACTCCTTGGAAGTGGCTCTTCCAGATGTAAACATTATGTTTTTCTTTCGCTTATTCAAGTAATTTTAATAATTGCTTACAGCTATACTATACAAGGCATTTGTAAGCCTTTCTTTTTGCCTGATGACAACATGAGAAACCCATGTCAAAAGTCATCTGGCAGTGTGGATTTCGATTTAAGTTTTATAAAGAAGGGCACTTGCTCCTTGGTACGCCTAAGGGAGTTGAGCTTTGATCTCCAGCCCTAAGGAGGCTTGGTAGAAATTGGAGATGACATTGTTGACGGGTTCGTCTGTAGCTTTTCTGTTGCCACTAATTAAGCACACACACACACACACACACACACACACACACACACACACACACACACATGTACGTGTCCTGTTTACCCCCTTGGAGGAGAGGACGTGAAGTTGACTTTGATTTTTGATGGGAAGCTGTGAGCAGGTTCAGGGATAAATCAAAGAGGCCTTCCTCGTCTGGTAAAACCAACTCTGACATGAACATTAAAGAGCTCTCCATCCCAAAGCTAGATGCATTTTGTTTTTCCCATAGAGCATGACTTCTCCATACTGATAAGAAAAGGGCAAGAGCAGACAGTCACCCCTGACTAGTGCATTCAATTCTAGAAGGTTTTCCCACCTTCTTCGTCTTTATAACAGTACATATACCTTTGTGGTTTCATACTGCTAATACCTCCAGGATATCTTTTTTTTTTTTTTAAATCTTAAAAACTTTTTCATGTTAATTTTGGATGTTTTGAATAAGTACAGCCAAAGCTCAAAATAAACTTTTATTATGCTCCTAAGCCAGTGGCTCTGTCTGTGGGTCACAGCCCCTCTGGCAGACCTTTATCTCCAAAATATTTACATTTCAATTCATAACAGTAGCATAACAGCAATGAAAGTGATCTTATGTCAGGGAGTCACCAGGACATGAGGAACTGTATTAAAGGGTCACAGCATTAGGAAGGTTGAGAACCATTGTCCTAAGCCCTTAAAGGACAGGTTAAGACCCTGTGTGCATGAGGGCAGATGGTACTTTTGCAGTCTCTGAACCACGCATTAGAGCAGTTGGTTGGCATGTCTGCTGTGTCCTCACTGGGTACAAGCATTGTTGTAAGCGTCAAAGAGCCGTGAGCACAGAGTCAAAAGTACCACTCACCTAAAATTTATGTTCTGATCGATACCCAACCCGGCAAAGCGGACCTTTTATCATGTTAGGAGATATTGAAAGCTGTAGAGGGTAAGGTGGCGAAGGGGTGGTGTCAGAGTTGGGTTGCGTTTTAAACAGGATGTGTAGGGAAGGCAACACTTCAGCAAAGATCTGAGGGACCCAGGGAACCTGCCATGGGAAGCAGCAGAAGCAAGAGAGCTGTGAGGTGGGGGTGGGGAAAGACGGGGGGGGGGGGGGGGGGGGGGGGGGGGGGGGGGGGGGGGGGGGGGGGGGGGGGGGGGGGGGGGGGGGGGGGGGGGGGGGGGGGGGCTTGACAGGTTGGAGAGGCAGGTGGAGATCGTGGTCAGGAGTGAGTGAGGGGAAACGTGGAAGTTATGGACCGAGCACAGTGAGCAGAAGATTTCATGGTCTGTGGGAGGTGAGACTGGCCTTTTCTCAGACTGGAATCATGGGAGGGGCCTGGGGAGAAGGGCTAGGTCCTGAACAGAATTGTGATGGGTGGACACCCAAAGATCAGATTAGTTAAGTGGCCTTTGACTTGCTTTAACCTGAAGATGGCCACCGTTAGAGGCAGAGTAGAAAAAGAAATGCTAAGAAGTGTTTGCACTTGGGTATGTAGTAAAGGCAGAGCTGGAGGTTTTCTGCATGGGTCGGGTGGAGCAAGATTTGAGCAGCTGGATCTTGTGCCCTTCCAAGCCTTGCTGATGAGTGAAAGCTCCTGGAGACCTCTGAGTTATTTCCAAACTGTCACCTTGATCCCAATTGTAAACTGTGGACAGACACTCTGGCATTGGTGAGAAGGAATAGTTATAGGATCTTAGCCATTGTTAATGGTAACAGGCTAATCAACACACAAGAATGCACAATCTTTCTTGGCACCCACAGTGACAGTGCGCTGTGGCATGGCATTCTGTGGGAGGAGCTGAGATAGGTGTTAGTGCCACCCAACCTCCACGCCAGCTCCAAAAAAGAGCAGGAGAGCAGGAGACAAAAGAAGAAAAAAAAAAGAGGAAGATCTGGAAGCTTCAAGTGGAAACATCTGAAAGAAAGATATCAGTAAAATGTGTATTTTTTCCTTGAAGCTTGAAGGGGCTGCTGGATTGCCCTTGCCTATTTGTATCTCTCCCTGTTCCTGGGGGAAGATAAAAGACAGACAAATTAACATAACAAAACAAAGATTAACAGTTCTGTTTAGTAACTGAGGGCTATAGGGAGAGAAGGGAAAGCTTGGTGGCTTTGCAAATGGCCTCCCTTTCCTGCACCCTCCCCAGACTCTGCTACTCCTTCAAACCACAGAATCCGCTGTGAGGCTACTCGAGGACACAGTTCACTCTGATGGTGGCCCAAGGAAAGAGCCAAAAGAATCCCACTTTGTTTATTTACTGGGCGCTTCATTTCCCACTCCTGCCTGGCTCGTGTGGGGTCGAGGAAATCTTAATCTGACTGAGCTCCTGTGTCAGGAAGAGCAGAGGGCAGCCCTGAAAGCTGTCACTGAGCAGGTGCTGCCCAGGGTGAAGAGGGCAGGAGGGTCAAGACCATGGAACATACCATTGTGAGGCCAAGAGACCAATAAGGCTGATGAGGTGGAGAGAGGAGCAGTGTGTGTGTGTGTGTGTGTGTGTGTTTGTAGTGCCTAAAGACTCAACCTGGAACTTGTCAGGATGGGGTGATTGGGACACCAGATGAACTGACGGTCAGTTAAAGCATGCTTTTATTTTGTAAAGAATTTGTAAATTTTGAGAACAAGGAGCCATAGGGTACTAGAGCTTTTAATCCCATTATACAAGACAAAGTGTGCTCTTTAAAAATGTAAACCTACCAAATATAATTTCTAGTTTCAAAACCCTTGGGGCGACAAACAGCTTTTCAAACTCCAGGGACTCAGAATTCTTTCTTCTTGAGAGGAAAAACTGCAGAAATAATCCAGCCCTTTCGAGTTAATGGAATGTTCTTAAGGATTGAGTGTCAGTTACTAAATACATATTCTTTTAGGTTGCTTGCAGAGCTGGGGTTTGGAGCCAGGGTCTTGGGCATGCTAGTCAAAGCACTCTATCACGGAGCCACCTCTTCCAGCCCCCAGATACATACTCTCTGCAAAACAAAGCATGACATAATAATACAAAATGAACTTTCCCACATGTAGAGTTAAAAGAAAAGCGTATTGTATACTTGGGAACTGGTCAACTTATTTAGTAAAAATCTGAGTCTGTGACAAGCAAAATTTTAAATTCTAAGCACTGACGACTTTCCCCAAACAGGACCCTTGTTCTCTTCCCAGCCTTTGTCTAGATCAGCCTGGCTTAGGGTAAGTGTAGTCACAACTATAGCTGTTGCCTGCAGCAGAAGACTCTATTCCAGCCCTCATCTCCTTTAAGAGTCCAGGGTTGTTTCCAGGAGCCTCCAACACTGATCTACTCAGAAGGAGGCCACACCCCGAGGTGTCTCATGGATGCAGTGCTTCTGTGCCCATATAGGGACTACATTTCACAAGTGTGCCCACATAGTTGTGTGCCCCTGGCATAGACATCCGAGTGGAAGATAGGCTTGTATGAGAATTCATAAGGAATCTGCTTTCTTTATAGTGTGTGATATCTGATCCTCTTGCTGAGATGAAACCCTGTTGTCTAGCAGAAATTCTGGGAACTATAGATTATTGTGCAAACATTCTAAAGAAGTGCGATACAACCTGCTTCTGTTTGTTTGTTTTGTTAATGCTGCTTTATTTTGGTGCTGTTTTATATGTATTTATTTCCTTAATTATTCCTGATATATTAGTTTATGCCTGAAGTTGGTTAGAGCAGTCTTATAACAGTTTTGTTTGCTCGTTTTCATCTTTAAAGGTATGGAAACCTGACAGGCCCAAACTGTGAAGACGATGGAAGCCAAAGTTCACCCGAGTCCAAGGCCGTGATCCGGAAGTGAGTGTGTCTTCCTTCTCATTAGCACGTTACTAACTCTCAGTCAGGACAGTGTCTTGGCCAAGCTCAAGCTTGGTACGTGAGCGTGGCAGTGTATGCCTGCAATCCCACACTTGCAGAGCGTGAGTGTGAGGTCAGCCTGTCTCAAACAAAACCAAAGTAGTTTAGCAGACTGTTTCACTTGTTTGGAATGGGTGCTGCTGTGCCGCCATGATTTCCCCCTGTAGTGTAGTACCATGGCTAGGGCTGGAGAGAGGGCTCACTTGTTACTTTTGCAGAGGACTGAGGTTCAGTTTCTAGCACTCACCTGGTGGCTCACGACCATCCATAACTCTAGTTTCAGGGGATCTGATTCCCTCTTCGGACTTCTGAGAGCATCAGGTATACACGTGCTACACAGAGAAAATATTCATACAAATAAAATAAAATAAATATATCTAAAAAGTGATCTAATGGTACTCACCCCCCTCCCCAGCAATAACGCAGTGTGTATCTCCAGCTTACCAGGCTCTATTTGAAGGCATATAAAATAAACAAGGAGTAGAATACGTGGCCAGCAGTAACTTGTCTTGGCTGTTGCAGAGTTTGTGTGTTAGCAGAAGGAGACAAAGAATAAACACAAGAGTGAAGTAGGTAGCAAAGAAGTGTCTGGGCTCCATGGAGCATGGCTTTATACAGGGTGAGAGAAAGAGGTTATCTGATCTAGTGACAGTGGAACGAACACAGTGGTATGAGGTGTAAGCCAAGTGATGTGACATCCAGGCAGAGAGGATATGGAAGAGGCTGCGAGGATGGGATATCAGGAAGACACAGGGAATGGTGTGGCACATACTCAGGATGAAATTCAGGATAAGTTGGAGGTGCGAACAAAGCCAGGATGTGAGGGACTCGGGGCGGTACATTGATACTGATGCTGAGGGAGGAAGGAAGGAAGCATAGCCACCTAGGTTACCAGGCTGCCTGCAAGCCACTGAGCACAGCACAGCACACACAGCACAGCACAGCACAGCACAGCACAGCACAGCACAGCACACACAGCACAGCACGGCACACACAGCACAGCACGGCACGGCACGACACGGCACGGCACGGCACGGCACGGCACGGCACGGCACGGCACGGCACGGCACGGCACGGCACAGCACGCACAGCACAGCACAGCACAGCACAGCACAGCACAGCAGCCTAGGTTACCAGGTTGGCTGTGGTTAGCATGGGGATGGAGGCCAGAGTGCAGTAGGAGGCCTGGTTAGCACCTTTACAAGGGTCCAGGCAAGGGTTGATGGGAGTCTGGATGCAAGCAAGGGCTAGGGGTGCTCTGCCTGTGGAGATACTGAAACAGATAGCTTATCTGGAAGACCAAGAGTGGGGTTAGGACACCTCCAAGGGCTGTACTAGAACCCCGGCTTTCTGAGACAGGACTGGGAGTAGGGATCAAGTTTGATGGGCATGTGTGTCAGCAAGTGAGTCTTAGATGTTAATGTTGAGGTAATCAATGAGTCTGGTCTCAATCAGCTTTCTGGATGGTGGTGTTCTCTTGGGTAGCCTGGGTGTATTTAAAGCCACACTATACTGCCTTTGCTTTCCTGTGAACTAAAGGGGGAGATAGAGAGGAGCTAAGGTCCAAAGACTGGGCCTATTCCCCTTCCTTGTTTTGAGTTCCTGAAGTAGAAGTTCTGGTGAGGGAGACTAGAACAGCTGTCAGGGTGAGCACAGCAGGGGGGAAGATAGAAGGGGTAGTTGTATGCCAGAAGATGTGGAAAGCAGAGTTCCAGATGGGCTACCTAGTGTCCAGTGCTGCCATATGTCAAGTGAAGAGGACTCTGAGAGATGACTTCCTGTCCAGCAGTCCTGGGAGTTCCAGTGATAAGGCCAAGTGGTTTTAGTGGATGGAGGTGTGGTAAATGGAGAGATGGAGGATTCAGATCTCATAGCATGCAGTTGGGGGGTTAAGAAGGCTTTTTGTTTTATGTACCAGGTATGGTCTGTTTTAATGGGCAATTGTTTCCATTGAAGAGAATGATCTAGAAGATACTGAAGAAATAGGAATAGTGTGGAGATAGAGGCCACTGTGGGGCTGTGTTCTGGAACAGATTGGATGAATATTCTGAGATCCAAAAATAATCTCTAGTGTCAAATACTCATTTGGGGCCAAAAATCAGAGAGTGGGAACACACTTGGACTTCTCTGTTTAGTTTTTAACTCTCCAAAAGATTTCCTGATGATTTGCTGGCCTTGGAGACTGTAGGTGTGGAAGTAAAAGACTCCTTTTTTTTCTGAATAATTTTATTACAGAAATATTTAATATACATATTAAAAAGTCAAGGACAAAGTATGGTACAAGAAAACCATTACACTGTCACTTCAGGAACTGGTCTCTGGGAGGAGTGACATTTGAAAGACAGTCAAGCCTTGGACAGTGGGACTGGACAGGCAGAGGGACCAGCAGGGCCAGGTCAAGGAAATTCAGAATATGTGGAATTTTGAAAAGCAACAGAGTTGTTGGAACTACTACTTCATGGTGTCGCATGTGGGTAAGGAGAGTTGTGGGGCTGAAGCTAGTCTGAGGTTACACTGCAGAAAACTGTAATCATTCATCTAAGGTTTGGATTTTCCCTGGTGAGCTGAGGGCCATCAGATATTAAGGTTTGTGTAGACAGAGAACAATTTTAAGATAGATCATCAGGATGAGAACACCCACAGCTCAGCATCCATGAAGCTCTTTAGAAATGAAGACAATCTGCTCTAGGCCAGTGATTCTCAATCTGTCGGTCCCCACCCCTTTGGGGTCACGTATCAGATATCCTGGATATCAGATCTTACATTACAATTCATAACAGTAGCAAAATTACAGTTATAAAGCAACAAAATTGTATGTGGGTGTCACCACAACACATGGAACTTGATTAAAGGGTCAGAGCACTAGGGAGGTTGAGAACCAATAGTCTAGCTTGCCCTAATGGACTGGACTCTGCAGCTTCAGATCCTTGAGTGAGCCTTGAGCACTTTAGGGTTAGGAAATTGCAAGATTATAGTGTTTAAAATTGCTTTTGCTCATCCATGAAAAGTCACTAGAATATGATTTTTGTAAGGTGGGAGTTTATGAATATTCCAGAAGAGAGAGCACAAGTCTCCAGTGACTGGCATGACTGAGGGCCGAGCTGCGAGTGGACTCAGTGCAAAGCACATTGTCATCCACCCTTGAGGGAAGGCAATCAGTCTGGAAGTTTACCATTTGCTTAGCCACAGGAAGAACCAGGAAGAGTACAGTCTGAACCGTACCCAGAGCCTTTCTGTTTCCCAGAGGGTGTCCTTAGACTAAATAGGTTTGGGGGAAGTAGCAGTTAGGAACATTGATTGTACCCTGGATGTGAAAAGCCATGTTCATTATTTTAAAGTCCCACTGAAATTAATTGTACACTCAGAGCACTAATGTGGGTGAAACTCCAGGCTAAGCTGTTTTAAAGGGCTTTGGAGTTTTAAGCACATGAGACCTTAACAAAGAGCTTCACACAGAACTCCCCTGAGGGGTCCGTCATCTGGGGACAATAGTCCTTTCCCAAAGCCTCACCGTGACTTGGTGGAAAGTTCTTGACCCCTTTGCTCAAGCTGAGTTGCCTTTTTAAAAGAATTGTGTCCAATGAGCGCATAGCACATTATTTTATAATAGGTCGCTCTGTCCCCCCAGACTCTGGAATGTTAAAACCCCGTCTCTTGGTGACCTCTTTCTTTCTTCCACTCCCCTTTCTTCCAGTTTTTTCTCCTTTTATTAATTTGTATCCCATGTTCCCATTACCATCTTATACTGTTTTTTCTGTTGACTGTCCTTCTGACAGAGTCCATCTCTACATGACCTCCTTTGTTTTCCTGAGAAGGAACCAGGGGAGGACCCCACCCACCCCAATTTGTATGTAATACTGCAGACCCTCACCCCCAGTCTGTATGTAACACTGCAGCCCCTTATCCCCCCACCCCCAGGCTGTATGTAACACTGCAGACCCTCACCCCCAGGCTGTATGTAACACTGCAGACCCTCACCCCCAGGCTGTATGTAACACTGCAGACCCTCTGGCCCCAGCACAGGGCAGTGAGTTTCGCCTTCCTCTTGCCCATGGCTGCACAGAAGGAATGGTTTTGTGGTACTGTTGTCACAGGGTGACTTTGTCTGCCAGAAGACACTGACTAGCATTTGGAGACACTAGTTGTATCTAAGTTGGGTGTGTGCCACTGGCATCTGGTAGCCAGAGGACAAGGATGACAGTAGACATCCTACAATGCACAGGACAAGGCTGGTCCCTCCCATTCAGTGCTATGACATTAAATAGCACTGCATAGTCTTTATGCATCTCTAAGCAGGCTCCTTTGAAGGGTGTCCACCTGCGTTCCTTCTCATAATCAGGTGAATTAAATACTGCAGTGGTCCAGACAGCCACATGGAAGGTGAGCCGCCCAGCTCCTGTGCCACCACTCTGCCCCTTACCAGCCAAAATGGCCTCTGTGTAGTCACTTTATGTCTCTTGGTTTCAGGGTTTTCATTTGAAAATTGAGCTCTTTGGGGCACACAATCTCCAAGTTCTTTTCAATTCAGTGATAGCTGACATAAGTGTGTTTAGTTTTCCAAAAACAAAAACCAGAAATGTGATCTTAAGTACTATACTAGGCTTTTGAGAAATCTCCCTGACTGTGTTTTCCTCTGAGAAAGCATATGTAACAGACTGAATCAAACTGTCAGAAAAAGGAGTTGGGCTCTGATTTGCTTATTGTTCAGTCATGACGTCACAGCTGTCACCTGCCGTCATAAATAAAGAGCAGAGAGGAGACACTGTGTCTTGGGGGACCACAAGGAATAGCAAATGCTGCCAGTTTCTTTTGCTGTGCATCTGTCTTATTGTGATTTCAGGTGGGCAGCACGTGGGCGACAGGAATCTAGTGACTTTCTGAAAACCAAACACCCACCTCAGGGCAGTTGCCTTCAGTTGTGTGGACCTGCTGGGAACTGGGAGCAGGGACTGGGAGTCACTATTGGATTTACCCATGAACCCCAAAGTGTCCAAAATGGTTTGATCTCTTTCTTTCTTTCTTTCTTTCTTTCTTTCTTTCTTTCTTTCTTCCTTCCTTCCTTCCTTCCTTCCTTCCTTCCTTCCTTCCTTTCTTTCTTTCTTTCTTTCTTTCTTTCTTTCTTTCTTTCTTTCTTTCTTGTTGTTGTAAACTGTAGCAGGATCCATATTTTTATATAAGCTTCCACGTACCAAGTTGCCAGTCATTTCTGATATTTTAAATGGATGTAATCAAGCTAACAAAGGACTATAAAGATGAAACTACAGATCAAACGTGGTTTCTGGTGTCTTGAACCTGAACTGCCTGGTGTTCGTTATGTGTTTAAAAAAGAAGTTATCAGGTTGCTCAGGGCATTCCTGCAGTGTCCAGAAATTATCAGCTGGCTCAACAGAGAGTGCCTCAAGTTGCCAAGAATTCAGTATCCACGACTTCCAGCTTTTAAGACCATTGCCACACAGTGACTTCTGGTGTTAGGACTAGAGGACTAGAGCCACGTAGAGAACAAGCTGTGCTGTGGTCTCCAACCCCTCACCCCTCACCCCTCTCGAGGACTCCTAGAAATGACCATTATTTGGGAACCAGGAAACCCATTTCCTGTTATGGAAGAAAACAAGCCAGCTCCCATTCATTTCACCTGTGCCCTTTCCACCCAACATTTTACACGATAAAGCGCTGGTTTTTCCAGTACCAGAACTCGAACCAGAAAGGAAGAAGAAACTTTTCCTAGGACAAATTTATTGTAGCCATTGACCTTGGAGTGAGCAGACGCACCCAGCTTTCACTTGTGGGTTCTTTGAAATGTATTCGAGCTCTGTGGGAGGAATGGAGTGGGGGTGGAGGAGGAAGGGTGTATAACTTTATCTAAAGAGATTAACTCCCCCTCCCAGACACCGTTGCTTTCTTACTCTCCTTCAATCAGTATTTTAAATGTAGAAATAGCTTCTGTTTCTTTTTCTTTAATTGAGCCCCATCCCTCCCTTTCTGGAATGTCAAGTCTGTTTTCTCAAACCCTTTACTATCACCATGTTTCAGATGGTTGAAACCGTCTTTATTTTCCTTTCCCCATGAGCAAAAGATACAATGTCATTCTTGTAATCTTTCAAAGAGGCTAGGGGTGCTGACCCCAGGGCTCTGGCTGGTAAGAAAGCTAGTAAAAAGTATTAACCCAAGATGTCAGGCATCTTTAAAGAAAAGCTGAGGCCTGGAGTTATTAGTGCCTGGGGAGATTACTGCAAAAGTATTTGAAAACTCTTCCTGGAATGTTTGCAATCAGTAGTCATTCCAGAAAACCCAAATGCCCTAAGAAGGCAATTGAATTTGAGCAGTTGTAAGGAAAATGGGGAAAAGAAGAGAGATTTGAGGTGGGGAACCCATAAAAAATGGGTGGGGAACCCATAAAGCTGAGCATGGCGGTACAAGCCTTTAATCCCAGCACTCAGAGGACAGAGGCAGGCAGATCTCTGAGTTCAAGGCCAGCCTGGTCTACAGAGTGAGTTTTGGGACAGCCAGGGCTATGCAGAGAAACCTTGTCTCAAAAACCAAAACAAAACAAAAATAAGATATAACACACCAGGCTCGGGCATGGAGGTGCACACCTGTAATGTCAGCACACTTAAGTCTGAGTCCAGCCTCTGAAACAGTTAGAGTCAGTCTCAGTCTCAACCAAAACCAGATGCATCAATAGAAGAGTGCAGTTAGGAATGCCACCATGGTTAGAAGAGCTAAAGGTTATAATGTGAGGGAAATATGTGTTTATCCTTTAAGTAAAACAGAAGAAATAGATGTGTCACATTAAAGAGAAAGCCATTGTCTTTTAAATGTCTATACTGGTCAGAAAAAGAAAAGGAAAACCATAGTTTTAAAAAATGGTTTCTTTTTGTGAGATGCCGATGGAAATCCCCAGAGAGGGAACTGGTGCTCTGACCAGAGAAGAGTCAGTCAGTGACTTAAGCTGGACTTAAAGCAGTTTTCTTTAAAAAGAGAAAAATCAGAGATGACGGTATCTTATTTTTAAGATTTATTGTTTGTATGTGTCTGGGTGCCTTGCCTGCATGTGTGTCTGTGCACCATGTGTGTGAAGTGCCCTAAGAGGTCAGAAGAGGCGTCAGATCCCCTGGAACCATATTTACAGGCATTTGTGAGTCTCCATGGGGTTCTGGGAATCGAACCTGGGACCTCTGTAAGAAATTTTAATGAGCCGACTCTCCAGCCCCATGACAGTATTTTCTATCTGTTGGAAACAGTTTTAACTCACGCCCTAACCAGTTGTTTCTGTGGTTTTTTATCTCAGTAGAAGACAGCAGTTTTCCCCTTGTGTCTCCAGCTTTGCTGCCTGTCTGTGGTGATCTTGCTTCAGGGTGCTCTTTTAGTTATTGTGTATTTTATTTTGCCCGCACAAATGTGTTGAGATCCTGCCTTCACTCCATAGGCCCATCAGTGGAAGGTTAATCACACTTGTGTGCTTTGACCAAGGTCAGGCAGTTAGTTCAGGACCAAGTGTTTACAGTCAAGTACAGCCGGGCATCACAGAGGTCTTTGATTCTCGGGCCTGCCATTTAGGGCCACACATGGGGTTTGCTAGCAATAAGAGCACATCAGTACCCCCAAACCCAAACCAGTGGGGTCCCCAAACAGCTCTTGTGAAATGTGGAAGTCTGACTTGGTCCCCTCGGAAGGAAATGGTTTGAAGGAACAGAGGAAAGCTGAAGAAAGACCAAGCAGTCCCATCAAAGGAAGGATTGTTTCCTGTCCTTGGTACCAGGTAGCACTTGACACCTCCGAGGGAATGCCATCCAGGGTCAAACTCCAGCAGGTTGTAAGTAGAAGGCCCTTGTTTATAATGCACAAACTCCTTCTTCAGACCAGGGAATTGGGGAGGGAGTTAGCGAGGTCCTGAAGTTAGAATTTTGATGAATGGCTGATTCACTTTTCTAATAATAGTTAGAAGTTATTGATTGCTGAGTGAGAACAATGCACTGTGTGTGCTTTAAAATTCTCCTAATGACCTATGTTGTTCCATCTACCAGAGAGTAGCCTGGGCGGTGGGAGAACTTATCCAGGGTCACACAGTGGATGAGAGAGGGCTCAGAGTTAGCCAAGGCCACGGTCTTACAGCCTGGATCCTTTCATTCTTCCCCCGTGATAAGAATGAAAATATTTCTCGTAAGTGTGGAAATGAAAGACAGATGTGTGAGTAACCTTGACTCTGGGTAATAGGGTCCAGGCGCAGCTCATCCTGCCCCTGCCATAGACAGCTTTTGTCTCTGTGTACCTTCCTCTGCCTGTCTCCCCTTGAGGTGGTTTTTAACTCCCTCCCTCCCTCCCTCCCCTGCCTCATTTGCTTCCATTTTGATTTTGGCTTTGTTTCCATTTATTTCTGCTGGCCCTGTCCCAGCCCCTCCTTCCATTCCCACCCTGGTGTTTTAATCCTAATTTACCACAAACACCACAGTGTTACAAAGGAAAGTCCCGGAAGCTGAGCAGATGACCCTGACAAGTCCAGATAGTACTGTGTCCTTTCTTCTGGGAAGCGGGGAGAAGAAAAGAAGAGAAACTTTGTCACACTCTTTGTTCTTTGTCATCAAGGAGAGCATCATGCGGATAGCCTATGTCTGTCACTGTCCCCTAAGACTCAGGAAAAGCATTCTGTGACTTGGAGAACAAGGTGGAGGGCCCAGCTCTCTCAGGGTCAAGGTTGACAGCATGCATTACAGCCCACCAGCATGGCTTAGCAGGAGCACAGCCATGTTCCCCAGACATGTGTGTTCCCCAGATAAGCGCAGTGCTCTTAGACTGCATTTTCTCCCCCTTTGCTCCAGAATGTGATCGAGTTTGTTGAGAATGTCCTAGAATAAGGAAACATTCTGCTATTTTTCCAAAAGTTTCTGTGTCTTATCTTCTGGCAATGATTAAATATGAGCTATCATCTCAAATAGGCTCTAGGGCAGAGAAAACATACCTCCAAGTAGATGGAATTATTCTTTTTGTGTAGTGGTAATCTTATTTCTGGCTTGGTAGCTATACATTAAGGGAGAGATGCTATGCCCCCAAACCATTGCGTTAAACTCATTTATTCTAAAGTGTATAGCCACCATTGGAGTTTTAGGATCATTTGATATACCTACTCATAGACTCTAGGTTTGTTACATCTGTGTTTGGAGGGCAGATGCTGCTTTGGTGACCCATCAAAGAGTTATTTTGGATAAGAAAGCTGTACATCAGTGTTTCTCCTTAATGCAGACTGCTATATATTCTTACTAATCTTTCCATCTGGTTTTGGTATTCCTCCGGTCTACATAGACTTCTTGTTAATACTCTAGTTTGATATCTTTGAATTGCTTTGCTTTAGTGTGCATATGTGCAGGTTGGTGTGTGTATACATGGTCCTGCCCACATGTGCAGTATTTGTTCAAAGCTGTGACCTTCTTCCAGCAGGTGTGGGGTCACAAATGTTGAGGCACAATTTGTGTCCGTGATTGGTGGCAAATTCTTTGAGTTGATTTCACCAAGCCACCTTCACAGTGGTAGGTCATTGTAAGCATATTACCAATTTTGAGTTTCTTGGTGTGTCTCAGAAGGTCCCATCGACATTATGTCATTTGAAATCACCACCGGTCAATGTTGGATAGATGCAGGCAGGTCTTTTCTGTCCCTTCTCCGGGTAGGGGTCAGTGGGACCATGTGAACAAACTCTCCAAGTTGACAGATGGTAAGAAGTTGGGGTTTCCCTTCTCCCAGCCCCTTCTTGTTCTGTGCACAGGGGCAAGTGACTTCTCCAGTGGGATAGGCTCACTTTGCTTGCACATTTGTGACTGCAGCCAGTATCTCCCTTCCTGATAAGGTTCCTTAATCCTCCCATTCAGTCCTGTAGAGGAGCAGAGCCAAGGCCGGGAAGATGGAAAAGCTGCTGTCCCCTTTCCTCTGTCATATTTGCGATGTCGCTTTCCTTCTTGGAATCTTAACAGCCTGGCATTTGTATCTGCTGCTTGTTCTATTGAGAATGGAAAGTTTCTTCCCAGGCCTGGCAAACATAAGGCTACTGTGAACTTCGGGCAAGGGTCCAGGCCTTTCCAGAAACCCTCCATTCCTGGCAAGCTGAGGAGTTCTGCTGGACGGAGGGCAAGGGTCTGCTCCTTTGCTTAGACTGTCTGTTTTTCTCTTCTCTGATTTCTTCCTTCTCCCTATTTATTCCGAATGCGTGCATGTATGTGTGTGTGTGTGTGTGTGTGTGTGTGTGTGTGTGTGTGTGTGTGAAAATGCTTTTCCTGTCTAAGATTGCAATGAATTCTCAAAACCTCCTTAGGCTTAGCCATTGGAGGTCACAGTTAGAGTGGATAAGATGAGAAAGTTGCTTACCAGAGTGTGTTAAAAGTGTTAGGTTGCCGGGTGTGGTGGCGCACGCCTTTAATCCCAGCACTCGGGAGGCAGAGGCAGGCGGATTTCTGAGTTCGAGGCCAGCCTGGTCTACAAAGTGAGTTCCAGGACAGCCAGAGCTACACAGAGAAACCCTGTCTCGAAAAACCAAAAAAAAAAAAGTGTTAGGTTAAGGACAGTACAGGCGGATTCGAACCATGGTCTCTCCAGCCTTTCTGGGCTCCTTCTGAAGCTGTGACTTTTCTTGGACACAGACTGCTTGAAAATGCTTTGGGGAACTGCTCATCATGTGCACAAATATAGACCAAGGCACACATTTTTATAATTGTTGACAATCACAAGAACCTGGAAGTTACTCCCCTCCCCTCCCCTCCCCTCCCCTCNCCTCCCCCTCCCTCCTCCTTTATTTTAAGAGTTATAAAAGTGTTCCTTTGCAAGAATCTAGTTTATATATTTAAATGCAGGTTTTCAGTGTTCTGGCATCCCAACTATGCACCCATAATATTCTGTGCTTACCAAAGAAAGGAAAATTGCTTACAAATCATATTTGCTATAAAAAAATAAACATTTGCATGGTAAGTTGATTTTTTTTATTGTATTTATTCTGTAACAGTTTTATACATGTATACAATGTATCTTTATCAAATTTACCCTTCCCTCTCCCCTCCCACGCTTGCCAGATTCCTCCCGACCCATGCTCTTCTGGCCTTTGTGTATGCTCTTTTTTTTTTTTTTAATATCCTACTAAGGCCAGTTAGTGGAATTAAGGAATGTTAACTGTTGATAAATATTTAAAAGTATAATATTTAAGTTCAGTAACTGAAAGGAGCTGTGTTAACGGCGTGAGGGCCCCCGAGTAGAAAGCCATTGACTTCACTGTACTCTGTTTGTTTGTTTGTTCCTGAGGCCAGGCCTCACTGTGTGTTCCCTGGAACTGGCCCTGGCCTCGAACTCACAGAGATCCAGCTGCCTCTGCCTCCCGAGTGCTGGGATTAAAGGCCTGCATCAACACTGCCCAAGATCCTGTTTTTAATTTTAATCCAAAGCCCAGGTTACTTTCTTTCTGCTTTCTGGAGGGAAATATTGCTTTTGTTAATTTTATTTAAAGGTTTAGATTATTAAGTTACTTCTATTATGGTGATAGTTTAATGTCCCTTGTTTCATGTAGATAATTAAATATTAGCAATCCCAGATGCCGTATAGACCACAGACATGAAACAGTGATGCCCACATAGAGAAACAGTCACCATGTAGACATTACTGCTCTTGGTACTTGAACTTTCAAAGCTGAGTTAACTCTCAGTGGACTTTTGTGGTAGCCTGTCCTGATTGCAGCTCAGCTCTTTGGTAGGAAAGTGCAGCTGGGAGTTAAGGCACTGTAACAGGCTGCTGGGCTTCTGCACACTGGATACTAACTTCTACTCTAGTTTTTAATTGGATGAGCAATTTGTGTAAGTGTAGTAGATAATTATACTTTTCCTTTTTTTGATTCTGATTCTGATTCTGTGGACCACACCCAAAGAACACTTGTGCACGTTAGACAGATGCTGTACCGCTGCTATATCCCAAACCCTTTCAAAAAACATTTTTGTGGTTCTGGAGGAATCGCTCAGCCTATGAGATGCTTGCTGCACAAGTTCTAGGACCCGGGTTGGATCTCCAGTACCCATGGATTTAAAAAAAAAAAAAAAAAGGATGTGTTGACATGTGTTTATCAATCCCACTGCTGCAGAAGCAGAGCCTAGAGTATTTCTAGAGGCTGCTGACCAGCCATCCTAGCCTAGTGGTGACCCCCCCAGGTCCCAGTGAGAGACCCATCTCAACAGACAAGGCAGATGACTCCTAAGGAGTGGCATAGGTTACCCTCCGACCTACACACATACACTCTTTTGGGTGGTTGAAAGAGTTGTGTCACTGTAGCTAAGACAGTGTAGTTTCTTTGCCTTGGGATGCACAAGAATTTATTGATTCTCCCTGATACCTTCTCCAGCCAGCACCAGTGAACATCCCTTGCGATGGAGTTGTGTTATCAGGGAGGCAGACTAGCCTGGCGTGGAACAAACTCTGAAGTATCTTTGAAGTCTTCTGACGATGAAGGGTGGAGTAATGGCCCTGCTGCAGTTTACTCCTTTGTCATTGCTCTGATGCTGCTCTAGAGGGAGGAGCTACTCATGACTTACAGGCAACACCCTTAGTTACTCAGAAGGTGTCTGTAGTGAGCCAAGCACCCAGAGTGAATCTGGCTGTCTTTGTGCTTTGACACCTGGGGGACCTTGTGACTTTATCACCCAGTGGTTCCTGACATGCTGTCTCATTATAATTTGAGAAACAAAGGGATAACTTTATGAGGAAAGCTTTGGTCCTTGTGCCAAAGCCCTAGTGACGTTTAACAGGCATTTTCCCCATTAACCTGGAGACTTCTTACTCCAGATGATTTCTAGCCTAGTGGTAGCCAGTTATGTCCTAAGTTATCAATATGGCTAGTTTTAGGCTACTTTTCTGTTTTATTACCTTTGTTCATCTCTTTGTGTGGGAGTCTGAAGGGCTGGCTCAAGCATGCTACAGCGTAGGCTGTCAGAGGACAACTTGTTAACATTGTTCTTTTCTTTCCACCGTGTGGGACCCAGGCATCACTGAGCTCAGTTGTCAGTCATGGTAGAAAGTTTCTAATTTACCGCGTCATATTGATAGCCTGGTTTTCTGGTCTTTAATTTGAATAAATGCACAGTTAGTGGCTTGTGTTTGGATTGTTTGGAACTCAGTAAATCCTCTTCTCATCTTTTGTCTGCCTTGGTTGGATTTTTCTAACAGCAAAACGTTATTAATTCCCCCCAATCTCCTTTAGCTGCCAGCTGTGGGGTCCAGGGCCTGTCTCGAGTCCCGTAGGCATTGGGTTCACTGAGTCTCCATCTCTCCTTCCCAGTGCCATTGCTTCCATCCTGAGGGCCTGGCTTGACCAGTGTGCAGAAGACTTCTGGGAGCCCCCTCACTTCCCTTGCCTTCAGAAGCTGCTGGAGTACCTCAAACAGATGATGCCTGGCTCTGACCCAGAGAGGAGAGCACAGAACCTTCTTGAACAGTTCCAAAAGCAGGATGTGGATTCTGACAGTGAGTACCTATTTGACCTCAGGGAAACCTCTATTGGGACTCTGCAATGTGGGGGTTCCCCATTCATTGACTCAATAAGAAACCATGGTACCCTCAGAAGATTGGGATAGGTGTAAAATTATTGAACTGTAAACTTCAGAACTTTAAAGTTTCAGAGTGAAAAGAGGGATTTTCAAGGCTGGATTTATGATTTTTAAAGATTAAATTGTAAAGCCAGCTCAGAGCAGCTAAGTAATTGCAGAGGGTACCTACTGTTACCAGGAACAGGGTTTTCTTGATTTTTTTTTTTTAATTTTCCCTTGTCAACATGGATGGGCTTCTTCTTCTCTGCCTAATATGTTCTATCAGATATATACAGGCGACAACCAACCAACCCTGTGTGGCTGGCAAGGGTTCAAGTCCATGTCCCTCTTACAAAAGCTTGGAAGAGGTGTTCCTCCATTTCCCTCAAAAGCATTAGTGTCATGTCCCCTGGCAGCCCTGATTACTGATATCGACTGTCTCTAGTGACCAAATCAAAGGAAGTCTCTGAGGCTGTTTTTTCCTATTGTAGGCTGACCTCGAGCTTCCAGGGACAAATGCAGGGCCACCACTGCTGGCCATAGAGTGTGCTGACTGCCAGGCTCTGCAGAAATTAGTCAGGAGGTTCCATCACGCTTCAGCGTGATGATATAGCCTTTCACCGAGGTGCTGGGTAACAGTTGCCATGGCAGCTGACCCACTTGGAACTTCTGATGGGCATTTCCTTGAAGTAATGTCCCGTTTCCTCAGTGAGGGAAAGGAAATGGCTCCTAATGCAGATAAGGGATGCTACCCCAAAGCCAAAGCAAATACAGTAACTTTAAATTCCACCCAGTATCTGTTGAGTGCTTTGTATAGACTGGGGACCAGAGAAGGGGAATGCAGTTGCATCATTTGGCTTAGATTGCCAAAGGCTTTGTATCTCAGATGACTTCATCTGCCAGGAATGCTTGAATACCCTGGAAGTTCAGCTCCAGCTGCCAGACCTCAGCTCCCTTCAGGGCCTCCTCCCGCCAGCCCGCCCAGCTTTGTGCTCTGGTAGAAAATGCTGCTGCTGCTGCTGCTGCTGTTGCTGCACTGGAGCCCAGCTCCCCCCACTGGGGCTGCCTCTGGCCCCATGCCTAATTGGGGAGCCAGTGGGACCAGTCATTGGTCCTTTCCAGCTCAGGGAATGGAGGGCAGAGCTCTCTTGGCAGGCAGAGGCAGGGACTAGGGAGGTGGCCTGACTTCACAAAAACTTTTAGGCAATACCCAAGAATGAATCTTTTCCTAAGTGTGGACAGTTGTCATTAAGAATGCTCCAGGCCCTGTTTATGAAGCACAGGCTCCATTCCTGAAGAGGAATGTCAGGAGCTTAGCTAGTTCCCTTGTGCTTCTCATCCCCCAGCCCCCATGTCATACTCTGGAAAGCAGTGAGCTTTCCTGTGGTTTGCAAAAGTAAAACTGTGCATAGAGATTTTTACATAACCCCTGGAGACTCAGGCAGGAGCAGTGAAAGCATAGACTAGGTCCCAGAGAGAAAGGATCATCCGTTTCACATGTAGTGACATTCTAGGTGCATGCTGGATTTACAAGGAATGAATCAGTGAATGAATGAATGAATGAATGAATGAATGAATATGTGGGTGAGTGATGTCAGTCCTTGCCCTGTACTCTCCTTGGCAGAAGCTGGACAGCTTCTGCATTGTTTTATAGGTATTAAAGTACGTTGTAGTCATCAGGAGGGATAGAAGGCTCTTTGAATCTTTGATTGGCACATCTGATTTCTTCTTCACTGAATGAGAAAGTGCCAGAGTTGAGTGGAGAAGTATTGACATCAGGCGCTAACATCCTCCACCGGGTGGGATTTTAGCTCTTTGATGGATGCTTTTGCTTGTATCCAGGATAACAGGAATAGATAGTGACGCCCTCCTACCAATCCCATTCACAACAGAACATTCAGGTCTGAGGTCCAGAGCCAGTCCTGTAATCACAGCCCTGCCACCAGAGCGGGCAGGTAGCACATGGTACTGGACAGGTAACGGTCTCACTTTGAGCACCCATTTCTCATTGGAAGCTTTGAAGAAGCTTCATCAATTCAATATAAGATGCCTAACAACATCCCCCATAAAGAGAAGAAAAAGGCTTAAAAATGTAACCAGGCAGGGGGAGTAGTAACACCAAACTGGATTTCTGCCTGGATGCCGCTGTATGCAGCTAGGTTCCCCAGCCCCAGGGGAAGTTCAGCTTTGACTGAAAGAGACCAAGAAGTGTGGTGGGAATGAGAGCGCCTGGGAGGAGACTTCAAA
>LR751306.1:33049-189066 GCA_902729485.2 Mus minutoides
ATGAGGTGATGGGGGCTGACATGAGGTGATGTTCAGTTTTGCCTAGGCTGGCCTCTGAATGATTTCTCAGGGATCGCTCAATGCCTCTCTGAGCTTAATTTAATAGGAACATGAGAACAATCAGGATTGGATCTCCATTTTGCTCCAATATATCATTCTTTTTCGTCTCTACCTATGGTTTTCTGAAGAGTTAGCCCTTTTCTTCCTGAATGAAAGAAGTGTAGTTTGACGCTATGACCAAGTCTTCTGTGGCACCCACATACTGTTTCCCCATTGTGGACAGATGGACTTCTTAACACCAGCTCCTTCAGCTTGGAAGAGGAAGAGGAACTGGAGAGCGGAGGGTCAGCAGAATTCACAAACTTCTCAGAAGATCTCGTGGCAGAACAGCTGACCTACATGGACGCAGTAGGTCTTCTCACTGTATCTCAGATGTGTCTCTACTTAAAACGTGGGGTGGTGACAGAACAGTTGGCCCAGAGAGCAGTGGGCAGCACGAGGAGTGTGCCCCAAGTCCTACTGAGTCTTTGAGAGAGGCTGTGTCTGTAAAAGGAGAGTTAAGGCTCTGTGCGAATCATTTGTGTGAATAATTCAAGCCCCGGCTCTTCTTGCAGCCCTGGGTGAAAGTGCATTTTCCTCAGAGCTCGGGTCACAGAGGGAAGTAAGAATTCTAATCCTGGCGAAACAGAATCTGCCCTGTGCTGTGGGTATTTCTCTCCCTTTGGACTCATAAATATTTCAAGAGCCGAACTGTTTATTTGGAGGACTGTAATGGGGTGAAAGCTGGAGTCAGGATGAAGTAAGCTCATGGAGCCCACATGCGACCATATCTGGCAGCCCATCTCCACGTGTGCTTCCTGCACATTTGAATTTTGTTTCTGTGTGCTGTGCACATTTGATTGTGTTAGTCACATTTCATAGCTTGGAGTTTGCTGGAAAACATAGTCAAAGAATTAGCAGTTACCACAGTGGCTTTACTCTTTGGCACTTAACTTTTGCAGCATATGAACTGGCCAAAGTTTCCATCCAATGGAAATGCAGATAGAGTATGGAAAGTAGATTATGTAGTCTATCTGGAGCACATGCTGGCCATATTTTCATACCAGCTTTTATACACCTTATATTCAGTTGTGCAAATGAGAATCTGACCTAGTCAGACATTGGTTGTTGTGCAATTGCTAGAATGAGGGAAAGAAAAAATATTTTATTTTATTTTAGTTTAGTTTAGTTTTTTGAAACAGGGTTTCTCTGTATAGCCCTGGCTGTCCTGGAACTCACTTTGTAGACCAGGCTGACCTCGAACTCAGAAATCCACCTGCCTCTGCCTCCCGAGTGCTGGGATTAAAGGCGTGCACCACGACGCCCGGCCTAAAATATTTTATTTTTATTGCTTTAAGGAAAAGACCTGAAAATCACGCTCTAGGCCCCCCATTCTTCTGCAAGTATGTGAGGTTGATTGTTCTCCCCTTGTTAGATTCTTTCTCTGCTTTGCAAAATGACACTCAGATGCACTGAGAGACGTGGCATGTGTCACACTTACGTGAACTTCTTTTCAGGTGGCCCCAGAGCATCTGTTTGCATGGTAGAAGCTGGTGTTTCTGAGTGTCCAGGATTTTGAAGCCAAATGGCCATTCCCACTTTCCTTTTTTGATTAGTAGCACCAATCTTACTAGAGTTACTTGACTTTGGGGGCAAGGTGGAAAGATAAAAATGGCTTTGATGATTTAAATTTTCTTTTGGTCATTTTTTTTTCCTCAGTTAAGAAAATTTAAATGATCACGTGGGAGTCAGGGCATGGTGGCTCATACCTTAAATTCCATCCAGCACTGGGGAGGTAGGCGCAGGCAGATCTCTGTGAGTTTGAGGCCAGTCTGGCATACATAGCAACTTCTAGGATGGCCAGGACTACATAGAGAGCTTCTGCTTCAAAAAACAAACACAAACAACAAGTCATGTGGGCCTTTCCGATCCATTCATCTTTTACTTATTTTGTGTTAAGACGGGCACCACGGGGCAAGGCAAGCAGAGGAAGATGGCTTGTCCACTTACAAGCCACCGATTTCCAGATGTCCCAGGTGACACATTGTGTAAAGCACCTGTGTGTTCCTGATGTCAATTCTTGTTTTGTTTCAGCAACTGTTCAAGAAAGTAGTGCCTCACCACTGCCTGGGCTGCATTTGGTCTCAGCGAGATAAAAAAGAAAACAAGCATTTGGCTCCTACAATCCGTGCCACCATCTCTCAGTTTAATACGCTCACCAAGTGTGTCGTCAGCACCGTCCTGGGGAGCAAGGAACTCAAAACTCAGCAGCGAGCCAGGGTCATCGAGAAGTGGATCAACATTGCTCACGTAACTGTCTTTTAAAAACTTATCTTTGTGTTTGGTACACAGCCTTCCTGACATCAGACATGAATTATGTTCTGCTGAGGCTTAGAATCTAGTCTGTTGCAGCCACCATTCTCACCCCACATGGCTTGTGTCTAACACTGTGTAGAGAAAGGCACAGTCTCTAACTTGTCATTGAGCTATCTTGTGAGTTCCTAGTGTGTTCAAGTTATAATATTATACTTTAGGGCTATAATGAGAGAGACCGCAACTGACTTAGCTGTACAGGAGCCTGACTCCCTGAAGTGACCTCACCCTGCAAGACAGGGGTCAGCAATAGAAATGGTATAGAAGTGGAGGAGGGAAAAGTTACCTCTGAGTAGCGAGATCCAAAAAGACAGTAATGGGGCTGGAGAGATGGCTCAGCAGTTCAGAGCACTAACTGTTCTTCCAGAGGTCTTGAGTTCAATTCCCAGTGGCTCACAACCATCTGTAATGGGATCTGATGCCCTCCTCTGGTGTCTGAAGGCGGCAACAGTGTACTCATAAATAAATTAAGAAAGAAAGCAAGAATGGATCTCACTTTATCAAAGAGTAGGATTTTAGGTTCTTGAAGGTATACGTTTTCTTCTAGGCAAGAAGCTCCAGTGAGAAGGATCATGAAATTAGCTGATGGAGAAATTCTCCATCAGTCCGTTCTGGACTGTAGCTAACATAGCTAACCCTCATCCAGAACACGGTTAGCTCCGTGCCCCATTAGATGTATTTTTCTACCACACCCTGAGTATAGGAGATAACACCCAAGTCTTTCACATTTTCTTTTATTGTTTTTGACCAAAGAGCAAAGCCATAATAGTTCCAGAGAATTTGCCTTGTTTTGAGGCTTTAAGATGGCCTATTTATTACCCCACACATGCCAGTATCTGGACCAAAAAAAAAAAAAAAAAAAGCAAGAAGCAAAGTGTGGACATTGTAAAGAATGTCCACAAAAGTAACTGTAGCTGTGGACAAAGCGTGGACATTGTAAAGAGTGTCCACAAAAGTAACTGTAACTGTGGACAAAGTGTGGACACTGTAAAGAATGTCCACAAAAGTAACTGCAAAAGGTTAACTGTAACTGTGGTAGTGGCACGGGGTGTGTCTTCTTAAAAATGTAAGAAAGTATTTTTCTCCAACATTTATGTCTCAAAAGCAAATGGTCTTTATACCTCGCATTCCCTGCGCTCCTTAGCCAGCCCGGACACAGCATCCCTGCGTGAGCATAGTGACTCAGATCATAACTTTCAGCTGAAGTTAAATATAGATTGTGTGTTTACATGATAAGGAAACTCTGAATAACTCCAAGTATATTCCCCATCCCATAGCATGTGCACAAAGCCCAGAGTCCTTAGCCTTGCTGGGACAATGGGGTTCCCCCCCCCCCAGTGTTGAGTATGTTATGTCTCTTGAAATTGTGGAGGATAACTTCATAAAATGCTAAGACTTGCAGGTGGTTTCCTGCCAAGATTTATTTTATTCTTTCTTCATTAGTCATAGTCGATTTCTGTTGGAAAAAAAAAAGCTTGAAAAATGATATTAATTTTACATGCAGAAACTATTTCTGACCTAATATGGGTGTGTATCCTTGGCCTGGCCTCAGCTGCAGTGTTGGATTTACACTGCATCCTTTGGAATATGCCTCCTTTTCTAGAAACAGGACTGGATGCTTCATGTGTTCCTGTAAGCCCGTAGCCCCAGCCTGTTACTGAATAATGTGTTCCATATGTTTATTACGATGGACATGATATATTGGGGCCTGGGTGTCTTTATTTATTGCAAGTTTCCTGATTTTTAGAACATAATTTTGAGATGGTGAACCTTTGTTGAACCATGCTGTCAGAGAGAGGTTTCCAGACAGCAGCAGGGCTCCAGCCCCCTCTCCCACTGTCTCTCTTTCCCTCTCTCTCCCTTCCTTTCTCTTACCCTTCACTGCCCCTGCCTCCCTTTCTTCCCTCCCTGCTTTTCTTCCTCCCTCCCCCTTTCTGTCTTTTCTCTCCTTCACCCTCACTTCTTACATCTTACCTTCCTTTTTCTCCCACCTCCCTCTCTCCCCTCTCCCTCTCTCCCTGCCTCCCTACTCCTCTGTTTTCTTTTTAAATAAATGGGACACCACGACATTTTAAAAGACTGGTCATGACTTTTATGAAGTACATTGAAATTTACTCTGAAGAAAACATTTGAGGTTTGGTTAGCGTGCAAAATTTTGTCATGACAAATTGGAGAATTCTGTTTTCACTTCATGGTCCAGATTAACATCACTTAGGAAAATGATTCTTGAAACAAGTTACATTTATGCCCAACCACCCTGGCACCTCTTGCCTGATATGCTCAGCATGAAGCCAAACATGTGCCCCTATATTGCATTCAGCTGTGAGACCTCCACACATCGCACTCCTTCGTGCCTATGAAGTAGTATCTCCTCTGACCTAGACAGACAGCATGTTTACCGGATGTGGCCACACCCCCAGGCCAGCCAACAATGGGATCCTTTCCCTGTTTTACTGGCCCTACTAGGTATAGGGTTTTTGCCTCCAGGGTCACTGATTATCCACCCTATGAGCTTGGCCCCTTAGGGTAGGGTACCTTTAAGTAAGGAGCCTCTCTTCTTACCCAGAAAAATGACACCCAAAATCTTTCCTGTTCTTTCTCTGTTTTGTTTTAAAACACTGCCAAAATGAATCTTATTTTTAAAAGCCCAAGTTATTTTGAAAGCCTTGAAGTACCAAGGTGTTTCTGAATGTTTACGATTGTGGGTCAAGCCAATTTGAAACCAAATGAATGTGTATAAAAATATTACCCCCTTGGCTAAGACCATGAAAGCTGAAGTTCAACTTGTGGTGAATTTTCATTGCCAAGTTATATACACCTCTCAGGCCGGGAGCTCTCTGTACCATCTAAACTTAGGGCGGCTGCTTCCAGCTCACTCGGAAGGCCGGAAGGGCACAGTGGTCTTCCACATGGAGTCTCAAGGCATGCGCATGCTTTCTGCAGAGTAAAGTTACACTCACTACGTAGCCATGTATGCTCACCAACTCGAGTTGTTTTTACTGGGAAAGCTGGAAACCATAAAACTGTAACAACAACGAAAAAATATATTGGGAGGGTGGGGGGAACAAGCTTACAGTGCCAAAATCTATAAAGTGTTTTGGTGACTGGGGCGGGAGGAAGGAGCCACTTTTTGATGTCCAGTATTTATACAGCTGCCTATTTAGTGGTAAGAATTCATAGCAGCTGTAATACCTCTAACACAGGAAACCAGCAACTCACTGTAATACTGATATTTAAATGCCTTTTATGTCTCCGTCACTCCCCACACAGGAATGTAGAATACTGAAGAATTTTTCCTCCTTGAGGGCCATCGTTTCTGCATTGCAGTCTAATTCCATCTATCGGTTGAAAAAGGCTTGGGCTGCCGTCCCGAAGTAAGTTCCCCAGTGCCTGCTCTGTTCTGGCTCGGGTGATGGGTTGCTTCGTGTGTACCATGGATCCTTACCGTCAGAGTGCATATCATGTGACAGGGGAAACATGTTTGAAACCCTCTGTGTGTTCCAGGAAGAGTGCGTTAATGAATTTCAAGGGTGGGCAGTTACAGAAACCACACTCCTCTGTGTGCCAGAGCCATGGTCACCAGGCTTGCGATGACTTGGAGGTGTGCTTGTTATCGGGATCTTGAGGGATGAGGTTGTGGAGTGATGAAGTTGGGTAGTTTGTGTGACTTCTGGTTATTTTTCAGCCTCATTCCAAAGCCCCGAGCCACACCATCATGTGAGGGATAACATGTGCCTTAGGATCTCAGTTTTTGAGCTTTAGTAGGAAGAGATTGTGTCCACTTCCGCTGCAGCATATTAAAATGTCTTGGGGAGGGGAGGGGCGGGGCTCCTTTCACGGTGCCTGACTGAGATTATTCACGTTTTGTGCTGAGTTTTCTTCATACTTCTTGGTCCAACCTCTGGAATAATGGACAACACAGAGATCTTATCTGTCATTACTGTATTCTTTCTATGTCTGGAACTTTGCATGTGGACCAGAGGCTTGTTTATTCCCCAAAGGAAGGGACAGTTTGTTCCTACATTACTTCAAATTTAGGTGTCTTAGGTAGAGTCTCTACTGCTGTAATAAAGCCCATGACTAAAAGCAACTTAAGGAAGAAAGGGTCCATTGTGGTTTACAATTCTAGGGGCTGTAGAAGGCGTGGCGGTGGGAACAGGAGGTGGCTGATCATTCTGTATCTACAGTCAGAAAGCAGAGAGCATTGAATGCTGGTACTGAACAGGAGGTGGCTGATCATTCTGTATCTACAGTCAGAAAGCAGAGAGCATTGAATGCTGGTACTGACTTGGTTTTTCCTTTTTGTTCAGCTCGGGACAGCCTGTGGGATGGTATGATTCACATTTAGGGTCAGGTCTTAGTTACTGCCCTATTGCTGTGAAGAAACACCATGATCAAAGCAATTTATAAAGGAAGGCATTTGGTTGGATACTTGCTTACAGTTTCAGAGGATTAGTTCTTGACCATCATAGCAGGGAGCATGGTGGCAGGCACGCAGGCACGGGAGAAGTAGCTAAGAGATTACCTCTTTTCTTTTTTCTCTCCCTTTCCCTTTCCCTTTCCCTTTCCCTTTCCCTTTCCCTTTCCCTTTCCCTTTTCTTTTCTTTTCTTTTCTTTTCTTTTCTTTTCTTTTCTTTTCGGTTTTTCGAGGCAGGGTTTCTCTGTATAGCCCTGGCTGTCCTGGAACTCAGTTTGTAGACCAGGCTGGCTTCCAACTCAGAAATCCACCTGCCTCTGCCTCCCAAGTGCTGGAGTCAAAGGCGTGCACCACTACTGCCCGGCAAGAGATTACCTCTTGATCCATAGTCAGGGATGAGGAAGGGAGAGAGAGAGACAGGGGAGAGATGCTGGATTTATTATGGGCTTTGAAACCTCCATGCCCAACCCTAGTGACACACCTCCTCCAACAAGGCTTAACATACCACTTAATCCTTTCCAACAGTTCTGCAAACAGGGAACCAACCACTCAGGTGAAGGAGCTTATGGGGACATTCTGGTTTGAACCAACACAGGTGGGTTTTTCCACCTCAACCAAATCTAGGTATTTTTTTTTTTAACAGACATAATCAGAGATATACTTCCATGGTGATTCTAACATGGAAACCATTGCTATTAATCCTGTAAGAGGCCCACATTGGCAAGACAGAGTTTTGTAAGTTTATGCTGAAGACTGGGTGCCAGAGGAGATGAGATGCTTACAGATGAGATGAGACATCACTGTATTGGTTAGGTTATTCTTTGATGCTCTTTGTAAAGAAGGAGGTAAAATAAATGATGGTGACCCTAGCACACAGAAAGCAGAGCTGGTGGACCTCTTTGAGTTGGAGACCAGCCTGATCTACGTAGGAAATTCTAGGCTAGCCAGGAATATAATGAGACCCCCCCCCATTTTTTTTTTTAAATTGTAATATGCTTCATGTTACAGAGCCATGGAAGCTACAACCCATGGACCACAGGGCTCAAGCACAGGCTTTGCAAATGCAGTCAGTGCACCGTCTTCAATTTTCAATAGTGCATGTTACTCTGTATGAGAGACATGAGTTGATTAATTTTCCTCTGAGCATACATTTACTGAAAGACGTAGGTCCTAGCAAGTCATTCGCTGGCTGTGGATACCACCTTCCCTTGTCCTCATCACTGTTTCTCATAAACAGAGGAAAAATAATCATGACCATTTTGGGTGGTTGACAAGTACAGTTTACTAGTATTGAAAGTCACCTCTCCGGCCCAGGATTTCTTCTCCAGCAAGGCTGAGTCTTAAACTACAGCTTCAAAAACTAGCACACATGGGGGCTGCAGGGATGGCTGAAGGATTAAGAGCACCCCATGTCCCAGGCTAGTCCTTTGTTCAGGAGGCCGATCAGGACCCACCACTTAGCTGATGCTCATTAAACATTGCTGACTGAAAAGGATGTGCACTCTCAGGCTGGCCTCTGTCATTATAAGAGCTGGTTCTTGTAGAGGACCCGAGTTCACTTCCCAGCACCACATTCCGTTTGTGACTTTGATTCCAGAAGACCAGATGTTTCTGATCTCTGGATCTCTGAGAGCATCAAACTAATATACCTCACATACACAGACACACATAAACACATAATGAAAAGTAACAAAAATAAATCTTTAAAATACTAGTTCACAATATGCGTGTTTTAGTTTCTTGGGTTGCCAAAGAGAAGATCCATTCTTCTAGCTGTCTTTAAAACAACTTTTCAAGAACAAAAGAGCAAAACAATTCTCAAAGCTCCATTCTGTTGGCCATGTGTGATTTGCTGCTGGGTTAGTTTACATGTTAGGAAGGATACTATAGAAATCACAGGCCCTTTCCACATCAGTCTTATGTGGCTAAATTTAGGGGGAGCGGAGTGAAGGTATCTTATTTACCACTTCCATCATCATAATCTTTTACAGTTCTAGCTTTCAGCAGACAGAGGCTACTTACTTACTTCTTTCTATTGAAATACTTGTATGATTAAGTTCTTAATTATTTTCTCCAAAAGAAATAGTTTTCTTGGTTTTGTTATACAAATAATATTATACTCATTAAAATGCAAATACGTCTTAATAATGGACTTTTATGATAATGAAGCTTTTATACACATGGAGATTTGGCTGCTAATCATTTGTGGCATTCAGAATCATCATCCATTCAGTGACTGTGGAGAGAGGTATGGACAGACAGACAAGCAGGGTGCTCCTGAGGGGCAGTGCATAGGGAGGGGCCTGACCCCACAGGTGCTTTTCTGTGCCACCCTACTGTAGGCTTCCTGGGTACAGAGGAGAAAATTGAAGCCAGAAAGTTAAGCAACTTGTCTAGGATCACTAATGAAGTAGTAAAGTGAGGTTTGAACCCATCTGCCATGGCTGTAGAAACACGATGGGGCCACTCTGACTCTGAGATGACCCAAGATGCCAAACATTTGGGTTCTGTATCCACAGCTCTCAATAGTTAACAGTGAAACTTGGGTGAGCTCTTGGCCATGACATATTTTCTCTACACTTGGGTGTCTGGCCAAGGTGACCTCCGCAGGACTCTGTGTATTACTAGGATAAATGTTTTTTAAACTTACTTAAGGGAACATCTCTCTAGAACTTGATGCTCCAAGGGAATCTTTTTTTTTTTTTTATTAAATAGTTATGATTAGAAAAATTCTTCCTATGGTTCTGGTAACCATGTTCATCTTTTACAAAAGCTGTGTTCGTGAAGACACTCATTAGCTCCATTTGTGTAGCATTACCCCAAATCCTGAGGTCCAAACAATCTTTCCAGGCAATAAGTACTGAAGACAGCTAGGCTTAGCTGTTGGATTTCCTGTCTCTCTGTTGATTATTTTTTCTTCATCTTTCTTCATAGGGACAGAATGCTGATGTTTGAAGAACTTTCAGATATCTTCTCTGATCACAATAACCATCTAACCAGTCGGGAGCTACTAATGAAGGTGAGCGCCGTGGGCAGCTCCCGGCACCTGGGAAGAGTAGCTTGAAAGCTGCTTAAGTTCCTTCAGCCTCCAGGGAAGCAGAAGTTTTATCTTATCCGTAATCTGGGAAACTTGAGAGTGAGAAAATTCAAAGCCCAGTTGAATTTTTCTCCTTCTGCCTTTCCTCCTTCCCACCCACATAACTGACATCAAAACCTGGGTTCAAATATGTATGTGTTTAACAAGCAGATACTCAGTACTATTAGTTGCACGCATGAGAGACCTTAGAGTATCCCTACATAGCAACACAGCTCTTACGGTGACAGAGGACAGCCTGCAAGTCCACATCCTTTTTTTGGTACCACATTACACAATATTTTTTCAGTCAGCAATGTTTATTGAGCGCCAGATAAGTGGGGCCTCCTGAAGCTGCTGGGCAAAGGTATAGCCTGACTCATTCTACTTCTTTAGAAATGTGTTGAATATCTAGGGTTTATAAAACATTGAACTTGTCTTTAGAAATATGAAGATTGAGAACAGCCTCTGTGTCTAGGAGTTCACTCATAGTTGATGACTGTGAGCACTATATAGTAATTATTCAATAATGACAAATAACTTTACACACAATCATTGGTCAGTTAATACAGGCCAGTTATTATCATCACAGTTTTCTACCATCTATATTTGTCATCTTTATTGTATAGATAGCTAAGGCCCATAGGTAGTTGTAGCATGCCTGCTATTCCTAAGATTCACACCTGACATACAGTATAGCTGAATTGTGACTCCACCTTGGGGTCATTCAGAGGCCCATGCCTTGTTGTCCCAGTGCCTGCTACAGTGCCTTGCGTCCAGAAGCCATTGTTTGGCTGCATGGATTAAGGGGCTTGTCGTTCACAAATCTCTGTCTTTTTCCTGCTCTGGTTCCTTCTAGGAGCAGCTGATAATAGAGTGGGCAGTTTATGCTGATGTGCGATGAACTGCACACTAACCAAACAATTCCTGGGATCATGTTACTCCTTGTTTCACATCTTTCTGGATTTGCAGACTTTAAATGGAAACCCATCTGGCTGGAAGGACATGGCTTAGTGGCCTCCCAGTCTGCAACACAGAGCTAGACTAACTGGAGCCACACACTGAAATCCCAATAGCCCCGCATCATCCTTCCAAAGGCAGATCCATTGAATTGTATGCAACTCATTGCCTGGTGACAGTCTTCTGGCTGAAATCTTAGAGGCAAGGCATTAAAGATCCCATAAACCTTTCTCAAATGGAGACATCCACCTCAGTACTCTTAAGTTAAATGTCATATAAGGCTCAAATATCCCAACGAACTGAAAACCTTGGCCATGAGTTGAGGTGGCCTGCACACTGTCATGAGTGTTGGTGGAATGCTTCAGGCGGTCTGTGTGTATATGCAGATCCCTTTCCCATCATCTCTGTTGATCGTTATTCATGTGAACTGTATAGTTCTGGGTGGAAGTTCTCAGCACAGTTGTAAATAATGAGATCAAGGTACTTAAGTTCTCAAAGTGAGCACTAAGAAAAACTACTGGGCCCTGTTTCCAGTGTGTTACTCCTAGACTTGGTTTAAAGTGACCTGTCTTCTACCTGTGGGTGAATAGAATATGCCACTTCTCTAACACTATGGCCCAGACAACAGAATAATTAGCAAACACTTGTGGTCTTCCTTCTAACTGTTGAGAGAGATTTTTTAAAAAAATTTCTCTTCAAAGTCTGTCTTCACTTTATTATAACCTTATGATTTCTGAAACTTGGAATAATTACAAATCATTGAATCTAGATTTGTAATTAGATTTCAAAACACTAGGAAAGCAGAATACCACCAGGTCTTGGTTCTTGTACCTCTTGCTAGATGACAGTTATCTCTGGTTGCAATAATATAAACCTGCAAGAGTCTGACTCTGGTGGAAATGATGGTCAGTGAAGCTAGACAACATGTTAATTAATATCAAGGCTGGAGCAAGACGCCATTCACGCTGTGAAGACCTAGCACCCAGCAGACAGTCACCTGAGACCTAGTATAAGTCTCCGAGGCACAGGAACAATAGAAGGCAGCTGGATTCTGCAAAAGCAGAGATGAAGGAAAAGCGAGACAAGGGGAGAAAGCTGCCCTGGGGGCTAGAGTGTAGGA
This sequence comes from Mus minutoides, assembly GCA_902729485.2. Classification (NCBI taxonomy): domain Eukaryota; kingdom Metazoa; phylum Chordata; class Mammalia; order Rodentia; family Muridae; genus Mus; species Mus minutoides. The sequence goes on from LR751306.1 coordinate 45,032, forward strand.
GGAACAGGGGTCCATGTGAGAGGGTGGAGGAAGCATGGGGAGATGATTGAAGTCACTTCCAGGGATAAGTCTGCGGGAAAACAAGATGACTTGGGAAACAGGAAGAGGAAGCAGGAAAAGTAGCCAGGAGTGTGAGCAGCAAAGGAGGAAGGAGCAGCGGAAGCTCGGGACGGACAGCTCAGGGATGCTGGGGTGGGGCAGCGGAAGCTCGGGACGGACAGCTCAGGGATGCTGGGGTGGGTGGCAATGGGAAAAGTTTCAGGCCAGCAGAGGTAATAAATGCGAATTTTGGATCTGACAAGTGACTGGATTTCTGGCTGACCTTCCACTGGGAAGAGCTAGCAGCGAGCAGTCACCTCTTCTTTCTTTGTCCTTTCCCTTGTCTTTGGACAGCATTTTACTGTGTGGGTAACCTTGACTTCTTGGTGTTTCCCAGGCTGGCCTGGAACTCATGATGCCCCCTGCCTTGACTTCCCAGGTGCTGAGATTACAGGGATGCACTGTGCATGCAGCCAGGGATGGAATCTCATTCTCCTGACACTACAATCATGAAATCAACAAATCTTGCTCCTTGTCTCTGGTCTTTTACTCCCCTGCTCATGGGATGGAATGAGACGTCAGTGCTCCTTAAGATCCCTGTGTTGCTTTATGATTCTTAGGTTTTAACTTTTTTGAAGTTCCTACTAAGAGTTTTAGATAAGCCTGGCATGATGGACACCATCTTTAGTCTCAGCACTTGGGAGGCAGAAGCATGTGACTCTCTGTGTAGCCTGGTCTACATAGCAAGTTCTAGGCTAGCCAGAGCTACAATGTTAAACTCTGTAAAAAAAAGAAAGAAGGAGAAGATGAAGAGGAGAAAGAGGAAGAGAGAAGGAAGAGGAGTTCTTTTAGATAAATCCAAAATAGTTTCTAGCACTTTCCCTCTACCCATAATTGTGGTTCTGGAAGAAGTATACATTAGGAAGAGGTGGGTGCTTGTCTTCATGTCAGGCAGAGTTGATTTCTTCATTCCAAACTAAATCCTAAGGATCTGGGAGCTCCTGCAGCTACCTGGTACGGGAAGTGGCACATACTAGATTCCTGTCATGTGTCCCCACGAAAACTGTGTGGAATGTCACTAGATGATAGCTCTCTTATCTTCTGTGATAGAGACTTCTGAGATGGACTCTGTCCCCAGTGGTATGCACAGCCAGGATCCCAGCTGGTTACTGACAGAATGCATTTCTGCCCTGCCATCATTATTTCAGGCCCTGACTCAGAAGGATTCCTTTGGTAATTGTATGGTGATGTAAGGTCACATGCTAAGGTCATGTGATAAGCCCTGGAGAAACTGACTAAGGAAAAAATAACATAGAGGTTACACTGAATTGTGAAATTGCCATCCATTCAAGCAGTTCCTGGAAAATGAGAACTAAACAAGACCCTGAAACCACAAAACTGAAACACTTTATGTTCAGTCAGCAAACCCATGATTAGTTGTTAGTCGAAGCTGGGTTCTTGTTCCAGGCAGCAAGCAGGGAGCATGGGTGGCCCACTGTCCTCAGGCCTCAAGAGGAAGGGTAGACTTGTCAGAGTTCCAAACTAGGGAGGCATCTAAGGAGGACTAAGAGAAACCCGCAGATGGCTCACCTTTCACTAATCAAGACGTACTCCAACCCTGGACTTCCTCAAGATCTTGCTGTGTAAAGGTTTCATTCAGCTAAGTAGCGCCACACAGTGCCCTTCCTTCACAGAATGCTGGCACACTCATTCCAGGCCAAGATAACAAGTCTTAAAATGTGCAGGAGGAAAGCTTCATTTTTAAGATATAAGATTACTTTGTGTGAAATGCGAGCTGTGCAAAAAAAAAAAAAAAATCTTTCGTTTTTGGGAATTGCTGACCTTATGGTGATGATCGATTTTCTCATCAAATAAGGGACTCTGCTTTTACAGAGTTGGGGCGGGGGTGGAGGTGGGGGGCTAGGATAATCCCTGACCACTACACACAGAGATGCCTCTGCAGCAGGGCCCCAAAGCACAGCCTTAACAGCCTAAGGACCTATAGGCATGGCATCTTGGAGCACAGGAAGAGATTGTATCATAGAACCCAGATAACCCTTTCCCTCTCTCTAGACTGGCATCCTCCATCACCTTCCTCTGTGTCCTGTTTCTTAGGAAGGAACCTCAAAATTTGCAAACCTGGACAGCAGTGTGAAAGAAAACCAGAAGCGGACTCAGAGGCGCCTGCAGCTGCAGAAGGATATGGTATGTCTGCCCCTGTTGTCTGAGAGCCAGCAGGAGAGAGGCAGCTGGCACATGGCGGGTATCAGCATATTCCTTCTGCAGGGTGCCCACACTTGTCAGAAGGCTCTTCCATTCTGTGCCTAATTTGTTCTTAACCTGGGAGGTCTTTAGCAAAAGTGTTAGATCCAAGGAAAAATGAATACCAAGAGGTACGCATTCCACACACACACACACACACACACACACACACACACACACACACACACACACCAGATACGAGGGAAGTGTGCAGCCGGGTGTCTCTATCCTCCTGACATCACCACCCGCTGTCACTTGCTGCTGCCACTTTGGTAAGAAGCCTCTTAGGCCTTGTGACTCCATCAGCTTTGGGGATGTAATGGCTAACGAAGCGCTTTCTCTCCCGTTGGGAAGATTTGGACTTTGTATCAGAGAACATCATTCCCTTTGCTTCCAAGCTCTGATCACTGCCCAGTCTCCTTACTATTTTGGTCCTAACCAGATCATGTTGTTCACGTCTCAGAGAGTACTATGCATCCTTTCTGAAAGCACAAGGATAGTTATTATCATCTTTGCCTCTGTCCTTAAGTCCCCAACTTTTGACATAGGGTGTGGGGACAGAAGAGCACATTAGAGTCTAGACAAATGAATATTTTCTTCCTTGCCCGGAGAGAACTTTTTTTTTTTTTTTTTTTTTTTTTTTTTGGTTTTTCGAGACAGGGTTTCTCTGTATAGCTCTGGCTGTCCTGAAACTCACTTTGTAGACCAGGCTGTCCTCGAACTCAGAAATCCGCCTGCCTCTGCCTCCCGAGTGCTGGGATTAAAGGTGTGCGCCACCACATCCGGCACCTGAGAGAACTTTCTCTGGTGGTGGATATAACATAGCAATGTTTCTGAGAGCTAGAACTCTCCTGTAACCTAAAGCTGATCTAACTCAAAGTGTTTCAGACTTTTTGGTTGTTCAAAGACAGTTAAAAATAGCTGCTGCTGAGGGAGTGGTAGGGATTATTTTAGTTCAGGATAAGACCTTGCACACACAACAGGAAGGACAAACTAAACTTCAGCTGACAGTGAGCTTCTGAAGGACAAAGTCCTGTGTGGTGTGAGCTGGCTGAGGACACGGCTCACCTTGTGCCAAGAGGCCTGGTCTTGCCCTGGTTCAGACTTTGTGTATTCCTGCCAGTTTCCCTATGTATCTGCACATATAAGTACCTGCATATATGAGAAGGTGTCTGTGTGCCACTTTGTCTGTGTGCGCGCACATACCACACACACACACACACACACACACACACACCATTTATTTCCCCTGAGGAATGCTATGCATCAGTGGGCTTGTGGAGAACAGAGATTCAAAGGAGATTTGCTGAGATAATCCACTCATTTCTCCTCAATTTTAATATTGTTTAAAGTGGTGGTATAACAGACAATCCTAAGAAATGCACACAGACAGAATCCTGCCAGTTAAAAAATCTAGATTTCACACAGAGTCCACCTGTCTGTTCTAGGACTCAAATCCAGCGTACCAACAGCACTTAGCTCTCATGATGTTCTAATCACTTTTGGTCCATGACAGCTTTAGAGTCTTGTTTGTCATGACCTCCAGAGTCATCAAGTCACCTCGATGTCCTATAGAGCATCCTACAGTCTGAGTTTGTGTTTGTTTGTCTAGTGATTAATCTGAGGTCGCACCTGTTTGGAAAGAATTTCACAGAGATGAAGTATTCTCTTCTCACACTCTCTGAAGGAGTTGTGTGGTGTCAGTGCGGCATCTGCTGTCACCCTGATGGTGATGAGATCACCTACCATTAACATGGTGTAGATTGCCAGACTAACCTGTCTAAAGTCACTATTCTCTCTGTCTTTCTGATGGCTAGTTACTCTGAGTGATGCCCCACACTTCTGACACTCTGCACTCCTTCATTCATCAGGAAATAGTCCTCTCCTGCAGTGATGCTGAGGCTGTGGCTATCCGGGCATTCCAAACAGCCAGGAGTGTCTACACACACTGAAGAGAGCATCCTGCACTGACCAGAGCCTAAGCACAGTAGACCCCACTGTCAACACACTGCATACATGTGTGATCTGGTTGGAGGCTTGCTCTTCCTGAATGAAAGTTAGACATTAAGTCATGCAGTTCCTGTCCTGTTTGTGTAGGCTTTAAAACAATTTCAGTCCTGTAAGAGACACTAGCAATTCCAAATTAGTCTCATTCAGGTGCGTGGGTTGTGACGCCTTTAACATTTCAGTGACAGTAAAGGCACTGCTCTGCTTCCTCTTCAGGGTGTGATGCAGGGTACTGTGCCTTACCTGGGCACCTTCCTGACTGACCTGACCATGCTGGACACTGCCCTGCAGGACTACATTGAGGTGGGTTCTCCGCAGCTGGTGCATTCATGCCTGCAGCCTTCCTCTTGGTTGCATAGAGAAGCTTGTTTCTCTCAGGATCTGTTTAGAGCCTACAATACACATGGCTAGGTGGTAACACAGCCAACCAAACCAAACACCAAAAGATGCCAGAGATGGTGCAGAGCCCATCGAAAGAGAGCACTGCTCATCACAACAGCAGCCATGGCTAACAGTGTGGGCAGGAATGCAGTGAAAAATAAGGGATGTTAGCTGATAGAGCATGGCCTGATCCTCATGCACAGACATGACTGCACTGCCTTTTGAGAGCTGGGGTCTGAGCTTCGGTGCCACAGATGGATTCGAAGGGATAACCCATCCCCATACTCTCTCTGCCTATGGATGAGACAGATTAATGAATTTTCAAGTAGGTCCCCCTCCTGCCTTTCTGTAATGCCTATGTCACTGCCTGTTCAGGAGGATATGTTTGGATCCACATCCTGTCTTCCTTTTGCAATGAAGGAAGAGGTAAAATCCACTCAAACGAGCAGAGTGTTAGTAGCAGTAATAAAATGGCAAATAGGAAAAGCTTTGATATTTGGAAGGAGACTTGAAGGTAATTTATAGGGCTCAACTTCTAACTCAGAGCACTGCCTCTGACGTCCTGGCTCAGTTCCTAGTGATGGTGAACAAACAAAACACAGCAGGCTACAGAACAAGCAGCCTGCACCCTGTCCTCCTGTGAAACCTGCAGTGTGGGCACTGTAGCTGAAGGGGAGCTGATTTACATGCTCCTAAGGATTCTTTAAGTGTTATAGACCATGCCCACTCATTAGCATTTCCCAAGCTCTGTCTCTTGGCGTCCTCTGCCTCAGGAAACTCCCATCAGGGTTGAGAAAGTGCAGAGAGTAAGCAAATGCTGAGGAATTAAGTTTACCCTCCTGAAAAGAGGGGCAGTGGCTATGAAGAATTGAAGCTTCCTTTCCACGAGGCCATGCAGAAGTGACTTCCCTTCTGATAAATCATTGACAGGTTGGCTTCCAGCATCTGTGTTTGTTGTCTGGCCCAGAGGACGGACGAGGGAGTGGATTGTTTGCTCCTCATTAGCTGGGCAGATGTGTCTGGATTCTGACTCATGCCTCTGTCACTGCTATTGTAGTTGGTTTCAGACGTTTTAGGAAATGCTCCATCGTAAATAAAGGGACATTTGGGACATTTTTCTCCAGGAAAAGGATGGTTGCCTTGCTGCTTTGTCACCACGTTTATAAAATCATTAATAGTTACAACTTTCTCATCTCTTTAACCTATTCACTGTGACCCCGACCAGCACAAGGCTCTGCAGTTCGGTGGCTTACATTCTTCCAAACATTTCTTTCAGGGTGGACTGATCAACTTCGAGAAAAGAAGAAGGGTAAGTACCGCCTTCACCTGCGCTTTGCCATTTAATTTCACCTGAACATGAAAAACTGAAAGAAGCGGAAAGAGATTGTGTTCTTTTTGTTTGTTTTGGGGGACACAGAAAAATAATACTTGCTGAACATTTTTACATTTACCATTACGTTAGCATGTTCCTACATATTACTGCACACGAGCCCTGCAAGCTCTTTTTCTACATCTTCAGTTAAAGGTGAGGACGGAAGAGATTAAGGACTGGTCTACAGTAAGGTGGCAGTGAGCTGAAGTTCACATTTTGTCCTGCTGCAAATCTCATTAATAAAGAAAAGGTAGCGTAGAGCTGGCAGCACACCTCAGTGGTAGGCACGTGGCCAGCACCCTATAAGCAGAAGGTCTTGTACTTGATCCCAGATACAGAGACAGAGAGATGTTGAGAGATTTCTTTCCTTTCATCATCTTCTTCATAGCTATGTTTAGAAATACAGGTTTACTCTATAGTTAGTAACAGTGTATGAACTATAACATTCATATGTAAACATATGAAAATCATTGCTGTGAATATATGTGGGATATTCTTCTACAAAGAAGAATGTGAAACAACTAATATATTAGTTAGCTTGTTTTAGTCATTTCATAGCAAATACATATTCCAAAATATCATGTTGTATACACCTTGTGTGTGTACATATGTCAGTGCTTAAATAAAAAAAAAACAAGTTTACTTAAGAAGTTTATAAAAAGTGAATGACATTAACAAAGATGACTACTCCTGTGGGTGTGTCTGGGATCGGAAAGGATATAGTGTCCTTATTAGAAGTAGGTGATTATCTTTTATCTTTCCTGTCAGTATTGGAAGGGTGTTTTTTTGTTGTTGTTGTTGTTTGGGGGTTTTTTTTTTTTTTGGTTTTTTGGTTTTTTGTTTTTTGTTTTTTGTTTTTTGTTTTTTTTTCCCAGACAGGGTTTCTCTGTATAGCCCTGGCTGTCCTGGAACTCACTTCGTAGACCAGGCTGGCCTCGAACTCAGAAATCTGCCTGCCTCTGCCTCCCAAGTGCTGGGATTAAAGGCATGTGCCACCACACCCGGCTTTGGAAGGGTGTTCTATATCAAACTTGATCTTTCAAGTAGTTCTACATTGTGGGTTTGTTTTTTTTAAAGATTTATTTATTTATTTATTTTATGTATCTGAATACACTGCTGCTGTCTCAGACACACCAGATGAGGGCATTGGATCCCGTTACAGATGGTTGTGAGCCACTATGTGGTTGCTGGGAATTGAACTCAGGACCTCTGGGAGAGCAGTCAGTCCCCTTAACCACTGAGCCATCTCTCCACCTCCCTGCACTGTGTTTTATTTTCTGAAGTGTAAATTTTGCTGTAGTTTTGTGTCACATGGACATGAGATGGGCATTTGGTGTTTGGAAGGAAAATGAGCGAGTGTGGTGACTCCCTGTAGGGCCTCCCTGTCCTTTCCTCTTCTGTTCATCCACTCACGCTACCTGGTAGTATGGTTGTGTACCGACCAGGGAGTTTGGGAACTTGTGCAGTGGAAAGCCAGAACCTTGTCCTCGGGAAGTCTGTAATTCAGGAGGGAGACAGGCCGATGAGCAAGCAGCCATAAGTTATCTATACAAGCTCAAAACAGAGGTCCTTCTTAGAGAAGCAAATAGGAGGCTGGGTCTAGCCTCAGCTCGCAAGGCTGGAGAACCATACGGGGACAAAGAACACAGTGCAAACACAGTGCAGAGACGCTAGCTAGGCTGGGCTCCAGAGCAACAAGATACCAACATGAACCAGCTGGAGCTTTCTGTCCCTCGTCCACTGAACTTCCTGTGGCATGGTGGTAAATATTCAACAATAGCATTGGACCAAGGGTTGAGACCACTGATTGGAAGACTAAGGCACAACGACTCTGCCAGCTTTTAGTTGCTTCTGTCCTGACCTGTTATGCCTCCACAGTGAGCCATGTATGCTCCTTTAACTTCAGCATGAGCCTGATTGCTGCCTTCTTTCCCTTTAATAATAAGACGCTTAACATTTATGAAGTTTAAGTCTGAAGCCTAAAGCTACAGTTTGTGCTGACTGCTGAAATTAAGAAAGGACCTTGAAGCATGTGAAGAGATCTAAGTGATTTGGGGCATAATTATATGCACTTGCTTCTCTTGGGAGCTTTAGAAGGTTTAGTGAGATGATTTACTGGAGTAGTAAAAACCCAAGGATTTGGAAAACCTAACCATTCAGCTTTCTGAGACCCTGGCCGCTTAGACGGTCAGTCAGCCCCACTGCTGTGGAGTTATTGAAGGGGAAGAGTTGAGAAGCTACAGTGGGAGCTGAGATTCTTGAATCTTTTTTTTTCTTTTTAAAATAAGAAATAGAAGTTTAAAAAAGTTTTTTTTTACATATTTCATAATCTTATATTTAAAAGAAAAAAATTCCCCAAATCCCAAGAATGGAAACAGGAAGGAAGGTGCCATTATGAATTGAGTTGGTGACTAGCCGGCTTCTTTGGATGGCTTGTTTTATCTATGAGTTTCTTTTTCAAGAAGAGAGGATTGAGAAACGAAGCATATAAGGACTTCAGGAGTTGAAGTGATGCATATGTGTATTTTAAAATTTACTTTTACTTGTGCTGGGGATTGAAACCAAGGCATTATGTATACCAGGCATGCACTCTGCCACTGAACTATAGCCCACCCCCACTCCTGAGTTAGAACTTGTAAAATTTATTCATTTACTCTCTAAGGCAGCCAGATTGCAGAGTGTTCTTCAATGGCTTTCTCTATGCGTTACCCTTAGAGCATAACAGTTCCATGTTGAAAAGACTTGTATTTGTTTCATCATATTATTCATTCTCCTGGTTTTCTGTCTACTTTAGGAATTTGAAGTGATTGCTCAGATAAAGCTCCTACAATCTGCTTGCAACAGCTACTGCATGAGCCCAGACCAGAAGTTTATCCAGTGGTTCCAGAGGCAACAGCTTCTAACAGAGGAGGAAAGGTAGGCTGACCTGTCTGTCACTTATGGGGGTACGGTGGTCCTGCCAAGAGGCATGTACCTTGCTGGGTCATCCGCTAGACAGCTCTTGGGTGGCTTCTGTAGGGTTCTGGTCCTTGCTTTTCAAAGGGAAGCTGATCGCAGAACTAGAGGGTGGGTTTTAGGTCTGGTCCTATCACTTACCATTGAAGCCTAGAAGGAGTTTTTTATTCCTCTCCATCTGCTGGACGCCTATTTGTAAAATGTTTGCTTTAGAGTGTAAATTCATATTCTGACAAGCCCTATTAGAATGGTAGCCATGCTCCTCCTCATCACTGCCCCTGCCATTGTCCCAGAATCCATGGTGTGAGCCATCAGGGAGAGAGGAGCGGGGATGGGGAGTGGTAGAAGGAGAGGAAAAAAAGAGATCTCATGAGAGATGAACTAGAGTACAGTGCTGTGGACCTGTGGGCAGAGCAGATCACTGGCCGGGAAGTGGTGGGGCATGGGGAAGATTGGCAGCTACTACTAAGTAGGCTGGGCTGTGGAGGGAGATTTCACCAGAAGAGCTGGAGAACATTCCAGACAGGGTAAGATAGGAACGTGAGTGAAGGCCTGGGGTTCTGACAGCCTGGGTGTTTAGAGGCCAGTGATGTGTCTGGGGTGAGCGGGCCCAGGATACAGATTTCAAAACATTGGCTGGTGTACAAAGAAAGGCACACTGATTCTAGTGCTTCCGACCTCTCCTCGTCCTCTGGTGGGTGTCAGGTTAGGCTGTAGGCCATATGTGGCCTGCCCCGTCTTCACATTTGTAAGTGGCAGAAGGAAAAAAAAATAAAAGAATGTGGCATGAAAAGTAGTCGTTTGAAATTCAAATTTCAGGATTCATAAATAACGCTTTAATGGAATGTAGCCCGCTCATTTACATCTATGGTTGCTCTGGTGCGTTAAAGATAGACCATATGGCCCACAGCCTAAAATACTTACTCTCTGGTCTGATTCAGAGAAAATTTGCTGATCCCTGAGACAGACCTGAGATTTTCTCTGAAGAGTGGAATGAACAGCAAATATGTATTTGTGAGAGTTGGGGCTTTGAGGGGCAGTGTAGTTGTGGCAGGTCGGCCTGGCTGCTCCCTAGCTTTGGGGTGCTGGAATGATGGGCGTCATGGCCCTCCTCCTCACTCACCCTGGACCTGTGCTAGCTACAGACCCAGGCTTTCCCAAGAAACATTCCAAAGCAGAACCTGCCCTTGTGCATGTATCGGTTAGCATTTGCCTGGCACATCAATATCTGAAGCAGAAGCATTTTTAATTGAGGCAGCTTTTGGCCATTAAAGATAATGTCGGTAGTTATATTTATATATTGTTTTAAATTAATTTATTTCATGTATGTGAGTACATTGTTGCTGTCTTCAGACAGACAGGAAGAGGGCATCGGATTCCCATTACAGATGGTTGTGAGCCACCATGTGGTTGTTGGGAATTGAACTCAGGACCTCGGGAACAGCAGTCAGTGCTCTTAATTGCTGAGCCCTACTAATATAATTCATATGTCTATTCACCAAAGGTTAGATATTTTACAAAAATACCTTTTTTGATTTTCCTAACATGTTAGAAAACAACATCATGTGTACATAGACACAGTCACATAGGAAGGAAGAAGTAGAAAGGAAGGACAGGGTGATTCACAGGGTGATCCTTCCCCCCCACCCCCAGCCTTGGGGTTAGATGAGGATGATCAAGGGCAGGCTGCTGTCAGCTTCAGCTCTTACCAGGGTCACACATCCTCATGTTGAAGTCTACAGAACTGGACAGGCTCTATCCATCTGCCTCTGAAAGGAGTAGGGCAGGAAGAGGCGTACAGTGGAAAGTTATCAGCTGTGGCCATCAGCAAGCTCCCACCGAGGCTCATGCCAGGACACCACAGTCCACAGCTTTACTTTGGCTGTGCAGAACCTTCCTCTAAATTGAGTATTCCAATAAATCACATGAGTTGGGAATCTGTTCTTCTGTGCTTAAAGATTGACCTCAAACCTCCCCTGTCTTTTTCAGCTACGCCCTCTCATGTGAGATTGAAGCTGCTGCTGATGCCAACACCACTTCCCCTAAGCCTCGGAAGAGCATGGTGAAGAGGCTGAGCCTGTGAGTCCCCCGTCAGGGGTCCTGTCAGAGAGGGGAGAACCCCATGCATTCAGCAGCTCTGAATGCTCACTTGAAGGGTGCATTTTCTGTCCTGAACTCAAACAGCTCATTAGATCCATCTGTTCCTCTCCTGGACATGCCAGCAACAGTTCTGCAGTCATATTACATAGCCTAGTGATCCTTTGAACAGTAGATTATGTCACTTTAAAAAAACTCCCAATAGTTTTATTTTGAAATAAAGTCCCAACTCTAGGTCCTAGTTTACCAGGCCTTATGGGATCTACTCCCAGCCTTCCCTTGCTTACAACAGTTCACCAAGATTCACCACACCAGCCTTCTAGCCAACCTTCAACACAGAAGGCTGTTGCCTGCTCAGGGCCTTCACACTAGCCCTCCCTGTGGCGAGCAGTGGTCTTTTCTTTCTTAGCCAGCTTCCTCAGATGTTGGCCAGAATGTTTTCCCCTAAGAGATTTTCCCGACGGTGAGGTCTCCTCTGGTTATTCTCATTCCTATCGGATGCTTTTCACAGTCTAGAGGAGGCAGTGCTCTAATAGAAGCATGGCTCATCATGTGTAGCAGAGGAAGAGACCTTCTGTGGTCAACTTTGAGAGACCTCAGTCAGTTTGGATAGCATCCAGAGGCCATAGACCATCTACAGGACCCCACCGCCCCGCAGCATCAGCACCGCCCTGCAGCCTGTCTCCATCTGGCTGTCTCCTCTTTCTGGTTCATTCCACCCTTTGCACTTCAGCTACCTCAAGACCTCCCCACACACCAGGCAGTCATTTTTAGTTGCCTTTGTTCTAACTTTTCTCCCAAAGAGCCACCTGGCTCACTTTCTCACTTCCTTTGGGTGTTTGAGGAAATGTCATTCTGACAAGCCTGTTGGACACTGTAGCCCTTCATCATCTGTCCTTGGCGCCCTCCCTTTGTTGCCTTCGGTCCTAATTTTTTTCCATCTCACTAACGTCTTCCACCATACTATATTCTGTATATGTCTGTATAGAACTTAAAGGCCATGGAGAGAAGCCTCGATTGTATTTGTTGCTCTGTTCACAGGGTCTAAATGCCGCCCCCACCCCAGTAAGTGACTAGTGAGTATGCTTAGAATAGATAAATTGAGCTGAGAGCTAGGGCTGTTATAAGAGCAATGCATATGTTTGTAAAATCTTAGCTCCAATCACAGAGCCCATGTGCTTCTAATGAAGGATGGGAACGCATACTCAGATTTGCCTCAGAGTTAAGTTTACAGACGTTTTACCGTACAGTAAAATTACATTCTGAAGGAAGAGAGAGATGGAAGGTCAAAGGGAGAGGAGAGAGAACCACAGGAGAGGAAAGGGGGACTAGAAAGGGCTCTCACGTGATGCAGGCTTTGATTGTACCAGTGTCTGTAGCAGGAGCTTGAGAGGACGGACCTACTCTGCTCCATAAAGCTGACCGTTAGAATGTGAGGGACCAAAGAAGCAGGCGTTACTTCTAGAATGCCTCGCTCTCACACAGATCCCTGCCCTTACACACCTGAGACTGATCTTCTGAGTGATGTTACCTGCATTGGCCAGGGGCAAACAAGGACAGTCTTTAGGGACCATTGGCCAGTTCTCCTTGGTCAAGTATTTCCCTCCACACTTCCGGAGCCCACCCGCAGACATCTCAGTTGTCTTTGTGATCCGAGAGTTTGTGATGCGAGAGTGCAGTGCCTCCTGGATCCGTGGGCTGTTATGGCTTAGCAGTCCTGGAGTCTTCTCAGGCACTGCGTCTGTCTGGTCCCTTTTCCAGGCTCAGTGTCTCCTGGCTCTGCTCTTACACATGTACAGGGCTTTCTGTGTTTTCATTATACCCCTTAACCTCTGTTCCCATAGCTTCATGTCCATCAGGGCCATTGTGCATAGATACATTATTTCTTCTGTACTAATTCAGGCTAACTGAATTAATTATTCATCCCGTGTCTGTGGGAAGATACTTTTCTAGCCTGTCTCCTTACTGAGGGTAAAGCCCTTTGAGTGCCTGGCTTTATATAGGTTAGGTTCTGTCAACCTTACTTTAGTAAGCAGAACTGTCATTTCACAGTACTGTGTATGTGTTAAGTTCATACACATGAATCAGCTCATACTATATGCATGTATGGAAATATCAATGGAACCCCATTATTATGTATAATTAAATTGTGCTAGTTTTTTTTTTTTAAACAATGACTGTTTTGCCAACATTCATACCTTCTGTTTCCCAACCAGAGCAGCTGCAAAAATAGCTCATCAACTTCCGATTTTCAGTTCCCTTTTCTGTAAGGCCTGGCCCATAGGGATTTCCCTTACATATACCAGCTCAGCTCAAAAGGGGTTATAATATTTCTTACCTAGTTACTTTATGGAGAAGGGTTTGGGTTATGTTAGTTTGCCAGATGGCTCAAAGCAGAAGTTTCTTCCTTGGCTTCTTACTCAGAACACACCCACTTTTTCTAGCTTCACAAAGTTTAAAGTTCATTTTAGGCTAAGAAGCAATAAGGGGTGGGGTGCTGTCCATGTAAAAGATGAAGGACCAATGACTTAGATTCTGACCGCGTCAGTTAAACAACCTATATGTCGTTTGAAGCTGGACATAATCAACTGGGACAAGATAGTCACTACTGTTTGTTAGGAACATTATAGTATTTTTTAAAAACAATATTTACAATAGAGCATACATGATTGAAAAACATTATGGGCTTAATCAGCACACATTCAGTCAGTCATGGGTTCTAGGTTTGTAACAGCTCAGATGTTTGGCATTCTGTCTCCTGCAGACTGTTTCTAGGGTCTGACATCATCCCCGGGAGCACTCCCACCAAAGAGCAGCCCAAGTCCGCAGCCAGTGGGAGCTCTGGGGAGAGTATGGACTCAGTCAGCGTGTCGTCCTGTGAGTCAAACCACTCCGAGGCTGAGGAGGGCCCCGTCACACCCATGGACACACCAGATGAGCCTCAAAAGAAGGTACGCACTAACTAAGCTTTCCCATAATTCTTTCTGTTGCAGCCCGCGGAGTGCTGCTTACCACGTGAAGAATGTCTGTGTCCAGGTTTTTCAGTACATCAGAAACAGAGTTCCTTCTGGGAGCACATTCCTCAGAGAAAAAGGATACAAAGTACTAAGGAAGTTGTGCATTCATTTGTCCCTGCAAACATCTCTATGCCCATATCTAAGTGCACTGAAGGGTTATGGCCCATAAAATAAATATACTCTATTCAAGAAATTCAGGATTGCCTGAGCAGGAACAAACCCAAGAAATGGTTTCTGTTCTCTTTTGAGAAGAGCTTTTTGGTGCCATGCACTCTCACCCACACTTGTCCCATGCAGGTCACACAGGAAAGTACTCTAAAACTCAGTGACATAGAGCAACCTCCACGTTTCTTAGGGACTGGCTACTTTGGGCTTGGCCCTACAACAAAATTTTAACCCAAGCCTGCTTCTGTTATCTGTCGTTTATTTTTCTGGAGTAATTGACTTTCCGAAACATCCTCTTAGCATGCTGAAACATATGAAGAGGAGGGGGGAGAAGCCCAGCCCTGTGAGACATACACAGGGAGAGCCCTTTCTTGGCCTTCCCTACCAACATTCCATTGCTGAAAGCAGTCATGTGGTCCAATCCAACATAAGTAACTGAATCAGGGAGATACGATCTGGCTTCAATGGGAGGAACCGTAAAACAAATCACAGGGCAAAGGGCGCAGTTTGCAGCAAGGGGAGGATTTGATACTAGTGATACAGTGAACCACAGCGGAAATAGCAGGCTGTACGCACTGATAGTGGAATCCTCATCCAGTCCCTTCCTCATGGCTGCACAAATAAGTAAGAGAAAATATCTCCTTCAGTCTCCTTACTGGTCAAGGAGCTTGGCTCAGGGAGGTCAGCTCCGCCATGACTACAACCCACAGCATTTTGAGGAGAGTTTTGGCCACCTTGTTCTGTCATTTCTTCTGGCCTCTTGGTTTGGGTTCACACCAGTGAGAAGGAGTACAGGTGACAGGCTCTGTCTTCTGCCCTGTAGAAGGCACTGGTGTTGTTTTGCATGATGTCCTCAGCAGTAACGCCAGTCTGAGACCCTTCAAGTGTCCCCAAGTCATAATTTGAAAGGTATTTTAGGACTCAGCAGCTAGAGGTGACCAAACCACTCTCACATTCCTCGCCTCTTTGCCACTGATGGAGCAGATACAGTCCTCCATGTTTCAGTTGTTGAAGGAAAAAGGCTGCAGACAGCTNAGAGAAGCACATTATTACAGCCTTACAACTCTCAAATGGCCTTGATGTAGATTGTGAAAGTATATCTTGCTGGTCCTACCAGTTATTGTAAAAAGAGATACTCAAAGGCTGTGCCATCGAGGCAAGTGATCTGCTTTGCTGTATCGCGCTCTCGCCGCTCGTGCACTCTGCATTGTTATGATGCTGTTTATAGGGTGCCCCTCCCTCCCCCTGCCCTGCAAGGCAGCTGTGACCCAAGTGAGAAAGATAAATGAAAACTCATTAACATTCTCACAGCACTAAAGGTATCAAGGCTCTAGCACAGGTCAGCTAACTCATCATAGCTGCAGATGGCTTGGTGCTTGTTGTGTGCTTGCTGTGTGCTTGCTGTGCCCCTACTGTGTGAACATCACAGCAAAGGGGGATGGAGAGCTCTGGTCCTGGTAGGAGGGAGACTGCGTAGATGGACCTGGGGCCCAGTGTTTTCTCTTGGCCTCCAGCTTCTCTACTTGACAAAGGGGTCAGGTGATCTCTGAGGCCCTCCCAGCAGAACTACACAAGCAGTAGTCCTTACCTTAGATGCTTCTAAACATGAAGACATTTATCTCCTACTACACAATCTGGATGTTCTCCATGGCCACTGTTGGTGGCGAGAATCAGTAAGTGCTTATGAGGAAGGCTCCCAGCTTCTGTAAGCTCAGCCGATATGGTATGGCCTGTATATTCTGGTATCTGCTACCATCTCCTGGTTAGCCTTCATACGGACTACTAAAAATAGGCCATCAAAGAACCACTGTGCCTTTCTTGGATTCAGAATGATTAGTTCACATTGAATCACTGATACTCACATGAGCCCGTGGGGTGTGTGTGTGTGTATCAGAGACAAGATACCCATGAGATATTGAGGAGGAAATAACCAGTTGATCAGTCTCTGTATCTGCTTCTCTTTTGAAACTCGAAGCGTGTTTGGTCCAGGCTCTAATGGTTTTGTTTTCTCTGGGAATGTGCTGACTCTTGCAGCTCTCTGAATCCTCCTCCTCCTGTTCCTCCATCCATTCCATGGACACGAATTCCTCAGGGATGTCGTCCCTAATCAACCCCCTGTCCTCCCCTCCAACCTGCAACAACAATCCTAAAATCCACAAGCGCTCCGTCTCCGTGACATCCATTACCTCCACAGTACTGCCTCCTGTTTACAATCAGCAGAACGAAGACACCTGCATCATCCGCATCAGTATTGAAGACAACAATGGCAACATGTACAAGAGCATCATGGTAAGGCGCCGTCCTGCCTGGAGGGTCTGTCAGCTGTGCAGACACATATTTCTCATACCTGCCTGCATGGGCACACAAAACTAGCATGGAAAACAGTGTCTTCCTGGGCGCAGATCAGTGGTATGTTTATCTGATGGCACAGGTACATATAGGACATAGTTTTGACATCTTAAGAATTGTTCATGCAGGTTGGGGTCCTGTTTCACCATGCTCAGTGTGGGTGGGACAGTAGTCCAGGGCGGGTGCCATTGTTTCACACGCCTTCTTGGAACTCTTCCTACGGTTGCACTGACTACTAAATTAACACGCCTTCTCAGTAGTGTAGTTCCTGGTGACTCAGCTTTCTCCCTTAGCCATCTGGACCAAGCCGAGCTCCTGAAGTGGGTGATCATGGCAGAGGTGCAGTTTGGGTAGACAAGTAGCTACACTTCAGCAGTAAATGGAATCGAGCTTTACGTGCCTCCTACACAAACGGCATTAGACAAGGAAATTCCAAAGTTACTTCTGATGACGGTTGTCTCTCTGAAATACATACTCAGCCTCTCATGCTGATAACCTTAACTGTGTAAAGTCTTGTGGTAGGTGATGAAATTCCTTAGTCGGCAGGGCCTATCATATGCTAAAAAGAAGAGAATGAAGAAAAAGAAAAGAAAAAATCTTCTCTGTAGTAAAATCTGCAATAAATTTCGTGTCTTCATTTGCCTCCAAGCTGAGACCTAGGTGTGCCATAGGTGAGCTGGAGTCATTGTCTTTTAACCTTTGCTGAACCATTCATTGAATACAGTAATTATTGAGGATGGTTGTTCCTAGTTCTTGCCCTGAGCTTTGAGGAGAGGGAGATGAGTAAGACTCATTGATCTTTGAAGAACTTGGAACGGAAGAGAGAGGTCATATACTAAATGATATTCTAACAGAAGCCAGACCAGATTGCAAATGGTCTAGTGTCCTCCTTGGGGGACTTTGTGTTAATTGTTCAGGCAGTAAGGTCAGTCTCACAGAAGGCATCTTGTTAAGGAATGATCAGGTTTGTTCGTTAGAAGTGTAACTAGCCTGTGGAGACTTGCAGCTTGAGGTGGAAGGGGCACTGTGGGTGGGGAGCGAGCCAAGGAAGCTGCTCCCAGCTTTCGAGCTGAGCTGGAGATGATAAGGGCTTGAATGAGAATCCTGGGCTTGAGAGGAAGAGCCATTCATCCTGTTATCAGCCTTTTGATAACTGTTGTGAAGGATAAGGGAGAGGGAGGATTTCTATGGAAGAGGGAGGACCCATGGCCATCTGGCAGCCAGTGGCTGGTGAAGCTACTAGGGGAGGAGGTCTCAAGGTCTTTAGATTGGGACATCCAAATGACATTGTTTAATAGATTGCCAGAAACAGGGTTGGTGCAGGGTTGGTGCTGGAGTCCAGTAGTGTAAGTCTTTCAGCCCCTTTGAGTAGGAATGGGTGTGGGATGAGACCCAGTCCAACGTCTTAAGGGAGTAGCTAACAAAGACGCACTAGAGGAACAGCAGCCTGAGGGAGCCCGGGTCATCAATAGAAGTTGTGTTTTTGGCACACTCTAGTCATAGGCTTCTGTTATATATGCCAACCAGAGAGGTAGGGGCCGCCTACATGACCACAGCGTCTGGAATCAGATACAAATGTATGCACCCAGCCATTAATGCTGTGTGCCGTGCCCACGGCAGTGTGCTCCACGCTGTCAGGAGCAAGCCTGGCATGTAGGAGGCATCTTCCTGGTCTTGGGTAGGTATAAATAGATGAGACCCCAGACTATGTCTTCCTTGGAATAGGGCCTGCCTTTGGGAGATCGCTCCCTGTCACTGTCTCTTCCTGGGACCCTTTATGTCGCACAGGGTGAAGTATTTTCCTCTTTTAGAATTTTGTGTGCATCGATCTCCTTTTAAGTATATAAGCCAGATGTTTTAGTATTAGGTACATTCACGAAGCCCTTATTGCTGCTTATTGAATCACAAACACCAGCTCCCATGAGGGTCAGAGGGAGGCACCTAGGCCCTGAGGAAATCAAGCTGTGTGTGTGTGTGTGTGTGTGTGTGTGTGTGTGTGTGTGTATACAGACGCATGCCAAGCTCCAGCAATCTGCTCCTGGTGAGAGCAGATTTTCTTTTTAAAAATGCATGACCTGAGTTTTCTTTCACTTCTTTTTTTTTTTTTTCTCGAGACAGGGTTTCTCTGTGTAGCCCTGGCTGTCCTGGAACTCACTCTGTAGACCAGGCTGGCCTCGAACTCAGAGATCCGCCTGCCTCTGCCTCCCAAGTGCTGGGATTAAAGGCATGTGCCACCATCACCCAGCTTTCTTTCACTTCTTTAGCCTTTAAAGATATCACTCAAGATATGGCATTCAAATGTTCCTCTTTCATGCCACCTGAGCTTATGCTCAAAATCAACTAGCAGGCAGAGATAGAGAAAAGGAAAATGAACTTGAGGATGAACCGAACACTTGTGCTTTTGTTAGAAGCTGGTTTTTATGGACATGTGATTTACATACGGTTACAGATGTTAATGTTCCATTCTTTGAGTTTTAAAAGTCTGTATATATCTATCTGTCGGCCACACCAAGTCTCCCTGTGACCTTCCACCAGTCAGTCCCCTTTAAGCTTGGGGCTGGTTTTCTAATGGCACAGATACAGGCTTTATGATGAATGCCATTGTATGTCTTGTTTCTTTTTCTCAGCGCATTTGTGAGAGCCTTCTCCACGGGTGGAAGTGTTAGTTCTTCGCCTGCTCTCCTTTAGTGTACTGCTCAGAAGGCCTTTGTGGACATAAGTTTTCATTTCTTTTAGCAAATGGTTTGCTGGGTCATAGAATCTCTTGCTTTTTTTTTTTTTTTTTTTTTTTTTTTTCAGTGGTCAGAGTTATAGCCATTTTTTTTTTCTACTGGTTGTCAGCTAGTCATAGCATTAGGCTGGCACATAAAGATTGCATTGGCCCAGGGCTCATAATGCCGTACATTGTTCATAGTTCCCTCATGTATATTCTTTTATTTGGGAGCTTAGCTAGGTGGGGTGATAAGCAATACATGTTTCCCCCGTTTTAGTGGGGGGCACTGTGCTCACCACCGTCCATCCTTCACCTGCCCATTCAGAAGTAGTACTCGCACTCAGGAGTCCTGGCTCCTCGTCCTGTTCATATGCCATCTACTCCATCAAGTCAGCAAAGGTCAGAGGTCAGGAGCTCAGGAAACGTGAGCTAAGCTCAGTCCAGATGTGTCTGTTTGTCTTTGCAGTTGACAAGCCAGGATAAGACCCCCGCTGTGATCCAGAGAGCGATGTCAAAGCACAATCTGGAGTCGGACCCTGCCGAGGAGTATGAGCTGGTGCAGGTCATCTCAGAGGACAAAGGTAGGCGTGCTCTCCACACGCACACTCTGCTCAGTTGCTGACAGCAGAAAGGGCATGTAATGTCTTTCTTTTCATTAGATCCTAGTGATGGGGGGGGGCATATGTACATATTTGTATGAGTGTACAGATGTGTGTGCGCGCGTGTGACCACAACAGTACAAAATGTGTCCTGCTCTCTCTGAGCCTGAAGCGAGGCTGGTGGCCAGCAAGCCCAGGCAATCCTGACGGGGTCAGGTGTTCCGTGGGGAGATGGGGCCGGGGCTCATGCTCACACAGCAAGTGAAGTGCCCTTCTCCACTGATCTGCCTCTCATGCCCCCTGGTGGTGGTTTTTAGGTGTGCCAGGGTGACAAGCTATGCATCACCTTGTTGTAGAATCCAGTGTCTCAAGCTGCTACCCCATCCCTAACTCCTGTTTGCTGCTGTTTCTGGGCTTTTCTGTAGAATTCCTCTTGCCTGCTGTTTGTGTTCCCCACGAGAAGTACATTTTCATGAGCAGTCTCTGTGTGTCATGAGTGGGAAGCAGATGGAACCTGTTGGGTCTGGGCAGGTCCTCTCACACACCCTTTACTTGACCTTGTGATTCTTGGTCCTGTCTGACCGGGAAGCACTCATGCCACAATGTCAGAGTTTTGTTGTTGTTTTTTTCTTTATTTTCTTTTGGTTTTTAATTCTGGAACTTGAGTTACAGATGGGTTATTGGTGCTGGGAATTGAACCCAGGCACTCTGAACAAGCAGCCTGGGCTCTTTAACCTGAAGCCGTCCCTCTAGCTCCAAATCTAGTTAGTTTATTTTATTTTGTTTTATTTTGAAGTGTAGGTTCTGGGGATGAAATTCAGGTCCTTGTGTCTATAAAGCAAGCACTTTTCAGATGTAGCTATCCCCTGACTGTCATTTGTAATACTTACATGCAGTTGCAGTTAAAATGATAAATCCCCAAAGTGATCTATTGAATTGTAGCACGTGGCTGCATAGTAGTGCAAAGGGAGGATCTGCACATCCAGCGGCTCAAAGAGGGAAACCTGGGCTCAGCTCTGTCCCCCAGCTGAGTGATGCCTTGCGGCCATCATCCTTTACCAGCTCCCTGGAGACAAAAGCTCTCTCTGGTCTCAGCAATTATGAAGTCACCATAAATAACGCACCGGAAAGGGCTTTGCAGAAATGCTAACTGCTGTATGGATGGGAGGGACATTATCTTGCCCCCAAATAGGTGAGCAGGGGTGAGAGGACTCTCTGGGGCGTTAGCCCTTGTGAACACTTGGACACCATGTACCTGTCTTGGAGAGCCTGTTCATCTAGCTGAGGGGTCCTGGTGTGAGGAATTCACTGGAAGCTCACCTCATGCAGATCTGCCACCAGAAGCCCCTGCCATTTTCTTTTCTGACCTCACTTCCACAAAACCCAATGTCCACATCTGCCCGTTTTATTCTATGGTTTTCAAAACAGAATAAAACAACTTTGCATTGACAGAATTTAGTATCCCACTGGTAATAACAAGCCTTGTTTATAAATTACGAGTGTTCATGTGGGCATCACTGAATTTGAATATGACTTAAAAATTAGTGGCATCATTGTCTTATGTGGATGTTTAGTGTCAAAAGGCAAATGCTGGACAAGACGGTGACCGGGTTGATTTGGAATTATGTCAAAAGTACCTTAATTTAATCCAAGTAAAGATGCCTGACAATTGCTGTAGGTCTTGTACACGTGCTTGGATACCCTTAGGCTGTGGGAGTACAGCAGGCTAGCAGGGGCCAGGAATCCTGGGTTCTCATTCCAGCTCTGTGGTCCTGGGACCAACCTGTCTTTGGTGTCCCTACCCCTGCACCTTCTTCAAGTTCTAACATTCTGTATTTGAACAGTACGTTCATGGGAGGAATTCCGACACCTTGTACTCAGTTTCAGATAGGGAGTAAGTTTTTTGGGACCAATTATGAGGAAGTATCCACATTGCTTGGTCTAGGTTATAGTCAAGAAACAGAGACTCTACCTTGTGCCTGGGCAGAATTGGCTTCTGCCAGTCAGGGATGGGCTCTCCCCTACCCCCCACACTGACCAGCTGCTGTTTCCTTCTCTTTCCTAGAACTGGTGATCCCGGACTCTGCAAACGTCTTTTACGCCATGAATAGCCAAGTGAACTTTGATTTCATTTTACGCAAAAAGAACTCGGTGGAGGAGCAGGTGAAGTTGCGAAGTCGGACCAGCCTGACTTTGCCCAGGACAGCTAAGCGGGGCTGCTGGAGTAACAGGCACAGCAAGATCACCCTCTGAAAGGGACAGTACACTCCTACTGCTCAAGGCAGAGTGAGGCTGAGCGAAAGCCATGGCAACGCCAACCACCACCCAGTGTTGAGCATCATTGGTGAAAGCGGCAGATATTTATAGAATTCAGCTGTGTAGAAAGCACTGTGTAGGGGAGAGTGGAAGTGAATTTGACATTAAAAGGATAAAAGGTTCATTGATGCTCTTAGATCTGAGAGTGAATACAAAACAGTCCATATTTTAAAAAATATATACACACATATCGTGTGTGTATGTGTGTGTGTGTGTGTGTGTGCGTGTGTGTGTGTGTGTGTGTAGATATACCAGAAGGACTATACAGGATATTCTGGACTATGGAAAAACCAATTTGCACAATGGCCTGGGAAGTTGAGGTCACTTTTTACAGGGAAACAGAAGGGACCAAGAACCTGGTCTCATACTTCCAAGAATAGAATTAGAACTACCAGTGCGGAGTGTTCTTCATGCCAGTATTACAAGCCCAGGCTCTTATTTTTGTAAAGGGAGAGAATTCCTTTCTCAGTCATGTGCCACCAGATGACCAAACAGCAGAGATTGGCGTGGCCATAGGCTGCATGAAAGACCACCATGGAAAGGTTCGGATGGGTCAGTGGTCTCTGCCCTCTGCTGGAGCATCTGAGGCCCGTGTGCCTTGCTGGTCCCCGTCACAATGCTCCTGGGGTCAACACCAGCTTGTTTCAATTCCTGGAAACCCTGTTGTATTTCTGCATTCTCTCCTGAGGAACACACCACAATCATTACCACACAAGCAGCCTCGGTCTTCCATAACTTTTCAGCCAGAGAAGAAAGCGCAGAAGCACAGCCACTCCTCTGGACTCCCTCGACTTGGACTACTCCACCCCGCTTTGATTGCCCTTTGCATGTAGCAGTGTACATCCGGTCGTTTGCCATCTGGAGCCGTGGGCCTCTATCTTATGAGCAGTTCTTCCTCAGGTGTAGACATTTCTGCTGCAGTCAACTCCATGCAATCATTTCAAGCCTGTGAAAGATTTCTGAGCAGCGGACCTCCCCTCCCCCATCAACCTCTCAGAAACTGTCTCCCTCAGTGGCTCTTGTTCCTTTCTTTTGTAGCTTCCTTGTGTTCAGGTCACAGGGAGAGAAAGGGGACTGCAGCTGCTGTCTCTGCCCTTTCTCACAGAGGTGCACCCTTGTATATGGGAAGAGTAGCGCTCTTCTTTCTCACCTCACACTTGCTCTCCTGGTGGCACTGGTAAGTGATGGGTTTTGTCTGTAGTAATAACAGCAGCATCATTCTCGTGCTTCCGATCTGCGCTATGCTGGATCTGAATGGAAAAGCCATACGTGAAGGAGCTGACATGTATAAGAAGCACTTTCAAATTATTGTCCCTTTTTAATTTTTTTCCAAATACCAGTTTTTATTCCAAAAATAAAGAGAATGAACCCAGAATATGATGTCCAGATTGTAACAGGGAATTTTTTTTTTCTAACCCTATACTATAGCTCTCAAAGGTTATATAGGGTTTGTGTTATGTAAATAGCCATACAAACTCAACAAGAAACACCGGGAAAAGCTCAGAGATTTGTGGCAGTGGACCAAAGAGAGAGCCAGGAAGTCACCGGATTCCCTTGTCTTGTACATCCGACACCAGATGTACCCTGATGTTTCTAGGAGACTGGACTAGAAGACCAGTTAGCTTTCTACTAGTCATCAGAAGGCACTCTCTTGTTTGTGAGCCTTTTTTGGTTAATGTTTCTGTGTGTAGTGGGGAGGTGGCAAGGATTACAGCCATCAGGAAGACGGAGGTAAACCTAGCCTCATCCTGGCTTTCTCAGTGTCAAGGTCAAAAAGTCAATGTAGAGCTATTGGCCTGGTTTAGGGTGTGGCTCACAAGACATACATGTTATGATCATGTGCTCACCCTGTGTAATTATACTGTATATGTAGAGCCTAGATTTATATACTGCAATGTAAAAAAAAATATATATATATATATATATATATATTCACCTTTTTAAAAAAAAGACAATGGAAATCCCAAGTGGGTAAAACATGGCCTCATTTATTTAATGCCACTTCAGTTGTTTTAATTTTGCTTCCAGGTAAACAGCTGGAATTCGTTTCCAGCTGCTCGCACGCTTGTCTTTCCGCATCTCCAGCATCTGTTTACCTTTTGGTTAAACTAATAAACTGGTTTGGGACTTGGTTGGCATGTGCTGCCAGACCCAAAGGGCTTGTATTTGGAGTGTTAATCGGGTGGGCTTCGGGCTCCAGGTTTGCCAGCATTCAGAGGCCTTCTCTGAATCAGCTGGACAGGACAGAGGGACAGCAGGTGGCAGAGGGTTGTGTCCGCTGGCAGGGATTGTGAGCTCAGAGGGAAGAGGCGCATTCTCAGGACAGACCAGTGACGCCTGCCTTACTCGGTTGCCTGTCCTAGGAGCCATGCAGTGGGGCTGCCTTTTGTGTGAACCTAGGGTGAGACTCCCTGAGAGCCTCTCTCGAGCGCGGTACGGCACCGTCTGGACAGATACCATGCTCCTCGAGCAGGGAAAACCTCTCTGGAAGTTCTCAGAAGGCATCACCTCTCAGCTGGCTTCAAACAACACACATAATTTTCATCTTGTTACCCACACTTATTTTCCAACAGGTTCCTAAAAATGACTCGAGTGGGTGTTTTGAAAGGGAATTGATCATGTGGCCTAACCTCTGAGATTATGTGACTAATTATCAAAACCATCCTAGAAAATGAGCCCCTCTCCATATATACAAACTGATCTTGGAGCCTTTTTGCCTGAAGTCCTGCCTTCAGATTACCCTCTCTGAACCACTTTCAGGTTCACACAGTGTAAGACCACAGGGGGCTGCTCTGACCTCAGTAGTAACCTCTGAGGGGTTTCCTGAGATTGTCTTTCTCTTCAGGTGTCTACACCTCTAATCTAAAAAGTTATTTACACTGCTATTCTCATCGATGATTTCCTCTGGAAATGTCTAAAGTTGAAATGCAACTGGAAGTGTTTATTAGGCTAGCCCAGACCAGACTGGTGTAACCAAAACACCCTAGTACCTTAAATCACAGGTTTCCTTTTACAGCTAAGGGAGCACGGTGGAAGCCAGGCAGGTCCGTAACCAGTGACCCGGGACCCAGCTATGTCCTGCCTTACAGCTGTCTGCTTGATTTTTTTTCCCTTTTAAGTCACTGTAACAAAGGCTTTTAGTCTTAACTGTCCTGACTGGCGTCGACCGTAGTAATGTGTGGCGCTTCATGGTCCTGTCACTATGTAGCTTGGGCCATGTAGTCTCTGTTCAGGGAAGGCAAGGCACAAGTCCCTGAATGTCCCATGCCCCCCCACCCCCAGAGATAGTGTTTAGAATAGATGGTGAGGACCTCAGAAGGGGTTGCATAGAGCAGAGGAGAAGCTGAAGACAAGAGATGTTAAAAGGAAGAGAAAATATCAGAAAGACTGATTTAAATTTGTCTAAGATGCAGAAAAATTCAACAGCGGCCAGTATTTTAGTTCGCCAGTTACAATTGAGTATGGGACCCCAGTATCCCTATTCAGAAATCTGGAACCTGTGTAGAAGTATTCTCTTTTTACTTAGCAGTTTGAGGAGTCTAATTTAGATCACACCCACTCTTCTTTATTTTCCTTCTCCCACTTCCCTCACCCCTTTGGGAGGGGTATCAACATGAAGGACCTCACTGTGAAGCCAAGCCTGGCCTATCTGAGAAAGCCAGTCCTAGAGCCTCCCAGACTCTTGTCCTCTGTGCTCAGTGGCTGGTCCTAGCCCTTTATCACAACTTCCCACGAGGAAGCATCATGCCCCTCCATCACTAATTAGCAGAACCTGTGATAGGTCCAGGCTTGTACCCAAGCTTACAAATGAGTGCTAGGACATCATCTCACACAAGAGATGATGAAGACATCATCTCACAAAGAGATGATGAAGTGACTTCTGACTGAACTACTTCCATGGCTTCTGAAAAATCAAGGTGCTTGATTCGAAATGGAAACAATCTTCTAAATGATAGTTTTCTCTCAGACATCCATGATCCTCATTTATATGACAACAAACAGCCAAGCCTTCAACAGAATCTTATCTGAGAATGTACACTATGGTATGTATATTTGATAACTTTTTGAATAGTATATCAGATAGAGAGAGGGAGAGAGAGCTAGAGAGCTATCAGACATTTTGCTGGGGCTGTAGTTTGCAGTTTGTGTTGTGCATGGGGGTAGGGAGGCTGGGGGGAGCATTGTGGGGAGCGCAGATCGGACTGCTGGGAAGACAGGCTCCCTGGCCACTTACCACCTTGGGCAAGTTCTATTACTTAGCATTGCCTTAGCTGAGAATCGGTAACTGACAGGCACTCCTATCCCTTGAGGTTTATTCAGAGTGAGAGAGCGTGCACAAAAAGCTAGTGCAGTCTCAGCTGGATGCAGCCTTTCTTCAGGCCTAAGGCAAGGGAGCCCCAACATTCTTGGCTGGGGGAGCAGCCCCCACTCCCAGATGGGAAAATCACAGGGGTAGAGCTTCCATGCATGGAACAGTACCCTGGGAAAATCTTAGCCTGCTGCTGCCTTCTGACTCACGGAGTTGGAGCACACCTGGGGCTCTGGCAGCTTGTTTCTTGGCTGTGACCCAGAGAGACTCATGGAGACAGGCATGTGGGCTCTGCACAGCCTCCCTGGCCAGCCTTCAGGCTTTGCAGTGAGGGCCTTTGACAGGCGAGCTGAGCCCTGTGCTGGAGTTTTCCTCTGAGGGCCCCCACCTTCCTGGATGCCCTCTGCATTTGCAGACCTGTAGGGAGAACCTCACTCACTCCTGGGTCCTCTTCTGTGAGAATAATCTCTGCCTCTTTCTGTGGGAAGGGGCTTTGGCACCAAAGGCATTCACATGCCCGAATCCAGGTTACTCCTCTCCCACCATTTCATCCCACCTCAACTTCCCACTGTGGTAGTATTAAGGATAAAGTGGTCACTTTAAGGACTAGGCTGGTACCACTTCCATTAAACCTGCCTTCTGCCACTGGTTTCCACTTGCTTGCTTTCCTGTCCGATCTCTGCACCAAGCTCACTACCTCTAAGCATGGCCTGCCACTCTTTTCTCCTCTTGTCCTGTCCTTCTGTCCCAGAGATCCCTCTGGGCATGAGGACTTTGCTCTGCGGGCTCCCACTTTCCTCTCCACTCATGGGTAGCCCCTCCCCTCAAATCTGCTTGGTTTCCTCCTGCATGGCCAGGTTGAACAATCGTACAATCCTCTTCAAGTCTTCACACTACCATGCTGGTTTAGAATAGCAGTTCAAACCTGGCAGCTCACCTCACCAGCACTCTGGCAAGTCAGCTACAGCCTGCATGCATGCCCTTTCCACACGTCTGGTTCCCCATCTTCACTGACAAGTTAGAAGAAACAAAAAGCTGTCCACTGCATCCTGAAAGACGTCTTTCCTCCAGGATTGCGATTCTGGACAGCCCTAGGCTGGGGACTGTGCAGAGGAGCTGAGCTCTTAAGGTCCCCAGGGGCTTCTAAGCAGATGCCCTTCAGACCTTGGAAATGCTCTCACATGGGCTTTGACTTGCACACCCATTTCAGGGGAAACTAAGCTGAAGAAACTAGGAGAGGGCCTAAGAACAAATGTAGTTTATTCAAAAGTCCAGAGAATTGATTCTTAGATGATTCTTCATTCCACCTTCCTGCCCTTCTCAGGTCAGGGGAAGGATGGCTCCGGGTTTCAACAGGAGCAGCACCATTGGTGTGGTGGAGGCAGCCCACGTGAGACCATTTTAATTATGAACATGCGCAGTGGGAGAAAGAAAGTAAACACACATATGGACTAAGATATACACACACACATTCACACACACATTCACACACTCACACACATGGGTGGAAAAGGGGGATGGGGGGAGACCACAAGAGGGCAGGAGAGAGAATTTTCAGTAAATTCATAGGGCAAAGAGAAGTCAGCCTCCTGTCTCCCCAAATTTGAATGGCACAGCTCACCATTGACCTTTAGGTCCCACTCAGTCACTTCCATCAACATTTCTTCCTAAACACTAAAGCAAGTTCATCTTTTCCTGTTCTTTTCATGAGAGGAGGTGCCATTTTCTGTGCAGTCTTTGGTAGCATGATGTACAAAAGCCACCACCGTTCTCCAAGCAGGCAAACAGAAAACCCTAGACTGTTCTTCCTTGCTTCAGCTGCCCTGTGCTGAGGGGTCTGTCATCTGAGGTTCACAGGGGACCACACGAGACCTTTCACCTTCCAGCTTCATCTCTCAGCCACACTTATGAGAATGTCCCTGAGGCAGCAGGTTGTTTCTGGAGAAAAGAGCCCTACGAAACTTTGCATGGCCATACCGACAACCTCCAGAGCTGCCTGTCCTCCGGTGTAAGTCATTTATTTTGATCGATATCTGTCAAGGCAGTCGATCACTTGTGGATCATTCCCTTCCCCTCCTTGGTTGGAAAGAGTATCTCAAACAAACGGTGGTGTCCTTATTGTGTCCTGCTCCCTGTGGGGGTGCGTGGGCACAGCTGGCATGTCTGCCACTCAGAGGAGTCAGGACAAAGACGGGATGGTGGTCCACAGCCCATGGTTTTCCAGAAGGAGAAAGAGCAGAGTCTGGGATGAGTGTTGTGGTTCCTGGTCTCCTGTGTACCAGGCGCCATCTGCATACTGCTAGGACTCAGGAACAGGGGTGGGTCCTGGTCCACAGGAAGGGAAAACAGGAGTCCTGGATGGGCTGAACTCAGAGTGGATGACTCAGAGTCTGATTCAGTGTGGGTGTCAAGAGAATATGGAGGGCTTGGAAGAGAAAATGCCCTCTCTTGGAGATTTGGGTATGGCTCTTTACGATGAAGGCCTCCCCTGCAGCAATCGTTGATGAAGAGGCGATCCTTGCTTATTCATATGGCTTTATTTGCTGGAGGATGTGACACTGTGGAGTCATCCTTACTCACTGGCTCCAACCGTAAACAAGAAACAGTAAGATCAACAGGTTTGTGCCTGAATGGGAACCTTTCTGGCTTCAGGCACCAACCTTATCCCAGAAGCATCTCCACTGTCTGTCCAGAAAGGAACCGAACTTAGAATCCTAGACTTTCTCCCCAAACAGCAGCCTCTGTCTTCACGATCAGAATGTAAGCAAGTTAGCTTGTCGGCATTACCGCTGTCCAGTTCCATCATTGGACCCAACACTCCCACCCATCCTCCCATTAACTCTGGATGGCCTTTCACAGGCCCTCCTTCCACTGTGCTGAAAAAGCAGCTCCAATCCTCTAGGACGCTAAAACCCATTTTTTCCCCTTTTAGTCTCTAAGATACAGCTACCTGCCTGTGTGGTTCTTAAATTGACTGGATTCCCACAAAGGTATGGACCTGCCCATGCCTCCTGAGTGTTTCCATTCCCCAAACAGGGCCTGAAACCAGGCCCTGCTCACACATGGTTCTGGAGACTTGGGGGGAGATTTGATTTGAAATACTAGAGTCACTCTCCCTACCATTTTATCTTTGAATGATTGGATAGACCACGTGTTAGCACAACAGTGGGCACTCTGCCTTGAACATATGGCATACCCTCAATTTCCTCTAGGGGGACACTTCTGCCTTGAATATATGCCATACCCTCAATTTCCACTAGGGGGACTCTTCTGCCTTGAATATATGCCATACCCTCAATTTCCTCTAGGGGGACACTTCTGCCTTGAATATATGCCATACCCTCAATTTCCACTAGGGGGACTCTTCTGCCTTGAACATATGGTATAATCCCTGCCAGCTGGCATAATGCTACTCATCTGCCCACAACAGCTCCCACAGCATGGGCAGGGCAGTAGCTGCCCTGTCTCATTTGCCCTGGGATCCCATAACAGTTCCTGATGCTCTCTGGTTTTCAACACTGATGCAGACATGGAAGTCCTGTTAGTGTTGGTCATTGGCAAGGGTTTGACGAGCCAAGCAGCAAGCATAATTTAGGAATTTAGAAAATTTGTTTGTTTTTATTTTTATGGAGAGCTCCAGAAGGCAGCTGGTCTCTTTCCTACCCTGAAACAGCACAGCAAGACAGACCAGGGTGTGTGGATGCCCACTCCTTCAAGTGCCCAAGAGATGCCAAGGATGAGTCTTCTGCAGACTGTAGGGGGCAGCCCACAGGGCAGCACTTAACACTATCAAGGTCAGGTTTGTCCCTCAGAAGATCCCAGTTTAGATTCTGAGAGGAATCCACATGGGCTTCAGCCTCTCAGGCACCAAGAGCGGGCTCCAGGGCCAGAGACAAAGCTCTGTACCCAAGGCCTCAAGTGTCACTCACCATGGTGGCCAGGTGTCTTAAGTTGAAGAGCAGAGGGAGGCTTGGCAAGTGATAGGATTGCTAAAAAGATGGCTTTTAAAAGTGCTAGATCCGCAGTTTATAATAGTTCACGAGAACATCAAATCTGAGCAGGCAGAAACACAGGCTGGACTAAACTAACAGAACCAGAACTTTATTCACAGTTAGAAAAGGTCCTAATCTAAAATTCAAAATTTGAAATCCAATGTCTTTTAAGAATGAAAAATCTTAAATCCGTCAGACCAGCTGACAGGGCAAACAGGAGAAAGTTCCCCATTGCAACAGAAACAACAACAACAACAAAAATAACAACAACACAAAATGTAACTCAGTCTCCCGTCACTCCCAGTGCCCCAGCCACCTCCCACCCCTATAAAATACACAGTTAAAGCCAGGCATTCCTGCACACATTTAAATTACAAACAAAATACCTATCATCCGAGGAGACCTTAGGAATCACTTAGGGTTCCTCGTGAGCTCCCCAATGATCTCTTCTCTTTTTCTCTAGATGAGAAGAGGCAAGCTGGGGCTGGGTAAGCCTGGTTTCTCAGCTTCAGTTAAGAAGCCTGAACCACACCCAGGAAGGATGGGTGGCTGAGGTGAAGCACCACAAGACAGCTGGCTGGGAATCCCGACACTGTGTGTGACACAGTCCAGCATTGCACCTGACACACTGTGTGTGACACAGTCCAGCATTGCACCTGACACACTGTGTGTGACACAGCCCAGCACTGTACCTGACACACTGTGTGTGACACAGCCCAGTATTGCAGCTGACACACTGTGTGTGACACAGCCCAGCACTGCACCTGACACACTGTGTGTGACACAGTCCAGCATTGCACCTGACACACTGTGTGTGACACAGCCCAGCACTGCACCTGACACACTGTGTGTGACACAGTCCAGCATTGCACCTGACACACTGTGTGTGACACAGCCCAGCACTGCACCTGACACACTGTGTGTGACACAGCCCAGCATTGCCCCTGACATAAAACTAACCTATGAAGAAATAGGAAGGAGTTTTAGGGGACTTTTTTTTTTTTTTTTTTTTTTTTGGAGAAAGGTGTCTATTTAGGATTTTTGGCTCTGAGAGCTGTGGGTCATTGACTTAAATCTATTGTCTAGACCAGTGTCTTATATATTCACTGGAGAATAAGTTACTACTAACTGATTAGCTTGTCTTCCCTGCAAAAGCCAACCTGGGAAATTCAGGCAATTCAGATGCTCAGACTCACGTGTCTATACCGAGATTGCCCAGTACGCAGCATGAGTCTGAGACATCTGTTCCTCTGCTTCACCCTACAGATGATGGTTTTTCCACATTGGTAAAATAAATAATTCAGAATATAATGAAAATCCAAGACGAGGACAATTGTGAGGCTGAAATATATTCTGCCTCTCAACAGTGACTTATTAAACTCATCAACAGTGACTTATTAAACTCATACCTGCAGTTCCTCCCCAGGTGAAGGGGTGACATATAAGGTATGAGGTTCTGGGTCACCCCATCCCTCACAACCTGTATATATTAGTTTTTTATAAATAGACATAATGGATTTAAGCCACAATACAAATGCCAAGGGTTGAGATCTTTCCCCCATAAATATCTAAATATTATAGCCACATGGCACCTAGACATTTTGATGAATGCTCTAGCTGCCATGATGGTCAAGAGCCATGTCACAGCCCAAACCAGTTACGTGCTCCATTGGGTAATAACCACTGGACCATCTCTCCAGCTCTCACTCCATTGGATAATAAAGCCAAGAAGAAAACATCCACTTTGCAACAAACTCATGACAGAGCTCCTTTGAATAAAAGCTCAGTTAATGGTTTGGTTTCTCCATTCCCAGACACTTGTTACATTGTATAGTTTTCAAGGTCACATCAAATAGATGAATAAATGTAGTCAAGATAGCTTGATGATTTCAGGGTCACATCTGCCTTATAAAATGGACCACTTAGATTAGTAAACAAGGTCTACTGGCTTGTCTGTGTTGACTGTCCACTTATTGATATGACAGCTTGGGGTGCCATTTCTTGGATGAGAATATGAGCCATGTTGCCACACCAGTGCGGCTAACCGCATTCTCTGGCTAGTGAGCAGAACTGGGCATTTGGACTGAAGTTTAACCTAGCTATTCTAGTAATGGCTTCCTAGGAAATTTGGTTTGTAATTTCTCTGTTCTTCACTATTCAAATTATATAATTTTGATGAATCAAACCACTTGACTAGATGACTGCCATCTCTATAAAACAAAACAAAACCAAAACAAACCCCAAACTGGAGCAAACAGATGAGTAGCCCTTTAGAAAATCCAGACAGTGATGAACCTTGCAGACCACACACCCAGGAAGCTTTCAGAGTTCGTCTCTTGAAGGCACAGTGTCCAGAGAGGTTGGTGGTGGAAGTGCTTCTGTGTTCTTGGCATTGCTGTGGATGTGTCCTTGCTTCCGGGATTTCCAGGAGTGTGTCCTGTCCCAGTCAGTGGCCACTGTCTCATTGTCCCAGATGGTTGACGTTTCTGTGTCGCTCAGATAGCCTGGCTGGCCTGTGTAGTGCGTAGGGTAGATGAGCAGAGGCTCTGCGGAGAAGGCTTTCAAGTCCCTGGACTCGTAATACTCCTTGTACTCAGCCCTGTAAACAAGAGGTGCACACCAACATGAGGGGAAGAAAGAAGTCTCAGGGAATGGGGAAGGCAGAGAGCCCTGCTTGTCATCTCTGATGCTGCCTGCGTTCATTTCTTGCTTTTGAAAGTTGTATTGATTGTGGAGAACCTTAGACTACAAACACAGAAAAGATTTCTTTAAAGTGATGAGAAGGTCTGTAGAGACAAGCAAACCGGTTGTAGTTGGGTAGAACAGTTTAGTGAAAGAGCTTCAAGTCATACTCTGAAAGGTAAAACATCAACTCTATTGGACTCACAGCACTAAATAAACATGATCAATTCTCAATCAGTGTTCCGTTCCTGTTTCCATGGATAAAGAAATGAAGGCATCTGAGACCTGGAGAGTGACAACGGGGTAAGGGGTATGGAGAAGGTTTGGAGGCATGCTAGCTGGCCATTGCACCCCAGTTCTTGCTGCCCGAACTCTGTGCAGTTATAAAACTAGAGGGACATCTTTGCTTCCTCCAAGGGTTCCTTGAAAGTTATGTGAAGAATACCTATACAGTATCTTTGTCCATGGGAGAATTAAGTACTATTTTCCTTTCTGTTTCAGGAGGTAGTGACTTGACTCTATGTTTCTGTCAGGATATAGAGGTAAAGCATTTTGCATAAAAGATAGGAGAGAGCTCCATCTTTACTGGTGACAAGATAAAATGATCAAGCTGTATCATGGGAACCTCAACAGCTAAAAGGGAGGTCAGAGTTAGAGATCACTTAGCAACTGAGAGAAGGGGTCAAGGTCAGAACCTGGCCTCCTGTTCCACTCATGATTTTAGGACAAACTGCTTCAGCAGCTATTACAAATACTCTAAGGACCCAGAGATGTGTGGCTATTTCTGCCTCTAAGAGTTTATAGCCCACTGTGAGGACTAACAGGTAACTGTCATTTACTAGGCCTTTTGATAAGTGTCAGGTCAGTCAGCTGGGCCTTGGGCATTTGAGCATTGTATTCCTCCTTCCTTTGATATCTGGATCAGATGTCATCTCCCCTTCCCCTGAATTTCTTGCCACTTCCATGACTATGAGCATCACAATACATCAAGATGATTTGCTTATGGGTCCGTGTTATCTCCCAGAGTTTGAATGCTAAGAGGATGTGTACACTACTACCAAGTTCTACACACATGGGGTGAGCAGAGTGAACCTAGAATAAATCTAGGGTGGCTTAAGAAAGATGACCTTTAGCTTCAGGTATGTGAAGTTACAAAATCAGAAGAGCATAGACAAGTAGATTCTGAGCAGACCATTATCCTGTGCACTGAGTAATGAAGAGGACATTAGACAAGGCGGTTTCCTCCTCTGTTTCATCCTTTCTGTCCATTCAAAGGTCTACTCAACTTTTCCAGGTTATAATTGTAAAAGGATTCTTTAGGAAAGCCATATAACTATAAATACACCAAGTTCCACCCAGGAGGCTTAATCTGTGAACAGTATGTGACCAAGGGACAGGTGGCCGTGGCAGGAGACTTACACAGGATGCTTGTTGTACATGATTGGCAGAAACTCATCCACTGGCAGCATCTTCCCAAAGGGATCGGCTCTGACAAGCTTTTGTGCTCCTTCCAGGGAGATGGCGTAGCCCAGGGTCCAGTAGGAATAATCAGCTTCAACAAGATTTACAACATTGGGCACCGGCTTCTCTGGCTCTTTGACTTGCATTCTTTTTCGACCAATGTAACTGTAAGGAGATGGGAAGAAGAGAAACGTTCCAAGTTGAATATTAGAATATTGAATATTATAAGAATTGAGCACATATTTAGTTTTAAAAGATATTTTAAAGCCTGGATTCTTATGTCTTTTCCTAATGTTTACCACCACAGAGATCATTCTAGCAGTATCCATAATTGCTATTGATCCTCATAAAGTCTGTTTTCCAACTCCATTTATTGGAACCCCAACTATTCAGGCCTGGTGGTCTGCCTTTAAGCCAGAAAGGGAAGATGCAAAGAGATGAAAAAGTTGCTTGGATGATTTCCCTGGGATGATATTTCCAGCTGTGTTTAGAGAGGTTGGGAAGGAACAAAAGAAGCCAGATGTGAGAATCTTGAGTTTGTTGTCTTCATGTTTTCATGTCTCCAGAGCTTCTGCCTCAGATGATCTCTGTACCACTTTCCATGTACAGGTGCTAAACAGCATAGAAAAGGCTGTGGGAGAGAAAGAGTCTGCGGTAGAGGACCTGGAGACCCAAGAGGATCCCCAACGGGTTCCTTCTGGAGTGTCTGAATGACAACTCTGAAAGTCTTTCCCCTATACACTCTGCTCCTGCGCGCTGAAGAAGACACGGAGGTCCGAGGAATAAGAACATATTCTGCTCTCAGCTCTTCTAGGAACCTCAACAGATGTCCTCAGAGTCTGACTTACTCAAGTGCAGTAGAGAAGAAACTTCTAATGAGTGCCTGAAATGTGGTTATAAGGGTCAGGGAACTGACTTTATAATCTTACTAATTTAAATTCCAACTCAGGTGGTGCCCAGCCCCGACTGACCCTTCTCTAGTACAACTCCTGCATGTAAAGCTGAGGAGACATCAAGGAAGAAAGGGTGGAGAGACTGTAAGAGTCTGAGGTATGGGATATCTGCGATGAAGTTGCATCTCCTAGGAGTGTAAGGGAAGCTACACGCACGAAGTCTCAACAACATGACTACTTACACAAGACCTGTATAAGTACAACACCAATAGACACAGATAGGGGAGAATCTTGTGGGGTTTCATCCCTAGATAAAGAATGACAGGAAACTAAGGAATACTGAGAGCAGGAGGCTCCTCAACCCTCCGAAGGACCCCCTGTCTTAGGGTTTTACTGCTGTGAACAGACACCATGACCAAGACAACTCTTATAAATGACAACATTGAATTGGGGCTGGCTTACAGGTTCAGAGGTTTCATTATCGTCAAGGTGGGAGCATGGCAGCATCCAGACAGGCATGGTGAAGGAGCTGAGAGTTCTACATCTTCATCTGAAGGCTGCTAGCAGAATACTCACTCTCAAGCAGCTTGGACTAGGGTATTAAAGCCCACACCCACATTGACACACCTACTCCAACAAAGCCACACCTTCTAATAGTACCACTTCCTGGGCCAAGCATATACAAACCATAACACCCCCAAATAGGATATTCAATACCAGGTGGTCAGCCCTGAAATCATATATATACCTGTAACATTCTATGGCCTAAACACACACACACACACACACACACACACACACACACACACACTCACACAGCCACAGATGCAGAAGGACTGAAGAACGGTGACTTCTGGAGGCTAGATCTGTGATTCTAACAGACTGTTCATAATATGGATCATGTGACTCAACTCTGACAGGGGAAGGCTTCCTTTTTATTATATAGTATGATTTTTGAGGTTTATTTCCTAGTTAGTTGGATCATTGCCGGGTTTCTTTTTAAGTTTTTTTCTTAAGTTCAGAAGAGGAGTTCCATCAGGGTCCAAATTTATCTTCCCCGCTGAGGATGGAAGGGCAGGGAAAGTTGGGCTGTTCCAGATGAGCAGGCTCTAATATGACAAGGTTACCTCGGATACACAGTTGGAAAACTTGGGACGTTTCTGCCTCATTGTGGGGGAACAGAAAGTGTTGCTTATTTCACAAAGAAAAGAGGAAGAAAAGGAGAGAAGGGGGAGAGAAAGGGAAGAAGGGAGGAAGGAAAACAAAAGGATGCTAACTCAGAGGCAGAAGACTGAGCACTAACTAGTACCAGCTCTGAGCCTGCACTCCCTGAGTGATCCTGGCTTCCCATCACAAGCCTAGCAGTCAATGCTTTCCCTGGCTAGACAACCCCATCCCAGTGGAGGAACTTGCTTCAGATCCTTCCACACCCTACCCCATCAGGGACTGCAGAGGCAACCCTTGTCTTACCTTGTAGACGGAGGCAGAAACAGCCACCCAACCTTTCCCTAGTTCTTATTTCTGGGGACATCTGTGGTGTAAAAATCAGTTAAGTGGAAGGAAGCTTAATTGATTCTCCTACCAGCTGGGGAGGTGGGCTCTCTGTACCTTGGAGAAGACTGCCCTTCAGAGCTATCCATCTTTGTGACTCACATCAGTTCCCAGTCCAGCTGAGCCTTGTCAATGTCCTCCATCAGCTTCATCAGCTTCCTCTTAAACTGATGCTCAAAGCGCACGTCATCCTCGATGACGAGAGTCTTATCCAGCTCTCGGTCAATAACCTGTAAAGGCCATCCATGGGGAACACCGTGAAAACTTTGATACCCATTTTTATTTTTAAAAGCTCATAACTTAGATCCAAGAACTTGCCCACTGATGGCTGGTTGTATAGATGATTGTGCCATATTCACAGCCACGAAACCATATGGTCTACAACTACCTTAATGGTACAGGGCTAGCAACCTTGCAGGTTGAGATCTCTCAAACCCAATACTGAGAAGTCATATGCATTGTATTGTTCAAAGGCAGATCGTGTCACGATGTCACATGTCAAGATGGAGGTTACCCTTGATAAATGGTGACCAGAAGACTGTACAGAGGGGGCACCTCAGGCATGCCTGCCACCTGTTTCTTGATCTCAGTATTGATTGACCTGGATGTCTCATTCTATGTGCACCATTTGGTTGACTGTATCTTATGATCTATGTACTTCTATTTATTTCTATAACATTTTATTTAAAGCATAGAAAAAGAAGAGACAAGTCAAAACTGGATCATTAAAGGAGAAGAGGCACCCAGAGGTCCTTATTCAGTTTTTCATTTCCTTTATGTTCTTCTCCCTTCCTGTGGGAAGTGACCCTTTTTCATGTACTCTGAGATCCAATGCCATCTCCAGTAGCTGTGTAAGTTGATGTATAAGACATGGGATCCAGTTACAGCTCTGCCTCTTCTCACCTGAAAACAGTTAATACTTCCTGCCTGCTGTGAGAAGACTCCATCCTGCCTAACCCTGCCTCACATGCCTTCTGTGTGATTCTTGCATGAACTCATTTGATAAATGATAACATGACAGACATACACAACACATTCCTGTTTATGAGGAAGGGGAACTCAGGAAAACAATGTTCCTACAATGTGAAAACCATCACCCGCCATTGTCCCACGTGGCACTGAGGCCACCATCCTAGTGCCTTTACTGCTGGCCTTGGGCTGACTGGATGCACAAAGCAAGAGCAATTTTCAAGCATACTTCCGGGACAATCACGGGCTCCTCTTGCATCTGACCCTAACTCACCTAGAAAGTTCTATTTTCCCTTGCTCTCATCACCAAAGTGTTCCTCTAAAGAACATTTACCTCTTTCCAGACAGAGAAGTGACTAAGGAAGCAACCAATTTCACCCCTGGTTAAAGGCCTGGAGGAGTAGGGGTCCCGGTAACCTGGTAGCATCTCAATGTTCCAGGCCTTCAGCTGGCTTGTGTTGAGTGCCCTGAATGACAAAGAATATGCATGAAGATCGCCAGGTCAGTGTGCCCCCACTCCAGATGGGGGGGGGAGAAGGGGGTAAGAGGAAAGGGAGAGAAAGAGACTGCATGTTTCCTCAGAGCTTCTCTACACATGGAGAAAGACTTCTCCATTTCTGATAATTCTCCTGATGTCTGCCAAGTTGATGTACCACAATAGCATTATGAGCATGGTGGGGGCAAAAAATGGCCTCTTTTATATGTGTACACCCCTTACAGTGCCCAACATGATTTCCCCCATAGGTACTCTAAAAATTTTGAAAAAGGACTCTCCTGGTGAAGAAAGAGCATGTATAGGCTCATTACATTCCGAAGGGGCTAAGGACAGGAATGAATGAGAGGATGGGCTGCACACAGGTGGCCTCCCTTTGGACCTTAAACTAAAACAAGGCCAAAATGAAAAACAACACAGATAAATTTTCCAAATGGTGGAGGGAAGGTCTCATGATCCAAACAATGAGGCACTGGTGAAAATGGTCACAGTCAGCTGTCGAAAACTCTCACAATGTCCAGTGAGAACAGTGGAGTCTCCACCCACTGTCAGTTTGATGGGTTTTATGTCTACCCTAGTTGGATTCTTTTCTCCATGGCCCAACAGCATCCTTGAAAAACAGTCACCTCACAAAACCATGAGTAGTTGTGAAAACTGGGGTTGAGTAGCCACTGAAAGTGACAGGGTGGGTAGGCACTCCCCGAGGGCCTGCTTCTGGGACACCATCCTTATCCAAGCCAACAGTCTTACAGAAATACATTATAGAACACAAAACAACACAGAGCACACACACACACACACACACACACACACACACACACGCCTGCTTATTTGAAAAACTCAACAAAAGCAGCAATCTTTTACCTAGACCCACAAATAAACAGAGCAACTACGCCCATTTGCTACAATTAAATTACTAAGACCAAGAATGATGGAGCAAGTATTCTATTGACCTTATAGAAGCAAAAACAACTATATTGCAAATGTTTGTTCGCCAAAATGAAAACAACTTATATTAAATGGGCAGACGTACACAAAGGTAAAACTCCTGAAATTACTTAAGAAATTCTGAAGAAGTCTAAAACAAGTAAAATAGGTTGAGTTAGTAATCTGAAGTCTTCCACAAAGAAAAGCCTAGAGCCAGATGTTTAAAGAATTAGTATAAATTCCTAATAGCTTTTAAAAAAGAGAAAGAGGAGGGAACCAATCCCAAAGGTTCTATGAAGCCAGTACTTTCTGAAGTGAAGTCAGAAACCTACAGGCCGATGTTCCTATCAACATAGATGCAGAATCTTAAAGAGAACAGGAGGAGATAGAATCCAGCAACACAGGTGAGGGTGTACACAGCAGGACCAGGTGGATTTGTTTTCCAGCATTACAAGTGCAGTTTAACCTGTGAAGATCTATAAAATCAATGCACCATGTTGACAGAAAAGAAGCTATGTGTTTATCCCAATGGAAGATGCATTTGACAAACTTTCATGTTAAAAAAAAAAAAAAAAAGAAAACAGTAATAAAAAGTTTACACCATCAGCTTGATAGGACTGTACCTCGAGTATAGTATTTAACAGAGAAAACCTAAATGCTTTCTCTCTGAGATCAGGAATAAGACAAAAATCTCTGCTTTCATCATATCCTCTGAATGTTGTGTTCAAGGTAATAGCCAGGCAGGGTCATAAGGCAAGACAGGGAAATCAGCGCTCTCTAAATTGCAAAAGAGGAAATAGCCCTTCCTCCAATTATAAATGACAAGATCGTGCCTACAGAAGAACCAAAGCAATGTGTGCACACAGACATACACAAAGACACAAAGACACACACACACACACTCATCACACAATTAAAATTGATAACTAAGGCTGCAGAATATATGATCAGTATACAACAACCTATAGTGTCTTTACACATTGACAATACTTAAAAACAATAAATTAAGAAAATAATTCTATTACCATGGCGTCAACAAATGCCAAAGAATAAATTTAACAATGTAAACGAAAGACTTATAAACTAACAGCAACAAAGCCTCATTCAAACAATTGACATAAGTGAAGTGACTTGTTATGATTCTTGGCACTTCTTCAAATGACCTATATAGTTCAGTGCAGCGCCTATCAATACCCAAGCTGGTGAGTGTGTGCTCATGAGGGTGTGTGTGTGTGTGTGTTTAAATCTATGTGTAAACTGGCAAGATAATAGCAATGCTCACAGAACACCAAGCACTTATGCTAGGCAAACCAGTCTTCCAAACAAGTAACAAAGGTGCAGGACTCATGTCTCCTTATACAGAAAGCCACTGCCATTAAGTCAATGTGCTACTGACATAAGGATAGATCTATAAATTGCAGGTCATAAAATGAAACTAAGAGGTCAGGGGCATTCTCTTACATTTATGGTCAACTGATTCTTGACAAAGGTTCCCAGAATTCAGAGGACAAAGTATCGTTTTCAAATAAGTGGTACAGGGCAAGCCAGCTAACCATTTGGAAATGAGAGGGGAATCCCAAACACTTAGCTCAACATAGATCAAAGGCTTAATTAAATGTAGGAGATAAAACTGAGACATACCTGCAAATCCCAGCACTCTGGAGGCCGAGGCAAGAGAATTACAAGTTCAAGGCTAGTCTGAGTTATAGTCAGTTCTAGGTATGTGTGATTTTACTGTCACATCTCCAGGAAAAATGGCCACCGTGGTCAGATCAGGAGTAGTCTAGATGTCTCACACAACAGGACACATAGACCTTTATCTGTTCTTTGTTTGTTTGTTTGTTTTCTTCAGACCTGAACATGGTTTCAAACACATTCCCTCTCTTACATGAGAGAAACCGCCATAGCTCTGAAGATGGTCAGAGACTGGGGGATCACGTCTCGCGGTGTGAGGCACAGAGGTCACGGGTGGAAAGTGTGTCCCAGGCCCACACGCCAGGCTGAAACTAACATCACTGCTCCTGTGCGCATCTCTCTCACAGGTCTGTCTTCCATTGTAAGAGCCTCAGAGGTCCTTCCCTCCCGGACTCCTTCTCAGTCGGACAAGACACCACCCTGCTCCAACCACACCTGCAAGGGGGCGGGCAGAGGACTGACTCACTTCCCATCCACGGCCTCGACAATCTTGACCTCGATCTCCTGTTCATAGAGCGTGCGCAGCATCCTGTCCCGCCTGTCCTTCCTGCGTTTGAGGTTGATCATGAAAATCTAAAGCAGGATACAAAAGGACAAAGAAACACGAGTGGCTCAGGGTGATTTTAGGTTGGTTGAAAAGCTTAGCAAAACGGATGTGAGGACCAGAGCGGTAAAGGGTGGGAAGAAAGCCGTGGCTTTTTGTCTTCCGTATTGGGTTCATGGGCAGGGACGGCGGCATATGCTATTTATCTGAACCAAGCTGCTTTCTAGATGCAACCATCAGCAAAGGCCTAACCTGCCGTTTTCCTGATAGTCACCGATGGTCACGTTCTCTCTCATCTTGAGAAAAGAAAGTTCCAAAAATGATCACCCTGAAGTTCAAAGGTGAATTAAAATGCAAGCACACAGCTTTGGCAGGGGAGATGTGTTTTGCCAAATGGCTAAATCAAGCCAAAATAACTAAATGAATCCACGTACTTCAGGTTTAATACTGCCGCTTGCTGTCTGCCTAAGGCCTGTAGTTTCCATGTCTCAGTCTCCTCATCCAGGAATAGGGGCCACTGTGGCTCTACTGCACAAGTACTATGCTTGGTATCGTCACAATTCACACCCACTAGGTAAGCTTTACAGCTTTCAAAAACTAAGAAAGATCGGAGTCTTCATGTGTCCAGAATGAACGTCAAGATCTCCATCTCACAAGGTTTTTTTTTGTTTTTTTGTTTTTTTGCCACAATTCTTCAACCCCTAAATCTAAAAGGATAAAGACAATGAAGAAAAGAGCCCAGTTCCCTGGTTGTTACCCTTGACCGAGGAGAGAGTAGCACAAAACATGATTTCGGAATGAGTTTTTATAAGAGTGCTCAACAGAGGGCACCTGCTGGCTTGTGAATATGGATGGATGTGCATTCGGGCTTTCTGAGCAAGGGCCAAGTCTGCCCGTACCCTTTATCCTGGCCTGAAATGCCTGGTTGATAGAAGTACTAACATATAGACATCATAAGGCAACTAAAGCCTCA
This sequence comes from Mus minutoides, assembly GCA_902729485.2. NCBI lineage: Eukaryota > Metazoa > Chordata > Mammalia > Rodentia > Muridae > Mus > Mus minutoides. The sequence continues at coordinate 87,793 of LR751306.1, forward strand.
TGAAGACTGCTGCAGGGAAGTTAGCATTTTATTTATTTATTTATCTATTTATTTATTCATTTATTTAGTGTGTATAGTGTAACTGCATTGCTATGGGTGCCAAGAAGACAGTCTTCTAGCTTGGCAGCAAGTGCTTTCAGCCACCAGACTGTCTTACCAGTGCATAAGTTAGCATTTGAATAAAGGCCTCTGGCTGCAAGCACTAATGAGCTGATTTTGAATATTAAACTATTGGGAGATGTTAACAGCCAGCAGGAATCTACATCCCAGCGAAGGAGAAACCGACAGGAACCGGGCAGAGGACACTCATTGCCTCCTGACTGTCGAGGTGACTCTGGGGACAGTACTTAATACCTCTGTGTAGTTAGCTCTGCTGTCTGAAAAAGGAGGGGTTTGAGCACACCCACCCCTCAAGCCCTGTACCTATGAAAATTTGTGCATAGTGGTTTATAATAAAGTTAGCTTCATGTTATGAGACCTGTGCAGAAATCCTATTGCCCGGTCAGGATGAGGCCCAGACTATACTGCAATGAGTTTTGGCTCAATGGTCACTCTGAGTATAATTTTAAATATATGCTTTAGCAGGATCAGAAGTTATACTAAGCTTTCAACTCTCCCCTGTAAGATATTCTCATCTCTGTTCACATACAGAGTTCTGGGAGCAACAGAATGTTCTGTGCATCATCTCTGGAGATACTAGGCAGGCAGGCACTCAGTAGGATTGATAACCTCTTGGTTTACTTAACTGGATAGTTATTAATAAAACAAATATAATTTCTGTGTGACGTATATTTGGGACTTTGTAGCTTAAAGCATGTGCCGTCTTCTTTCATTTTCTCCGTCTTTAGAATCCTAACTGTCAAGGGCTATGTTTCATTGCCCCATTTTACAGACATAGGAAGGAAACGGCATATCCTCCTCGCATCCACGGAGCCATCTGAGGTCACCCAAGGAGACAAAGCAAAACAAAGCAAAATAAACAGAGAAGCATCCAAAAAGTCCCCTGCAAACCAGAGGCCTCCAGTTGAGGAAGGTTTCAGTAAATAATAGTCCTGTCCTGGGCCCTGCCAGGACCAGGGCAATAAACTCAGTAGCCATGAAGGGGAAACACAGACGGCTCGCTCATACTTAGTAAACAGAGCAAAGAACCGAGTGCCAAATACAGCCAGACGCTAGCAACCAGGTCACAGGATTGGAGGGCGGAAAAGACCTCTGACACCTCTTTTCCACAGCCCATGTCTGCTGCAGACAGAGACATGATTATCCTGGGCTGTGGAAAGCGAAGTCCCGGCCTGCCTCACTTTCTAGGGCTGGCCTAACTAACACCACGTCCTTCCCTAGGAGGAGCATGCCGGTCCATCCTTGCTTTGTCTCATTTACTGTGATCTGGTCCTCACAGAAATGTGATGCTAGGAGGAAAAAGGAAGATAATGAAAGATACTTGGGCTCCCTTTCCTAGAAAATGAAGAGGCCAGAGTCTCCAGGAAGGAGAACCGTGCTCGCTCGGCAAGAGGCAGCTGTGTGGGAGGCCCCACCCCGCAGCAAGGACCCACCATTGGTGAGCCCACCCTTGTAGCACTGGTCAGTTTTGAAAACTATTTTCTATTTTTAGTAAATAGGAATAGACTCAATAGGGTCTATTTATACTTTGCACTACATTTAAATTCATCTCTCCTTTTTCTGCCTTCTGCGGAAATGGCACAATCTCTACTTGGTATTCATGAACTACCCATTTTCCTGCGTTTGGAAGTCTAGCTTCAAGTCAGTTTTGTAGCAGAGATCCCAACTCCTAGGTCCATTAGCTCCTTGGGATGACCATGATTTGGGGACACAGATGTTAATGTTCCAATGTGATAAGGCTGTTTTCTTCCAAAAAGCGCACTGAGCTCAAAGCACAAGGCTTGGCTTAAATCCAGAAGCCCTGGAAGAATCCTGTCTCAGTGTGTGGACTCCTGGCAGGTCACAGCTCTAGACCACAAAACTCCTCAGCACTGACCAGCAACCTCATAAGGGGCTCATGGAACAGACTCACAATTCTGGCCCTGGCAACCATCTGTTTTATATGCTACCAAGAAAAGCAACTCTTTATATTATTCTCTTTTTTTCTTTCCTTCCTTCCTCTCTTTCTTCCTACCTTCTTTTCTCTTTCCTTAACTCCTTCCTTCCTTCCTTCCTTCCTTCCTTCCTTCCTTCCTTCCTTCCTTCCTTCCTTCCTTCCTTCCTTCTTTCCCATCTCCCTCCTCTTTTTGCCTCCTTCCTTCCCTTCTGCCTTCTTCCATCCCTCTTTCCCTTCCTTCCTCTCTTTGCTGTACACCTCTCTTTCCCTCTCCCTTCCCCTCTGCCCCTCCCCCTCTATCATCCCCTCCCCCTCCCTCCTCCACCTCCTTCCTCCCCCTCCCTCCCTCTCTCCTCCCCTTTTCATTGTGGTGCTAGGAATTGACCCCAGGGCTTCACTTATCCTAAGAAGATGCTCTACCACCAAGCTAAAAGCCCACCTCTGCCTGTGACAACTGCACAGTAGATATGGCCCTAGGGAAACTACACTAAAGTTCTTTCCTGCAGAAGGACAAAATTTTAGAACACATTTTTCTCTTCGTTAGTCCTTTCAACTCTGCCCTCCAACCTTTTTCCATGGAAGCAGAAAGTAAACAAAACATAGAATATTCTAGAATAGTTTCCATCCACTCAACTCTAGCAGAATAAAGTTAATGTCCTCCATAACCTAAAACATATATTCTCCTTACCTTACCCTTGAACCTCAATAAGAAGCTTGGTAAAATATATAGCAAATTTACATCTATTGCATAATAACTCTTTCTGGTCCAATTTTTTTTTGTTTTTGTTCCTCCTTTGTAAAGACCAGAAAACAGAATGACAACCAACCCAAATCCTCGGGGTCTTTCCAGCTGCCAAGCTTGCCTGCTTGCTCTGGGACAGATGTTCCGTCTTCTGTTCCAATATAAACACAGAAGTCTCTGTACACATGTGCATATTAGTGCACGTAAGGGCAAGAGCACACACAGAGAGACAGAAGGATAGAGACAGAGACAGAGAGAAATGGAGAGAAATATGAGAGAGAGAGAGAGAGAGAGAGAGAGAGAGAGAGAGAGAGAGAGAGAGCGGCCTTCCTACCTCATCAAATCCCATCTTGTCTGGATACTTAGGGACAACTGACACAAACTGGGAAGGCTCCATTGGAGGATGGTCAACTGGAAAACAAGAAACAGAGTGCTTTATCAGAGAAAGGGTCAGGAAATAGAATCCTACTGCCATTCCAGGCTTTAGGGCTGAGAGCCATGCTTGACAACCAGGGCAGGGGACAACAGTTCAGAAGTTCATCAGGACTAAACAGCTTCACAGGGGCCCTAATGGTCAGAGCGATGGTGTCAGAGCACCTGGCCATTTGCACGTGGAGATACTTGTTCCATTATCATTTACACTCACTCTAAGGACTTTATGATAGGGCAGTGTAGGGTGGTGGCTGAGAAAAGGCTCAGGAGTCAGACCCATGAACTCAACCCTTGGCCTAGAAGGCTGTAGAGATCTGTTTATTTATATGTAAGTTTGAGATAATACATGTATCTCTCAGTGTATTTTAATATTTAGGTGAGACCTGCGTGCAAATCTATTCAGTATATTAACAGAGTAAACATTTATAACTGTTACCTACTGTGACCCAAGTATGAAATATAATCTTTTCCTTTGAAGAATGGAATTTTCTACTCCTTTAAAAGTTCCAAAGTCTGGACCACTTTAATCCTAACTAAATAGGTTCAGCTATAGGTGTACGAAATCCTCATTTTAACCCCAGCTTAGCTCTAAGTGTTGGTTCCCCATCTCAGAACTTAATACAAGAATAATAAAAGAATTCAGGTAGGAGGGACATTGTATCAAGTAACACATTTTTAGAAGTTACTTTGCTGCTTTAAAAAAGACATCTTCATATTCTATATACTCTCATACTTGGGAATACTTTTGGTAAAGAACCTGAGAAGGTCTTGAAGGTTTATTAGTCTTATATAAAGTCAAGTATTAATTTGATTTCCCTTCATATGATAAGATGACAAAAATTTTAATAACTAGTTGCTGAAGTGCTTAAAGAACTCTCAGTGAGGCTGGGGAGATATTTTAGTATAGTACTTACTACACCAGCGTGGAGACCTAAATTCACCTATGTAAAATCCAGGTGCAGTTGTGCACATCTGTAACTCCTGAGGCAGAGTGGGAGAGACAGACAGGTACCCAGAACTCATTGGCTAGCCAATTCATCCAACCAGCAAGCTCTAATTTTAGCATGAGATGCTGTGGACAGCAGTGACTGACACACAATATTAACTTTTGGCTTCTACATGTAGAGGCACACATATGCATGCACATCTATATATCACATGTAGGTGCACACATATCCATGTGATCCATATACCACATATGTGAGACACCCACAGTCACACAAACAGAACTGATAGTGATTGTTGTGCAGCGGTTTCCTCTGAACTAAAACATTCTATCCAGGAGGGAGGTTCTTGGGACTCAGGAAGTAAACAACTTGCAAGTCTCAGGAAATTCCTGAAACTAACAATCACCTTAACACAATTTAGCCTCCCACTCTCTCACAGGAAGCACATGTCCAAATTCTCCATATATCTCAGTGTAGTAAACGAGTTAGGACCTTATTGTTATGACTCATATGTACTCTGCTCAAACTCCTTACCTCGCTTACCACTATAGCCATCCCTTTATAAACATTCTTAATTTTCTACCATTGATATTCATTTTATAAGACCCTAAAGCTGGTTATACCCAACTGAGCATTCACTCAGCACCCAAAAGACCACAGCAGGAGACACAACATACAAATTCACCATGTGAGTCAGTTCAAAGTGACCAATTGTATACCAAATTGGCAAATGACCCCATTAGACATGGCTCCAACAATAAATTCACTTCCCAGTGTTTCAGAGATCTGTTTTATGCCCTGATTTTTCTGGAATCAACAACAGATTTTCTAAGTCCAAGAAAATATACAGAATCCAATTAGATTTTTGCTCTCTCCCCAAACCCCAAACCTAAACGCATACACATCTCTGCTTTGTGCTTTTCTACTTGTTAAGGAAGACAATTCTTGTTTCTACTGAACATAACCATTAGAGAAGTGGTTCTCAACCTTCCTAATGCTGAGACCCAATTTTATGGCTGAGGATCATGCTGTGATGATCCCCAGCTAGAAAATTATTCCATTGCTATTTCATAACTATAGTTTTATACTCTTATGAATCTTAACGTAAATATCTAATAAGCAATATATCTGATATGTGACCCCCCCTTACAGATCACGACCCACAGGTTGAGAACTACTGTTTTACCCTATTGTCCTAGGCTATGTCAACTACTATTTTCCCAAGAATTTCAATCTTACAGATACCTTCTATTCCAAACTATCAAGTTCCCCTTTATCTGGGATCCTTCCCATCAGCACACAGACATACTACAGGACTCTTACCTTAAGCAAACAGACAACACTAAGAAACCAAGTCAAAACAAATACAAATAAAACAAATCACTCCCAGCAGCTCTGCCCATTTCCTTGATCCACCTGCCATCAAGATTCCGTTTTCTCTTCTCTTTGGGCCATTCTAATCAGCTTGTGTCCCTATCACTGCATTAAAGTACTTCTTACCAAAATTGGTAAGAGCACTCTCTCTCTCTCTCTCTCCCATCTTCTCTGGACAGGGTCTCACTCTGTACTCTAGATTACTCTGGAGCTTGCGATGCAGCTCGGGCTAGCCTGAAACTCTCGAGGCTGCTGCCTCAGCCTCCTAAGTGATAGGATTACAGGCAGGAGTTGCCGTAGCTGGTACAGAGTTCCAGTCTGACATTACTAAGCATCCCCGATTTGCCCTCATTTTACTTGGCTTCCTAACGTCATTTGGCTCCTTCTCAAAACATAACTCCCTTTTCCTTCCCAGCCTCTGGCTGTTAGTCTACTCTGGGGATCTGTCCTCTTTTGTTTTACTACATGAGGTCACATTGTTTCTTGGCTTCAAATATCCTTTCGGTGTTATGAGTCTCAAATGTCTTTCTCCGTGGAATCTCTTCTCTAAACCCATAGATTCATATATCCACTTATCTCCTGGCCTCTCTATTCAGACTTGAAATAAATACTTCAAGCGTATATAATGGACTCAATGCTAGAGTCATTCTTTCTTAATTTTACCTTTGCTTCATGGGCTGCCTCCAAGCTCCTATAAGTTCAATGGACTCTTCCATTAAAATGAACCTTAAGCCTGTCTGTTTCTCATTATCTTTTTGCTACAGCTCAAATCTCAACCACTAACATCTCTTAACATGAGCTATGTATTAATTCCTTATACTCTAATACCCATCCTACAGCTTGAGTGATCTTTTAAAATACATAAAATCACATCACACCACCTTATGGGTTCACGTTGCTCTTAGGATAAAATCCAAATTCCTTGCCATGGCTGGTGTATTCTGCGTTCATCCATGACTTCATCTCCTTCTATCCAGCTCCTTGTTCCTCACCATGTTGGCCCCTGGCCCTGGACCACTCCCAAGGTTTCTCCTCTCTAGTGGTCTTTATATGTGTTGTTCTTTCTGATTGGAATTCATCCCCCAAAGGTTCATGCAACTGCTTCCTTAATATACTACCTATATCTCTGCTAAAATATAAATTCATGGTGCAAAGTTTTGCTTGATTTCCCCATTGCTGTAATTTGTTATTACGGGAAATCATGCACTATGCATGTGCTGAGTTTATATAGCCCGATCCCTTTTAATTAAAACCTTCACTGTTTCCTTAGGATGGATCGTCTACTTCATCTGGACTGTCCAATTAAAGACCACTTCATTCAAGGCACTTCCACCTCCCAAACTTTAGTTTCTTCTAATGTTTTAAGCCCACTTTCTTCAGGATGGAAGTCGTTGGTCTGCTTGTCTCCTTTCTCATCCTGTGGTGTCCTGACTATATCAGTCCTCTCGTTTGAGGACTCTCACTTCTACCCAACATCAGCTGAAAAAGCCTCAGAGCTGGGTGTGATCGCACAGGCCACAGTAACCTCTCTCTGTTCTAAATTTCTGTTGCCTTTGCAACAGTTCACAGCGCACTGTATTGTTAATGCCATTTAAATATTAGTTCTGACTCCTCAAATAAACTGTTATCCTCTGAAATTGAGTGTTGGCTATAAAGTCCTTTGACTTCCTAATACCTTTGTGAAGTGACATATATCACAGGTATGCATCTCACATCTGCTCATTAAAAATGACATATTCTAATACTTCAATCATGTCCCAACAACACTGCCGGTAGCTAATTTCTACTGCCTATGGGAATCCAGATCTTGGATAGTTTAATATCTCATTCACCTCTATGTGGAGAGTTTACAGCTATTATTTCATCATTACCAGAGTGTCATCCTTCCTACATAGGCCTTCAGTCCACATTTCTGCATTATAACCATCAACCCTTTTCTTTAATAGAACAAATATGGAGACCAAAGGAGAGGTCTGTGTGAAAACCCCATGAATTTAATTTTAGACTCACTGAGTGGCCTGTGAGTTTTCAATTGATTTAGTATTTCAACTATGCCCTGTGCTGTAAAGTTGAAGATGGGAAGGCCTAACCGAGCTATTATCAGAAACAATAAACACAAGGATTAAATCAAATGCCATGCACATATTACTTGAGTGGCTGTGAGCAGGGAGAGCAGAGTGAAATGGAGAACTCACAGGCTTTTCTCAGATGAAGCCTACCTGGTTAGACAAGGGATTGTGCATATTTGTAAACTATGATCACTAAGATCTCTATTGACCACATGTAGGAGAACTTTTCCCATGCTCAGGCATGCGGAAGAAAACAAGTGAGCACAAGCTCTAGTTGATCACTCTGTGAGCTGCCATCTGCTAGCGAGTCAAGACTGGAAGCCATGTGATGGTAATCATGAGGGTTAGCATGTTCATGAAGAGCTAGATGGAGTCATAGTAATTGTCACACTTCAATTCATACTTTATAAAGCTGATTACATATATGTAATTGAGACTATTATTTTATGAAGCTAATTATATATGTAAAATATAATAGTTATACTTCATTATATATTGTATATAATTGTCACTTCATTATGTATGTGCATATATAATTGTCATACTTTATTATCTTATGAAGCATATATATATATATATATATATATATATATATATATATATGAATTCATTACTCTTGGTTCTTCAAAAGTTAGTTATCTTTACTTTATAAAAAAAAAAAGAACAAAAACAAAATTAAAGTTATTCTCTACTCATAGGTGGCAAAGCCTGGATTCAAGATGACTTTTTCGGGCTCTAGGTTCAATACAGTCTCCATTCACTTATTAATTCATTCTGATCAGGACACATTTCTTTGCTCCCAACCACATGCAGAACACTATGTGAGGGGTTTGAGATACGCGGCAACAAAATAACTTTGTCCCTAGGGCCTGAGACATGTGAAAAGAGACAGAAACCGCACATATGTGCTGTTGGGGTGAGGCTCAGTAGGGCTCAGTGTAAGCATGAGAACCTGAGTTCAGATCCCAGACCCAGGTATAAGCCAGACATGATAATGCAGGCTTATAACTCAGGGCTGGTGGGGAGAGCTGCAGAGATAGGTAGATTCCCTGAGTCACTCACTGGCCAGATTCAGTCATACCTATATACACATGTTCACACATACATAAACACACAGACACACAGAAACACACACATAAGCACACAAACACACATACAGAGAGAAAGAGAGAGAGACAGAGACACAGAGAGAGATTCATCAAATGGATTCCTAAGGGCTGTCTGTGGGTTAACCCCCTTCTGTCCTTAGTTCATCCATCATTCCACTCAATCATGGACCAGTAACTACGGGAGGCAGTGGGAAGTATTCTGGGTCCCAAGACTAATATGGTACAAGGGAAATTTATAGATGGAGAGAATGGGAAACAGGTACCAACAGACAACTTGGTGGGTCTGAAAATAAAGTTGGGTGCTTCTCTTTAAAACTTTTGTTTTTAAAACCTTAGTCCACTTAAAACTAACATCGTGCAGACATTGGAGAGTTTTCCACAACTCTATTGTTGCTCATTCACCTGTGGCCAGCTCTGACTGCATCTTCTTATGTTTACATCCTGATTTCTATTATTTCATTAAAAAAAAATTCTTTTCCACTTCTGTGGCCATTGGTTTAGTTGAGACTCTAACCATCCTCTGCCTAGCCTGCTGTGCGACATTCTTTCAGCTCTGGTGTAGACCAGCTGGCCTGTGATCTCTTTTCCTAGAGCAACCTGCCTAATCTGAATTTCAACCTAACTTCATGCCTTAGCTCAAATTCCTTCCAAATGCCCTCCCTTCCAGGAAAATGTCCTCTGCTTCACTAGAGGTCCTCTGCCTGTGCTCCTGGCCATGCTCCAGCCTCACTTTCTACTGTCTCCTACCCACCTCCACTGTGGTGAGACACAGAAAAGATTCCCTATGGGAAGCCACCACCAGTACACTCTCCAGAATTAATGGGTCTTCTTCGGCCACCAGAAAGTTTATTTACTGATGATGAAACATATCAGTTCCAAAATTGTGCTAGACTCAGTGGCAATGACAACACAGTGGTTGAGGCCATGGTATGTGGAGGTGCCACGTTTGATTCAAAACTTAATCTGCCATCAGTAGAATGATAGACTCACCTATACTTGAATTTCTTCAGCTTTATTTGGAGGTTAGTAGTTCCCCTTCATGGAGTTATTGTGACAATTATTGAGAGAGTATACAAATGGTATTCAGCATTGTATATGTTACATCATAAGCTATTATTAAGTTAAAGTTATAATTGCTGTTCTTGTGTTTGTATACACACACACACACATACACACACACACACACACACGCGTGCATGCACAAGCATATATACGTGCACCTCTCTCCACCACAGGTGCAGAGTCATATAATTAGAAAGTAGCAAAGATACGATATAAATTCATTTTACACAGCACTATTTCAGCATTTACTGCATTGTAGAACAAATATTTACTCACGGATATAGCTATTCACCAAAATAGGAAGCTCCCTGAAAACAATGACCTTATCTATCATATTTGGGATTGTTGTTGTTGTTTGTTTATTTGTTTGTTTTTGAAATAGAGTTTCTCTCTGTAGCCCTGGCTGTTCTGGAATTTACTCTGTAGACCAGGCTGGCCCTGAACTCAGAGATTTCCTACCTCTGCCTCCTGAGGGCTGGGATTAAAGGTGAGCACCAACACTGTCCAGCTGACCTTGGCATAGCTGTATCTCATGGAAAAAAATTAAGAATTCAAGGGCAGATGACTGTCTGTGCTTCAGCCTAGACATGATTATAGATACAAAATATCAGGCTGAGAAGCAGAGATCCATGGCTGGCCACAGTTGCATATGGCTGGCCTGGTTACTGTGACAACGAGCTAGGCACTGTTGCCCTGGCTCCTGGGTCACTCACTCATTGCTTCTATCTGCACATGGATGAGGTTCTCGACGTCCTCCTGCAGCGTCTGGTGGGGCTTCAGAGGGATGGGCAGGTAGCCATAGTGTTCCTTGTTGCACAAGTACATCTGGATGCCTGAAAAGGTGAGAGACCAGAGTCAACCAATCAAAAAACACACTAGGCAAGAGAAGGAAACTTCCTGGGGCTGACATGAATTCAATGCTGAAGCCCAACAAGTGGCTTCTTTGGGGAACCATCTATAGAGCTTTACAATATTCTTTTATTTAAAAGTTGAAACTGATTGGGGGGGGAGCTCTTAAAAACTCTGGGCCATTCTTAAGTTCAGAGGAAATTGATTTTTCTTTCTGAGGAATAAAAGCACATTTGTGGCTTGAAATGGACACTATAAAGGCATGAAGCAATCAGACAGGAGGAAGGAATTCCCATTCCAGAGAGCAGAATGGAACACTCTAAATCCGCATGCAGGAAGTAAGAAGATGACAAGGAATGAAATCCATATTTGATATAAAAGCACACAGGAAGATCTTGTAGAGATGACAGATTATTAAAGCTAAAGCCAAGCTCATGACAAACAAAATATTTAAAAGATACAGAGGAAATTTATCATTTCCCATGGTTCCTCTTGGTTTTATTTATTTTTCCTGCACTGGCATGGATTTAGAATGACCAATGAGCAAAATTCTCAAGAATAAGTTAGTACTGACACAAAGAAGTGCATTCCTCTCAAAACTCAATAAGCACCTACAGTGTGGCGGTGCCAGTGATGTCTTAGTTCTGTTATATTCAGGCTTAGTCTCTGCAGCCCACCAGTGAGCAGGGAGAACTATATAGCATTTCTGTCCAGCTAAACAGGTAAGAAAGAAGACTCAAGATGGCCTCATACAGTCCCAGCCACGAACTCAGCTTCTTTAGTTTCAAGGACAAATCTGCCAAGCTCTGTGCCCTGAACTAAAGCCTCTGGTTTGCTAATTGCTACAATCATCAGTGTTTTCCTGAGGAAATTATCTACATAGTGACATCTTTATTTGGGGCAGATGAAATTTCCAGCAGTCGGCTCTAACACCTGCCAAGCCAAGTGAAGCTGTCTCAGGACATTAACAGAGAAGAACAAGGAGAGAAAGGGGCCTTTGTCCTCCACTTTACTGATCCTGGTTGGTCTCTCCAGAGGCTGTCTCCTCTGACTTGTTCAAGTGAACTCACTGGTTGTGCTATTTGCCCATGTGACTATTTCTGGGGACACAAACCAGAATGTGACTTTTTACCAAGTTGTAATGGACTACGAACATGGAAGAAAAAGACAGTGTTTATGTTGCTTCTCTATGGTACTCAGACACCCTCCTACCCCTTTTACCATTTAACTTCCCAAGGCTTCCATTAAAAGGCGATATGATACTTAGCCAAACTATCCATCAGGTGAGCAGGTACAAGGAAGGCATTTCCAGATGTGAAATGCAAATCCATGGAACATTTACTTCCCATCACACTTTCTCAGAAAGTTATTACACGATGAACAGAAAGACAAGGAGAAGGAGGAGAGTAAGAGGGAGAAGGAGAAAGATCACCATGCACAAGAAGATTCAAGACACAAGAAAGGTGATGTATGACAGAAGCAAACTTAGTCCCAATTTGATGGCTGTGAAGCTCAGAGATTAGAGTTCATCAGAAGATTTCAAGGCAGACATCTTGGAATCATCTAACATGCAAAAGTGGACAGCTGATAATTCTGAATACTCTAAGAGAAAATGAATTATTAGCTTTCAATTGTATTAGTGATCTCCATTTCATACACACTCACACAATACACATGCACACAGAATTACTAAGTTTGATAAAGGGAACATTTATAGTATATAAAAATGACTGTTCTTGATGCTTTAGGATCATGCAATTATAATAAAAACCTGAAGGTCTTTTAAAAATATTTAATTATTCTTCTTTGTGTGTACTTGTGAGTGCCCATATGTATGTCCATGTCTGCATGTGTGCCTGGTGCTCAGGGAGGACAGAAGAGGACATCAGACCTCTTAGAACTGAAGGTACACAGTCATGTGTCACTATGTGTGTGCTGGGAACCAAACCAAGTCCTCTGCAGGAACACCACATGTTTTTAATTGCTAACCTATTTATCCACCCCTAACACCCAGCATATTTAATTACATCAGAGGACAAGGTGATAGGAAGAATGTGTTTCCAAATAGAAGGCTAAGAGAAGTGAACTAACTTACTATTTTCTATAATGAAGAGGTGATTTTGAAGGGGAAATATAAGGCAGAAGAAAAGAAAGCAAGCAAGAGAAGGGGAATGCATGCTACTTAGAAATAAAGATACTAATACTATGCTTCTGCACCCATCCTCAGGAGTGATGCACTGGGAGTGTTCGTTTTAATAAATCTTAGGTCACTGACTCTTTCAACTCCGTGCATGGGTAATATGATAAAAATAGGGAGAAGCACTGATAATTACATCAAGCCTCTGAGAATATCTTGTAGTAACAGTTTCCGGTGAGTCTCTTGGAAGGAGAGGTTAGTGTTACAAGGGAAGTGATTTGTTTTCCTAGTGAAGGCACCAATGCTTTCCTGGGCTCACATACATGTGAATCACAAAGACTGATAAATAATCCCTGTGACGAGACATCAGACACAGAGGTTAGTGTTACAAGGGAAGTGCTTTGTTTTCCTAGTGAAGGCACCAATGCTTTCCTGGGCTCACATACATGTGAATCACAAAGACTGATAAATAATCCCTGTGATGAGACATCAGACACAGGCTGTGACTGGTCCAGGGCCACGCAGGAAGTCATTAGTACCAAATCTCTGTCCCCGAAGGCCAGCTCCAACTTCTCTTTCCCCCTGAAGCTTACAGCTTAATCTCAAGCCCGTTAGTTCCTGGGACCGCCATCTCTACCCTAGGAGGCACTTATTTATGGCCAGCACAAGTGATGCAGACAGAGGGGCCTGCATCATCTGCATCTGCCTGCTTATCACTCATATTTCTTATTTGGTTCGCACTGGATGAATTATTTGGAAGATTCTTGGCTAGTACAGAAAAGGGCTCCGGAGGCTATGATACAGAACAAGACTCACTAGCTACATTGGTGTGTGTGTGTGTGTGTGTGTGTGTGTGTGTGTGTGTGTGTGTGAATTCTTGCCCTTGTCCTCATTATTGCCACAGAGACTCTTCTATGACAACTACTCTGGCCCTCGGTGTTCATAGCTCTTAAAAACTTACTGTTTCTGCAGCAAAGGATCTGAACTTTCCAATGACTATAGACTCTATCATAATGCTGGGCATACTTACAGTACCTCTTTCCTTTTCTGCCTCTTGTGTCCCTCAGATGATTTGCTAACAGCCTTGGGCATCGATATCTGCTTTTAATGTCTCATGACTATGTCTGGGAAACCTGACAAATAATGCATACATGTGTGGTGAACAGACTGTACAAGCGGCAAAGATGAAAAGTTCCGGCATAGCCTGCATCCGTCTTCCAGGCCTAACACCTGTGTTAGTTTAAAATAGATATATCATCATTTAATTCCTGGGTCACAAAGATGCCTTGTGCAATGGATATAAAGGAGATCTCTGTTAGGAACTGACCACCACCATATTCATCAACAGCTTAGTTTCTTAAAACATCCTCTTTTTTTTTTTTTCAGAATCTGAAGCAAAGGCTTGGCAGAACTTGCTGGAACAAGAAGGCCCTGCTTCCGTTTCTGGCCCTGGAGATGTCACAGCAAATCACATATTGAGAAGCAGCTCCTATTAACATGGACACAAGGACCTTCGGGCCAACTTGCAGACCATATGAGGAGTGCCTGCCCTTTCCTTAACATAAGGCCTCTAAATGCCTATGTCTGGCCAAGCAGTCTAAATCATTCTACCAAACGTGGAAACCAGCCTCACCATTTCTACAGAATATTCTCTTTCTTTTCAAATGTGCACACACAATTGAGTGAAGCACCTGTGACTTTATGTGCATGCCGCAGTTTGGATTTGGTATCAATATTCTCGTCTTCTAGCAAGCTATCAGGGAGCTTTGGAAAGTCATTTTCACCATAACTTAGCCATATTTTACCATCTTCTCGGTTTCACTGGTTTCACAATCCAGTGGCAGCGGTTGTCTAGTGACTCATGAGTACCTAAGTCTGGCTTGGCCTCTCTTTCCACAGAGACGGAGGCTGAGTCTGCTGACTACGGCTGGTATCTAGTCTCAACAGCGAGAGAGTTGGGTTTTATGATTGCTCAGAATACCAATGACATCCTGAGCCCTCCCAGTTAGGCAGAGACCTCTTGCTAAGTTCTGACTGAGGATACATGCACAAAAGTGCAGAGTTCAACTTCTGGACTGGACTGGATTGGACTAGACTCTGACAGTGGCAGAGTCCTACAACCCAACGTTTACCTGGATAGATGGTGCATCCTGGGTAGTGGAGTATCTTGAATCCTACAACTAAGGGTAACGTCTCCTGAATTATGGAATAGTAATGCAGAAAGAATCTGGGCTGTGAAGAATTGTGGGACAAAGGCACTACAGAGGCACAGATTATTTCTGAGAAGAAACAGTTCCATTTGTGAAGCCTGGGGACTTTACCAGTGTTGTTCTAGGTTCCAGTTTAATGAGAGAATTCTTGTAATTAGCAACAACAATATCATTAGCTCTAGAGAGTCAGTGTGATTTTCAAGGTCCAATTATCTTTGTCTTTTTTCATCAACTTAGATCCTCACTAAACAGGACTGGAGTACTGTGTGGCTGCCAGCCCTGACTCTTGAGATATTTGGTGCCTGGGAACAGCAACAAAGAAGATTCTGGCATGGTTAATACAAGCACCTCATTGCCTCTAACAGACTTGAAATTGAGTTAGGTGTGTTTTTAAATATACACAGGATGAAGAAGTGGGTTGTTTTCAGTGTTTCTATGGCAGCCCACAGCCCAGCATAAACAGTACCTGCTTGCCTGCTGGAGAAGGCAAAAACGATGATGTCATCAAAGGTCCAGGTGTAGTCGTGGTGTGGGGGGTAGAAAGCCAGCTTGTCAGAGGCCTCTTTCCTGAGGTCAATCAGGAAGGTGGAATGGACCATGGGGACGGGGAAGCAGCCCATCCTCTTCCATTCTCTAATCTGCAGGTAGTCTGGGGTCCGCTTATAGAAGCCCTGGAAAAGAGCAAGTAGAGAGACCATGTCCTTCATCTGAAGGCATCATTATCCAGGCATCTGGACCCTCTAGGCCATCACAGGGCAATAGAAATCCCCAGTGTTGCCACTTTTATTAACATGAATTAGAAATTTCTAAATGAGCTCAAGAAATTAACTTGCACTTAAAATATAGAGTAGTTCTAATAGCAGGAACTATTTTATTTCATTTCTGTTGATTCAATACTTTCACAAAGTATAGTAGATATTGGCTTATGATTAAATATGAAGGACTAATATTAACAAAGGGGCCAGAGAAGGCAAGTATGGACATGTGTTCTGGTCCTCGCCCTCTGAGTTCAAGTTTTCTTGGCTCCTTATTATTTATAGGTGTCTCACCTGACCCAACCTTGCTATGTCTTTTTCCTGAGCTCCGAAACAGGAACAAACAGTATTATCTACCCCAGAGGCTTTTCTCATATTGTCAAGTAAAAGGAGAAACTATGACGTACTTAGAGTAACATCTAGCATCAAGAAAGCATCAACCAGTATTGGCTAGCATTGAAACGACTGTTACATTTGGTTAACGTTTTTGAAACATACATTATTTCCACATATACATCTGGGCCTTTTTTATTTTTCAGAGCTCTGCACTTTTGGGGGACCCCACCCCCTGCTTTAACACTTCCTCCAGTGTGAGAACGCAGATCAACCTATCTTCTCATTGGTTTTCAATAACGTTGGTGTGACTCAATTTGTTTCCCATCCAAACTTAATTGTCTATTCAACAAATAACTCATAGAGCACCTGCTGTGACCCAGGCATTAAGATAAATGTTGGAGATACATGATATGGCACAGGCTTAGCCCATGTGGTGTGTAATATCTTGCAGAGGACCTCTAGTCTAGCAATATCAATCAAAAAGACAATGATAAAAAAATTCCAATACACTTTAAAGAATGTAGAAGCTTTGAAAGGCATTTTTAAAAACATACCATAGGAGATACAGGCTCAAGGGGACAACTACAAAGTTTTACAAGACTGCTGTGAAGCACACGATGCTCCCTGGATACTCAAGGTTCTAAGTATTTATGCATGCTTACTCCTTTATGGTACATTTCTGGTTGTGATGTGACACCCTCATCTACTTCTGTGATATACCTTTCAGGGTAAGGAACAGTTCACCTGACTGCTAACCCAAGCCCCCCCTATGATAAGGTTGAAGGACCACAAACTGGGACTTGGGAGATTTGAGT
Source organism: Mus minutoides (assembly GCA_902729485.2). Taxonomy (NCBI): domain Eukaryota; kingdom Metazoa; phylum Chordata; class Mammalia; order Rodentia; family Muridae; genus Mus; species Mus minutoides. Next base: position 104,686 of record LR751306.1, read on the forward strand.
CTGTGATGGTTTGTATATGCTTAGCCCAGGGAGTGGCACTATTAGAAGGTGTGGCCCTGGTGGAGTAGGTGTGGCCTTGTGGGTGTGGGCTTTAAGATCCTCATCCTAGTTGTCTGGAAGCCAGTATCTGCTAGCAGCCTTCAGATGAAGATTTAGAACTCTCAGCTCCTTCTGCACCATGCCTCCCTGAACACTGCCATACTCCTGCCTTGATGATACTGGACTGAACTTCTGAACCTGTAAGCTAGCCCCAATTAAATGTTGTTTTTATAAGAGTTGCCTTGGTCATGGTGTCTGTTCATGGCAGTAAAACCCTAACTAAGACAATGTCCTAGATTCATCTTAATTCACTTTAGATTCACCACCTGCTAGCTATGGGATCTTAGAGCACTGGCTTCTGCTAATGCTTCAGTCTATGAGAGTTCTTTGATGGAGGCACTTGTGTGTGGGTGAGGTGGGGCTGGGGGAGGGTAGGGGTGGGGTGTGGTTCTTCAAGAGGCTCCCTACAGACTGAAGTCAATACTGCTAAGAGTAATAGGGTCAGGATGAGAAACTTGGAAACTTTAGAAGGATGATGAATCATATAGTATCCTGAGAGAAAGGATGGTAGGGAAGAAAGCAGAGAGAAAGAGAGTCAACATGCTTCACAAAGAGAGGTGGATGCAACAGAAGTTGTTTCATTCTTCCAGAAGAACAAAAGTTTATTGGTAATAAGTCCTGTTCATTAGCCACACCATGCCAAGATCGTTTTGTTTTGGATGTGTTTAAAGGATTTGGAAAGTAGGCCTGCCTTGAGCTGATGAAGTCACTGGCCATTTCTGTTCCTGTCCAAGTTGAAAATGGACTGGAATGGAAGAAAGCCAAACCCAGATGAGGAACGTTATAATTGGCCCAAGTTGCACAGAATTGAGTTTTGCTCTGCAAAATAAATGAGCACATTTCTCCTACTTGCTTTTAATAAGGAACTAACAGAAACTTGCAGGCTGCAGTCACCAGGATAACCTCCTCCCACCCCTGTTGCTGGTGGCACAGCAGAACTTACCACAAACAAGCCTCAAGTGGCCCTGCCCAGTAGAGCATTGCAGATGGTTAATGGAGAGTTTATTCTAACTTAATATAATGTTTTCTCCCAAGAAATGGAATTAACTTTCTACATATCAGTGTGTCACTTCTTCAAAGTCCAGTAGATGGTAAGAATCATTCAAAAGCTCTTAGGACCAAGAAATATAATCACAATCAGGAATTTCTGGTCTAGTGCTGTGTTGGAGCCATTGATTTACTGCATTATCAGGAGTTTGGGAAGCCATTTGAGATGCTGTTAGACTAAAATGTGTAAAAGCAAAAGTCATGTTAAAACTGTTCTGGTGATAATTTGGTTTTTGGGACAAGGCTTTATAATGTAGTTTAAACTAGCCTTGAACTCTTGTTTTCTGTTTCTGTTCTGATTGAGACAAATTTCACATAGCCTATGCTCTGACTTCTTTAAGCAGTTGAGAATGACCATGAGTTACTGACTCTCTTCCTCTACTTCCCAAATTCTAGGATTTATAAATATGTACCATTGTGCTCACTGACCTTGAATCAATCTCTCCCTCTCTCTCTCTCTCTCTCTCTCTCTCTGTATGCATATGCATGTGTGTGTGCGTGTATGTATTGTGTTTCCCCTGAGAGTGAAACATTCTATCCTGCAGGGAAGCTTCTTAAGCTGGAAGATAAACAACTCAAAATATCTTCAGGAAGTCCCTGAAACTGATTAGATTCTCTGAGTACCTCCAGGCCAGAGTAAGCGATAATTCTGCTAGGAGCCATTCTCAGACTAGCTGAGCTGAAGGCAATTCTCTCAGAAGACAAGGCAAGATGCAAAGAGGATTGTGAGACCAAAACAGCTGCCTGGGAGAAGCAGAACCCCACCCCCCCAGCTGCCTGGGAGAAGCAGAACCCCACCCACCAGCTGCCTGGGAGAAGCAGAACCCCACCCCCCAAGCTTCCTGGGAGAAGCAGAACCCCACCCCCCCAAGCTGCCTGGAAGAGGTGGTTCAGATCAACTGAATAATTTGAAAGGGACAACTTCCAAGTTTTGTGGGTTGTCACCCGTGCTGGGGTGAGCTTTGGTGATGCAGCTGTCTTTGAGTCACCTCTGTTCTTGTAACTAACCCCTCACCTAAATTCCTGTAAGAAATCCTGGTAAAACTTATGGTTCACCACGATGGGCTTTGGTGATATTTGAACATTGGTCTGTCATGTGCACCGTATCTGAGGTAAGTAGATATATGTGTAGCATCACCACAGGAAAAGTCTTGTCATGCAACATGTGTCTGGTTATATACATGATACACATGTGTTTGGGGAAAGTGCATGCACCCACGCATGCACACGGAGGGCAGAAGGACATTAAGTATTGAAGGGACTCTGGCCAGCTTTAATGTAGGCAGGCATGGCTCTGGCAGGCCTTTCTCCCTCCCCTGCCCCAGCTCTGTTCCCTCTGCCTTGATTAAAAACCCTTAGCTTACATTCCTCAAGCTTGCCACCGAGGTCTACTACCTTATTTGGCCTCTTCCTCCTCTTGAGGCTGACTGCCAAGGTCCAGCTATCAAAGTATGGAAGTCCAACAATCAAAACCTCCCTTTGGTGCACCTAATTTACATACCCAATTAAAATTAAACACCTCATCCTAATACAGAGTTTTCCATTTTACCTTTATAAACTGTCATTTATAGGCTATGCCTGTCTCCTCTCTATCCAGAGGTCCTCCCTCTCCCTTGTTCCCTTCTTCCTCATCCTCTATTTCCAGTCTTTGTCTCATTTCCCCTGCCCTCTGTCCCTCTGAAATGAATACATCTCATTTGCACTGAGAACTTCGTCTTGGAGGTTCTGAGCCAATACTTTCCTTAGCAGGTATCAGGCTCCATCATTCTCCTTCATATTCTTTTAAGACAGATTATCTCAATGATCCTGGAGTTGGGCTGGCGACCAGGACTCTGCAGTGATCCTACTGACTCCACTCCCAATAGCACTGGGGTTATAGGCACACATGGGGCCATGCCTTGCTCTTTTTACATGGCAGGTCCTATGCACATCCAGGAAACATGAAGTCACTTCCCTAGCCCTCTACTCTGGACCTCTCATCCTCTTGCCTAAATACTGGGTCACCATGCCTGCCTTACTATGCATTTTTAATAACCATCTCATCATTCTCTTGCCTTCTTGTCCCAGGTCTGTCCTCTTCCCCCTCCCCCTTTCTCTCCACCTGCTCATGGCCGGCTTCTACTCCTCTACACACACTCTCTCTCTTTGCCCTTTCTCTGTTTCTACTAACCTCTCAACTCCCCTCCCCATGCCCTGAATAAACTCTATTCTATACTAAAAAGAAAAAAAATCATCAAGTGGCTACATTGCAGTTCTTTGTATGAAGTTATTTATTTACATCATAAAAACTAGAGCATCCTACCAATTAAGGTTCCCTTTGCAAAAGCCAGTTACTAAGTATTCAACATACATTGGCCTCATTCCTCACCAAACAAAAGAGAGACAGAATTTAGTTTGCTAGCCATCGGAACACATTTCCCCTTTATTACATTTTTGCCTTATAGGAGTATACTATATCGGTCAGTTTAATTTATGTGTCTAATTCACTACAAATGGAAATAAAATAGTCATTGGCATTTATTGCAACAGATATCTAAGATTTAAGATTTTACTACAGAAAAAGAAGTTGTAGAAATTCACATTTTTAACTTCAATTTTTGTAAAGCCAAGGAGAGGCCCTTGGTCTTGCGAAGATTATATGCCCCAGTATAGGGGAATGCCAGGGCCAGGAAGTAGGAGTGGGTGGGTTGGGGAGTGGGAGGGGGAGAGGGTACAGGGGATTTTCAGAGAGGATACTAGGAAAGGGGATAGCATTTGAAATGTAAATGAAGAAAATATCTAATAATAAAAAAGAGCCAGGCGTGGTGGTGCACACCTTTAATCCCAGCACTTGCGAAGCAGAGGCAGGTGGATTTCTGAGTTCAAGGCCAGCCTGGTCTACAAAGTGAGTTCCAGGACAGCCAGGGCTATACAGAGAAACCCTGTCTCAACACCCCCCCCCCCAAAAAAGAAAAAAAAGTGCATGGAGAAGTTTTACTGGCTACAGATTTGGGTAGTTCAACTTGTTCTCCCAAAATATAAGAAAGTACTAAGCAATACCATAGGTGTTGGGGACAGATTCTATGTAATTTAGCTAAATTACTAACTAAATATAACCTCGAACCTGTTTAACTGTATATGACCTCAAGAGGAAACTGTTCAGGTGTATCAGGTTTTCTATTCTGTACTGAATGAAGGTTATTTGCAGGAAGATAATAGAAGGCAGATAATTCACAAAGGTCTAACTACAGACCATTACAGACCATTACAGACCATTACAGACCATCACAGACCATCACAGAGAAAGGATGACTTTGCTTCCCCCCCCCAAAGATGAGTTAGTCACAGTTACCTACAGTCCAAACATACACCTTATAACACTAGAAATCCTATTAATTCCACTTGAAATGTCAGAACTAAGTGTTTCTGATCTTTTTTTTGATAAATGAGTTGCATCTTTAAAATTAATAGTTGATTTTGACTTATTTTATTTGTCAAATAAGCTAAAACTGTGTTTTGTTCTCATAATGTTTTCAATGTCATGTTAACTACAAATTAACACATCACATTTCACATGCCAGCTACACATGTTAAATTGTTTATCTAATTCCTTTGGAACACACCAAGTAAAATATCATTCTGTTACTCAATGTTTGCTCTTTATTGCAGTTAAAGTCAAAAGCAAGGATCAAGAGGGAGAAGTTCTATAAAGTAGGACCCAGGTCCCTGTTAAAAAATGATGTTACTGTTCAGTACACAAGTGATAGAAATCTGGTCTGTGGGATGCCCATTAGCATCTGACAGGTTTGCAGAAAAAAAATAATTGTCTTAATATTTGTATCTTTATTTCTGTATATCTAAGTTAATGGATCATTTAACAATCTTGTAATTCCTGAGATAATATTAAAAATCTGCTTCTTAATTGTGCCTCAGTTCTTACATCGAATTGAAATTTCGTACCACTATTTTTAATTAAAAATAGAAAAACTAAAGCAAAAAAAAAAGAAAAGAAAGAAAAAGAAAAAAGAAAGAAAGAGAGAAAAGCAAGCTTCTTTGTTCGTTTCAGTTCTCAGAACTCTATGGAAATAAATTTGTTGATGTTTATCAAAGACTATTGGGATAAATTTTGACACAGTGATTCCACTTCTCTGGTGGTTTGAATAAGAATGCCCTCCATAAGCTCATTTTAAAATGTTGGGTCCCCAGTTAGTGGAACTGTTAGGGAAGGATTAGGGACACGAGGCCTTATTGGAGAAAGTGTGCCACTAAGGGTGGGCCTTGAGATTTCAAAAGCCCAAGCCAAGCCCATCCTTTCTCTCTCTGTCTCTCTCTGTCTCTCTCTGTCTCTTTCTGTCTCTGTCTCTCTCCTCTCATCTCTTTTCTCCTCTCCCCTCTCCCCTCTCCCCTCTCCTCTCTCCTTTCTCTCTGCCTTCAATGTGTGGATCATATGAACCCTCAGCTACTGTTGCAGTGCCATGCCTGCCTGGCACCGTGCTCCCTCCCATGATAATCATATACTAGCCATTTAAAACTATAAGCAAGCCCTTGATTAAAAAGTTTCTTTAAACAGTTGTCTTGGCCATGGTGTCCTCTTATAGCAGTAACGAAGACTAATAACGAATAACTAGTAACTAATCCAAGAAGTGATCTTAAGGAAATCATAGATGCAAAAAAATTGTGCATCCTCAATATGGTAATTATAATTGTTAAAAATGGTTGTAAACAACTTGAATGTTCAAAGTAAGAGGAAGTTTGAGTAAATTACAGATAGCCTTTGGTGATGACGCAGTCATTAAAGAAATGCAAATTTGTGTCTATGCTGTTGATATATAGTTGTGGGATGGATATTTTTGTCTGTTAAACTTTTTAAAAAGTACTTTTTTGGTACTTTTTTCTAATGTGTTCTTATGTTGATATTTTAGTGGCAAAAAAATTAATTAATTCCTGAACTGGATAAAAGGGATAGAAAATCTGTTATACTTTAATGGTTAACTGAAGCTTCTAGCACTCGGCTCTATAGAGCGTTTTGTCTTTGATGTGGTGGATTCACCTCCTCTCTTGAACATGCTTGCTTCATTGACACACATCCATCTAAGGAGAAGGTGAGAAAGAGCAAGCTCCTGTTCACACAGTCCTGCCCTCTCAACACTCGCACCCTCCAATGGTTAATCAAAAGACTTGCCTGAGGTGTGATTCCGCACCAGAAGTTAGAGTATAGACCCCGGGACTCCAGCATGGGCGCCACAATGGTCTTGTTTTCTACAATCATTAGGTTCAGGGTCTGTGGATTAGTCAGGAAGTTGTCGACATCTATGAACTAGGAAAAGAGAAGGACACTGTCAGGGGAAAGGTTTAATGATTCAGCACAGCTAAAGGGTCCTGAACTCTGGGGCTGGTTCCTATCGTCTCCCTCCTCACCAGCCATTACGGCTGAGAAGCTTTCAATCAGTCAAACGTATTTAATCTACCTTCCCATGTTCATCTCTAAGCTGTGAACTGGTACTGGGTACATAGAAAATCAACAGGACACAAGTTACACACACTGGTAAAAGATTTAAGTTTGAGATGTCAGTGGTTCCTAAGCCCCCTCAGACTCATGGAAATACATACCCAGTGCCCGGCCTCAGTATCCATTAGGAGACCTAGTTAGGTTTTCGACAGTAGTGCCAAAACGGCCATAGCAGATCTCCCGTGCTATTGCCAACCCACACATGCCAATGTCATGTTTCTCAGCAGAGAAGTTCATGTCAGCACTGATTCACGTATAGAGTCAGAATCAGATTCTATCACAGGGAAATGTTTACATCAATAAGGCTCAAACAATAGATTTTGTATTTTATGTGATTATAATTTATAAATAATCAGAAACATCATTAGTCAATTTGATTATGAAAATTTTTATAGAATTTATAGATTTTACTATCATTTTACTAGTTGCATATAACATTAAATATTATAGTGCAATTTTAAACTTTCTGTGAAGTTATATGTGTTGTCAATGTTTCTAAAACATTATCAAGCTGACTTTTTCCAAGTGGTCAGGGGACCAGGGAGTGGCATTAGATTAGAAGTAGCCACTTCCTATAGGAATCAGAGGCTGTGAAATCAGATGCCCATAAGTGTAATATGATAATATCAGCCTCACTTCTTCTGTCATGTGGAAAACATTTGCTCAATAAACTCATGGAGAAAAGGCTTCTGGGACAAGGGCTGGTGGCCCCTTTCTCCTTAGGCAGGAGACATCCTTTCCGACTGAGGAGGTTCATGGAGGGTGAGGGTGCATGACTCCTAGTCATCAAATCCCTCTTTTTGTATGAAGCACTCTGTGAGCTCTCAGGACTGCGCTGGAACATCCTCAGCGAGAGAAATTCTGTGTGAGAACCAGGTCGTGTCCAGGAAGACCAACAGGAGATTCTATTTCCCAGATCACCCAATGGATAAAAAGGAAGAGTGCCCAATGTGCCCATTTTGATCTCATTTTATATAATCCTTTTCTTATGTCTTAAAATTCTTACAAAAGCCATTAAGACATTTACTCTCGATTCACCTACTAAGATGATTCAGAGCTCCTTATGCCTGTGATATGAAACACAGCCCACCATTCACACAACACACTGCAAAAGCATTCCAAAGGGCATCTGAGATGAAGGCCAGGTATTATACTATTTAACCCAAGGGTTTTCCCTTGAACCTTTCATGGGAAAGGTGAGGCCTAAACACAATCTTGTTTTGACTCTTCCCTGGGTACCATTTCTCGGTGGCAGATACATTTTTTGAAAACAGTTGTCAAGGAATCAAGCATCTGTTTTTACCAGGATGTAATCTGACCATTTTTCCCTCGCAGTTCGAAGGGCTGCTTGTCGCAGTTTCATGACGTGAGCAAACCGGGAGTTTGGCCAGTGCTTTGGTCCGATTTCATCAGGGTAAGACCTGAAAGAAGAATTTCCAGTCACTGAGTGTCTGCATTGATGTAGCCGGGCCCTCGGTATTTGTATGCCATGACACCTCCGCCACTCTAGGGACCGGGCACAAGAGGCCAGGAACCATCAACTCTATATCATAAGCAACCTGGAACAATGAGAGATTTAGAAATTTTTTTTCCACTGAACATGACAGTCTTTATATAAAATACATCAGTGGGTTTTCCTCCTCTTCCTCTTTGTCCTCCTCCTCCTCTTCCTTTGAGATGAGAGAAGTCTCATGGTGTTTCTGAGACTGATCTTGAATTCATAGATTTAAGTATCCTCCTGCACCAGCCTTGTAACTATAAAGTATATAATAGCCACTGTGCCTGGTTTTTCTTCAGCAAGCTCTAATAAGTGTCTTATGAAGTAATCCTACTATTGTCTTGGTCTTAGAGACGACAATACTGGTACAGAATAACTAATGTTATAATAAGTGATACCACCAGAATTCGTATCCAGGCAGTTACTCCCTAAAGCTTATATTCTTAGATACTTAATGTACCTTATCAGATAATTGTGAAAGTACAGGGTAAAGGTATGAGTGTCTTACAAAAATCAGAGTTTTAGATTACTTGTTAAACTCTCAGTAAATGATTCAATAACGTTTAACACATTGACCTGTCTTGTGAAATGATGGAGCAGACACATAATGTTCTAGAGATTTCTGTTGACATCATGAGACCGCTAGACTCGTAAATGGCCACAAAGGCAAATGATTCAGTGCATGCTCTAGATCCTTCTGCAAGCTCTCAGCTTATATCTAAGAGGTGGATAGAAATGTCACTCTATCTGGCTGCCACTTCACGGTCTTGGAGGTGCGTGGGCAGTATGTTTGCCTTAACACATGAAAAGTCACAAAACATTGAGACTGTAACTATACAAATGAAATACATGCAGCCCAGGAACTCTCTGGAATGTCTTCCTCAATTACTATTTCAGTGGAAATTACTGGAATTCTTGCTTTTCTGACTATGTTGCCAAAAATTAATGCCTTATGAAATATTTTTCACACTGACCTTGGCATATATGAAGTAAAAATCTGGCTATAGAGAACATATCTGGGAAGCAAAGTAGGGCCACAGAGTCTCCCTGTGTAACATTTTTAAGAGTAGGCTAAATTGCATCCAAGAAATACCCAACGGCTTTTTACAATCTTTTATAGTGTTCAAATTTAATTGGTAAATTTGCTTAATATATAGACCATAGACTTGGATTTTAGATGTTATATATACACGCATGTATTCAACTATTATGTGTGTTTATATATGTATATGGCAGAGTCTAGAAGAATATATTTGTTCTGCAATGACATTTGTTGATATTATTACTCTATACATTTAGCTTCTAATAAATGGCTTTTTTGTGTGCAGAAATGCAGGCTACTTATTCATTCAACGTCTATATATCCTGAAACTGGAATCATAGTTGCCTTGGGAACAAAATACATTTATTCTTTATTTTATTCACTTATTTGTTCATCCAGCAAGTTTTGATTTGTTGCCTTCTAAAAATACAGAGATGGGGAAAATAGCGTTTGTATATTGTATGCTTTGCAAAAGCTCATGGCTAGTTTCAAAAAGTTTGAATAAATTATAGTTAATTAAGCCTAGCTCAATATATTATGTCAGAAGGACAGCATAGAAAATAAGCAATCAAAGTAAAAAGTTCTTTACACGTGAATAAAATGACCCCTTTCTCTGCTGTCTGATTTAGGATGATAGCTGGTTACCTTGAAGAAAAACACTTCCAGGATGCGCTTCAGACTTGGGCATTGGAATAAACTTGTCATTCTGGATAAAGTATATTTTGGCAGGGGGAAAGAGCAGGAAATATGGAAATCTTTTTATGTCTCATGGGTTTGGACTTTGTTCTGTGTGTACATGAGATCTGTTTGAGTCTTTGTATTATAAAGAAATAAAGTTTGTATCTTAGGAAGTCTTCTCTGGTGGTATGACACTGTGATTGTTGATCTCGGTGACCAACTTGATTGGCTTGAGAGATACTCAGGAGAATAATAAATTGCAGGTGTGTCTGTGTGTGCATTCCCAGAGATGATTGGCATGGGGAACCACCAGTGATAGGGAAGACCCACCCTAAATGTGGGTGGTACTGTAATATATGGGGGCCTAGGTAGAAAGGTAGAAAGAGGAGACCAGACCACACAAGCAGGGTCGCTGACTGAGCATGCGCCGACTCCCCTCACCATGCCATTGGCTCCTTCCAATGGAGCTGCAAATAAATAACCCTCCATGTGTCCCCAGGCCTTCACCTGGGGCTGCAAGTTCGTTTTTCTTGTCCTAAGGCTTACAGCTTCGTGAACTGAGAAGCTCCTGGTTTCTCTGGCTGTCTAGCATGCAGGCAGACAGACATTGTTGGATTATCTGTTCTCCAGTCCATAAACCAGTCTAAAAAATCATGATATATATATATTTCTCTGTATATACTGTTATATATTTCCTATTGCTCTTTCTCTAGAGAATCAAGACTAATATAAATATATGGGCTGACATGGAGCTGAAAATGACTAAGAAATTTCTATGTCAAGAGTGAAATAACCTATATGTTCATCACTAGAATATTGACTAAATAATCGCAGTATATGACAGATACTATGCAGTTCAAAGTGAGTTAGTGCCTTCAATGATTGCTTTGCGATAACCTTCAAGACATAACTTAAAAGTAAGGTATGTGTGGAAGATTTATAAACTTTCACCATGATTTTATGAAAATAAACCAGGTCATCCTAAAAAAAAAACAATAAATAGAATCAATATTTAATACATACAACACCATTATAATTTATACGCTGTTGAGAACAGCCTGGCTGGCAGCCCAGGTGCACAGAGGAGCAGGAAGTTGTGCGAATCTATTAATAGAAGAAAAGGCCGAATTTGCAAGTCAGATGCAGAAAGGATAGCATTGAAAATCCACGCGCACCCCCCTCGAGATCAGAAGCTCAGATGACGGAGAGGGAGCGCAGGAGGAGGAAAAGTTTCCGCATCTCTCCACATTACTCACTCTGGCTCCTGCATAGGCCTCCACTCCACATAGTGATAGAGACGCTGCACAGCTTTCAGCCACTCCCTGAGGATTTCCGTTGTATTGTCCACATTGTGATCAGTGGCTGCCCTGCGTGAGAAGAAAACACAATGTGATTCAGTCACATCATTAAAAAATAAATTAACTAAAATTAACTAAAAGAAGAAATTCCAGTTCTGGATTGGGTGGAGTCGGGGGACTCTATATAAAGTAATTCTCTCATGGACCACACTAGACAGGACAGCTGAAGTGAAAGCTTTGTCTTCTTATCATTTTCATGGCATTAGAACACAAAACAAAGCTCAGCCCCTCCCCAAACACAAAATGAATTAATCTAGAGAAAGTAAGATTGCTAACTAAGATGAAATCTCTACTCTCTAATAATTATAAAGTTGGAGTGTTTCTTTTCTTTCTTTTCTTCTCCCAACATAATATTCTTATTAATTTCTTAGGAATTCCATACATTATTTTCACTTCAAATCAAATTTCAGGACACAAAAAAATATGTAGTCAGGACTGACTTAGTCATTTATCTGAAGAAGAAATAATAATGATATTTTCAAATATAAAACCTTGAAATCTAAGGTAGCTTGACCTATTTGGAATGAGCTTTTCCATCACTTACACAGAGCAGAGTATTTGAAAACTCCTTCGAATAATATATGCAAATGTATGCCTGTTCTACCTAGAAAGTTGAACTAACATATACACAGATAGGGCCTGGAGAGAGGGCTCAGCTCGTCACCTGTTGCACAATCATGATGACCAGAGTTCAGATCCCAGTACTCATATAACGAGCCAATCATCCCACAAGCACCTGTAGCTCTGACTCCAAAAGATCTGAGACCTTCTTCTGGCCTCCATGCAAGCATACAGACATGTTGTCATACATGCAGACAGACAGATAGACAGACACACATCTATAAATAGACTTTTTTAAAAAGAGAGCTTAAGTAGCTTCTAAAACCAAAACTATTTTCAAGTTATATTATAAAATAAAACCTAGTGTTGTATGGTAGATGAGATTTGCAACTTGATAGAGATTGATCTGCAACTTAAGATTGCACAAGTTCAGCATTAAATAAAACTAAAAGAGGAAAGAAAGAAGGAATCGGGAGGAGGAGAAAAGGAAGACTGAAAAGTGAGGACTGAGAGAAAAAGAGTCATGAGCAGAAAGACCTGTCTGATACCCTTAAAAGGTGGCACATGTCTTCTTAGCAGTTCAGCTGCTCCTCCAAGAGGGAGAGAGGCTGAGCCTGGGAGCTGGCCCCAGGGAAGCTCAGCCTTGACAGGAGAACGGGAAGAGACCTGAACCAAAGCACTTTGCCATATATGGTGATGCTAAGCCTGGTCCACAATGGATTTCTTGTTATATTCGCTGGAGGTTTTGTTCCAAGAGTAATAGAAAAAAAAATATTTAAGACACAGAATGTTCAGGAATGTTCAAGAATAAAATAAATTGCTAGATAAAAACACAGAGAATAGGGAATATATTTCTATAAAATATTAACTAACTGGAGGCTGTGTGACTTTAAGTCAGGTATGGAGAGTGGAGGCCTACAGTCAATATTTGAAAAAGTATTTTGAAAAACATTTAAGACTAGCTTTATTGATTTATTTTATACAAGGCTTGTGAAATTCTGGTTGAATATTAACAAGGTTTTCCAATAGTTTCTTATATTTTTATAGTGCAAAGAAAGGAATATTAAATTTTTACTTTTTTGCAAAACAAAGTAAATATACTAAAAAATTATAAAAATTAACTATCTTGGTACAGAAATTCTTTTAAGTCTGTAAAACCTAACCATGTTTCTCAATGTGAGTTTTAGAGTATTTTCTGACTTCTCTCTTGATAAAACACTGATACTGAAATTAGAATAAGTATTATAACTCCAGGGTATTTCTTCAGTTATGGTTAATTTAAGAGCTCACAAAGACAAGCTAACATAATTCAAGGTCAGAGATATTAAGGATAATTCATCACTTCAATAAAACCAAATTAGAAAAGGCAAAATTATGGGGTTAAACCAGTGGTCCTCAACCTTCATAATACTGCAACCTTTTAATACAGTCCTTCATGTTGTAGTGATGCCCAAACAAAAAATTATTTTCATTGCTACTTTAATTTTACTACTGTTATGAATCGTGACACAACTATCTGATATGTGGGATATCTGATATGTAACCCAAAAAGAGTCATGACCCACAAACTGAGAACAGCTTCAAACAGATGTGCATGCCAGCATCTGAATGAATGGCACCGATGTACGTTATAAAGCTCACTGACTTTCTAGATTAATTGTGTCATGGAATTTCGGTGTTAGTGGTGAATAAACACATAAAAACATATCCGATAATGAAAAGTTTAACCTCCAGTGTGAAGTGTCACAGCCTCATAACATATTCTCGGGCAGTGGTGGTGCATGCCTTTAATCCCAGCACTTAGGAGGCAGAGGCAGGTGGATTTCTGTGTTTGAGGCCAGCCTGGTCTACAGAGTGAGTACCAGAATAGCCAGGGCTACACAAAGAAACCCTGTCTTGAAAAACAAAAACAAAAACAAACAAACAAGAAACCAAAACACACACACACAAAACAAAAACAAAAAAGCAAAAAACAGGCCCTCACCCCGATATTTTAACTGATTAAAAGTTTATTGAAATACATAGACTTTGGGTCTGGTTACTCTTGGTGTGTGATGTTTTCTAGTTGCAAAGTTTTTTTTTTTTTTTTCCCCGTCTTAATTATGAAGTTCATCAAAATAGATACTTGAATTAAAAGCAGCCTTATTAAAAACATCACTCAAAAGATAAGAGCATCAGGGGCCAACTGTGGAGTACTTCCAAGTGTCTTCTTGAAAGTGGACCAGAAGCAGCTCCTTTCTTCATGAGGTCTAGAAGGCACAGCCACAGTGCCCCTGTGCATTGTGCTGCCTGGAGAGGGAGAGGTGCTGTGTGATGTGGAGTAGCTTGGGATACTAGGAGTATCTGAGGACAAAGACCAGGTCATAGGAGGCAGTAAACAACGGAGGAGGTAGGAAGCGTTCCAAGGCAGGCACGGAGCTGCTAGTGTTTGTGCCAAGAACTGGCACATGGCAGCTACAGTCATCCCCAGGGCCACAGGCTGCCACTGCCCTGTGGAACCGGAAGCCACACAGAGTGCTAGGAGCATCAAGCCACTCTCTCACGAAGTGAAGCATGAATAGAGTTACTCCTGGACCAGAATTAGATTTTACAGCATAGCATTCTTCACTAGAATACCGATATTTTTAATTGATTTTTAAGTAATGTGGAATAATTTACTCATTTTTCTTCACAGTTTTTTCTTTGTCACACAGGACTATATTCTCTTTGTCCTCTTTGCATATGGAAGCATGTCCCGGTCTCCTTTAAAAATATTGTTATTAGAGGAAACAACGGTTTATATTCTCTTTGTCCTCTTTGCATATGGAAGCATGTCCTGGTCTCCTTTAAAAATATTGTTATTAGAGGAAACAAAGGTTTTTGGCCTGCAAATGAAACAGTCCCCGAGTCTGCCTAAATATCCACTGCTGTTCTGGGAAGGTGGTTTCATGGACTCTGCAGAGATACCCATGTGTAACTAAAAATAGAAGCACAGAGCTAAGGCAGGCTCACAGTTCCTTCCCAGTGGGTAGAGTTCCCTTTGTTCTCCGGCTTCCGCAGCAAAGGACTGCTTCCTGGCTGCAGCTGAGGGAGAAACTTTTCCTCTGACCTTTCATGTCCTGGCCCCATCTTTCCAACAGCGGGTCCCAGAGGAAGATGAGCGCTGCTGGACCAGCCCAGCCCAGGGAGGAAGCCTTTTATCTCCCACTAAGACCTCCCTAGTCCCTCAAAAATAGCCAAATAAATACACAGAAACAAACGCAGGCAGACAGGTCTGACTACAGCTTTTCTGTCTCCGTACAAATAAGTGTTTCTGTGTATTCATAATAATGAAAGCATGTGGGCTCAGGGATACTCAGACAGGCCGAAGCAGGAGAGAGTTTCCAAAGGCTCAGGTGCAGTTTCCTGGAGGAGACACAAGGCTTGCGTTAATGGTTCTATTTTTATAGTCCCGCAGGATAATGTACCAGTGAGGGACATGTTCCACCACGAGATTCCATAAGAATACAAAGACATCCAATTGAAAGCACAGCACACGTGTGAATCCCCTCAGGAGAAGCTGAGGCTCTCTGGTTCTTCACTTAAACTTTTGAGCTCCATTAAATCCAAACAAAAAGTGAGAATTCCTTAGAGTCCTTTAACCTTTTGTCAGACAGACCAGGAAAAGTGCTCAGAGGGGCAATGGGGCATCCCTCAGACACAGAAGAAAACCAGTGATGTGGGCTGGGATGTGGCTCAATGGTAGAATACTTCCATAGCATATACACAGCTCTGGATTGAATCCCCAGCATCAAGAAAATAAATGCGTGCCAAGCAAATGACACTGCAAACCCATCCTGGCTCAGCAGATAGCTGGGCACCTGGACAGGTGTTCCACAGATAATCTGTGGCCACTAAACCAGACACTGTCCAGAGAAACACAAACACGGCGTCCAAATGTTCCTCTGGAATTCAGGCAGAAGGTGGGACTTGGGGCCAATGTGATCACATAAGACACTGGGCCTTTAGCTGGCTGTTCACTGAGAGGGTGAGCAAGCCTTAGAAGGAAGGCAGCCTTACAGGCTCCTCCTGCTATTGAAGGGAGCTGCAACAAGCTACCAACTGTGAGGCAGAGGTGGAGCCCTTATCAGACACCAGCTCTACCAGCAACTTGATCTTGTACTTCCCAGGCTCCCAAACCAAGTCCTTCACTTACAAATGATGTAATTTAAGATATATTATTACAGTAGCTCCAATTTAAGACCCATGCGCTTGCTGGAAAAGCAGGTTCTTGATCATTTATCTTTGTCCCACAGTCTCTGAATTACACTGGGGTGAAAGGGGAGCTCAGACCTTTCTGAGCTAACACTGAAAAAATATGATTGAGCTTTACTAATTTTTTTTTTAAGATCAGAGTTTTGGTTTTGAAGGCCA
Organism: Mus minutoides; assembly: GCA_902729485.2. Lineage (NCBI taxonomy): Eukaryota > Metazoa > Chordata > Mammalia > Rodentia > Muridae > Mus > Mus minutoides. The sequence goes on from LR751306.1 coordinate 120,849, forward strand.
ATGTCTTAGATTTCTATTGTTATAGTAAATACCATGACTGAGAGCAACTTGGGGAGGAAAAGACTTATTTCAGCTTGTAATAGTCAGGTAGACACTTCATCACTGAGGAAAGTCAGGTCAGGAACCTGCAGGCAACTGAAGAAGAGACCTTGGAGGGACGTGGCTTACTGAGTTGCTTCTGACTTGCTCAGCTGCTCTCTTAAACAACTCAGGACCACTGTCCAGGGTGACAGCCCCCTCCACACGTTGGGCCCTCTCACATAACTCATTAATCAAGAAAATGCCCTCCAGACTTTCCTGCAGGAAACTTGATGGAGGTATTTTCTCAGCTGTGGTTCCTCTCTCCCAATAACTGGAGCTTGTATGGAGCTGACAAGCATGCAGCCAGGATGGTCAGGTGGGGACAGGGATCTCTCTTTGCTCTAGGGAACCTGGTGGTATCTAAAAGCAGCAAGGCTAAGCCTGCCATTTCTCCTTGTTCCAGAAAGTCAGGTTTTATTCCTAAATCTTGGCTCTTAAATGATAACCAGCTTGAAATAATTAGAACCAGCTCATTTACTTTAACTGCATGTCCTTTGGAGGCTATTAGGGCTAAATTCACATTGGTAAGCCGGGGGGTAGGTTGGGGGGGTGGTGGCGCTGGAACCCTATTGAAGCTAGACTGGGTTTCTCAACTCTCGAGGGCATGCACTCTCGATCACTTCCATATGCACTGGGTCCCGGGGAATGTTCTTGGCTTCTCAGACACCTCGGAATGTCTAGGCTTTTGGCATATGGAGTGACAGGACTCCAGCTGATGTCAAAAAACCATCATCTCCAGAAGTCATTCAGAGAACAGCGGTGGAACGAACACTGCTAGTAAGGGCCTGGACCATTCTCACTGTGAGTTGTAACTGCCAAAAGAGTGAATTTTCCACCTTGATTTTTTTAAACACTGAAGAGCCCACTTCAGTGGCTGTTTTCACTCAGTAACGGCTCATTGGTAAAGATTAAAATAAATAAATAAAACCCATCACACCTAAAAATAAAATCCCTCTTTTGGAAATAACTAATGAAATTAATAATCAGTTGAGATAGTTTATAAAGTGCCCCATCTTTATTCTGACCCCAGGAAGATCCTTCTCAGCAGTGCGCCTACCAAAGGGAGGCATACACTTAGCCACTGCAAAGTATGTCCATTGCTTCCTGCTTCCTGCTTCCTGCTTCCTGCTTCCTGGCCACCCAGTAGGGTTTCAAATATCTAGAACCCATCTTGGTGGGTGGAAACTAGATATAGATTACACACACACACACACACACACACACACACACACACACACACGGACAAGATTAAGGATACAAATACAGACTAGGAAATTGGAGAGTTCTCCCAACAAAACCCCTTTCCTAGGTCCTAATAGACCAGGAAATGAGATCAATTAATTTCTTATGAAATTCTCCTTGTGAACAAAATAAATGTCTGTGCTCTAACCTCTCCCCTCAGTGCACCCCTTTATTCCAGAAACAACCACAGACATGGCACTGAAGACTGGGTAAGTGCTACATAAGACATACAACCCCTGTGGGAGTAGCCAATCAATGTCTGGTTTGACTTCAGGCACACTGCTTGAGATGGAGCCCATACCTGATGCTGCTTGGGTGACCAAGTACCTCAGAGTAGGTAGCTCAGGAACCTAAGGTAAAACCAAACAGTACCATGCTACTAAAGGAAGATAGCAACAAGAAGGTCATTCCTAATGACATTCTGCTCTTTTCATAGATCAGTGTCCTCCTCAGCCATGGTCAGAGATGCTTCCTTCTGCAGCAGGTGGGAGCAAATAGAGTCCCACAGCCGGACATTATCCAGAGAATGAGAAACCGTGGAACACTCAGCTGTACGCATGGTGTCTCCATCAAATCCCTCTCCTAGGGGCTCAGGGAACCCCATGAAAGGGAAGGCAGAGCCAGGGTCAGAGGGGATAGAGGACACCAGGGATCAAGGCCTTTGAAACACAGCTGGACCAAGGCACGTATATACTCACAGAGACAGAGGCAGTGCGCACAGGGCCTGCACAGGCTGGAGTCCTGGAGCTGAGAGGAAAAGCGGATACATGTCCTACCGTCTAACGCAGAAGCAACCTCCAATTGATAGCCACTTAAAAAGGAAAATTTAGTTTTCTCCAGGGGAGTTTCACTGTGGAAACAAATCATTAAGGGTAGAATGCATGCCCAGCGCTAGAGGCCATCACAGAACAAACTCAATGGTGTCTTGGGAGATTTCTTTTTTCATAATGTCAAATCAAGGATTTTTCTTTCTTTTTTCTGTTTTATTTTACCCTACAGGTCCTTAGTGCTTTTCTTTCTGGTCTCCTGAGTCCCCAACTCAACTTTCCCATCACACTGTCCCACCTGCAAGTCGATGCACACGAGGCACCTGTCAGACCGGAAGGCGCCCCGTTCCGTGCAAAGGAAATCAGTCTACACAACCAATATGGTTTCTTCAGGAGGAGAGGATGGAAATTTCCCAACAGGAAACAAGAAAAATGGGCAGGCTCATTTATCTGCCTCAAGCTCTGCTTCGGCTAATTCATCACAGTTTCCCTTTGAGTCAAAACCCTACAAGTCTATGGAAATATCAAGTGTGTTTATCTGAGACAGGACCAATCTGTTCTGCATTTGTCTAAGTACCTCCTTTTCCTGTTTTTACAATCCTTTGTTCCTCGTTTATTCTTTCCCCCACCCATTTTATCCATTCTTCATTTCCCCCCCTTTTTTTCTTTTCTGACCATCACTACTAAGTCCCTTCTTGTGTACAATACTCTGAAGACAGTTAATGATGACATGTTTTCCCCTTTGAAGCAAGGCTGCAGGGTTGTCTCCGGGAGTATGATGCCACCCGCTCCCACTTTGGCTGTCTCTGCCTGTATCTTTCACCAACCCTCCACTGCTACATTTGTGCATATATTATGACCCACGGGGTTGATTTCTTTGTTATCAGACTTGTTCCTGAGAATAAGGATTTATCCCGTCCTTATCAGAGTCTGTAGTATAAAGTAACTACAGAGTGTGGACTTGATGACTGACTGAATGAAAAAATCTCAAGGGGACATATCCCATGCAAAGCCTTTAAAAGTTGGGCACAAATAGGAATGAGTAGGGGACTGTAAATGAGAGGCGCCGGCAGCCTACATCTGATTGTTGCCATGAGAGACTATGTTCAGAAACACTAGACTTTTCAATTGTTTAAAAGAAGCCAGGTATGCAGGCTTTAGAAATAAAAGTCTGTTTTTTCTTTCTTTCTTTCTTTCTTTCTTTCTTTCTTTCTTTCTTTCTTTCTTTCTTTCTTTCTTTTTTTAACCTATGAGAGCTCTCTGAAATGCCATGAAAATATTCCAGCCTGGCAGGGCCTCTCAGGAAACCATGAACCCAACACAAAGACGACATTATTTCAGCTCTTGGTAGCCAAGGCCCATCCATCTCCTGCTCAAGGCACATAGTTTAGTAATTAAATATTTCAAATATGCCTAGGAGGATAGAAAAATATATCACTTCTCTGTTTGCATCAACACAGAAAGCATCTTCAATGCCAGTGGAAAGTTACACGCAGGTGGAATGCTCTTATTTCCTTCTGTTGCTGTTATAAAACACTCTGATGAAAAGCAGCTTAGGGGAGAAATGCTTGTTGCTTACAAATCCAGGTCATAGTCTATCACTGAGGGAAGTCTGGGCAGGAGCTCAAGCAGGAACCAGAGCAGAAACCCTGAAGAACCCTGCTTGTCTGCTCGCTCTCAGGGTCACGGTTAGCTAACCTTCTTCCAGGACTACACACTCAGGAAATGCTCTGTGTCTAGAGACTGGATCCTTATACCAATTAACAATCAATACACACCCCCTACACACACACACACACACACACACACACACACACACACACACAGAGGCCAGGCACGCCTACAGGCCAATCTAAGCTAGGCAATTTCTCAATAGAGGCTTTCCCATCAAGATGTGTCAAAATTGACCATTAAAGCTAACTAGGACACAGAGCAAAGTCCATACAATTTTTGGAAGAATTAATGAAGAGAGAGAGTTAGTGCAGATTTGATCATGTATAAAATCCTCAAACAAACAAATGGAGCATGCACCATGGAGAAAGACTGTGCCCCCCCCGCCCCCCCCCACCCCCGCATCATGCCTTCACCTGTTGATTGGCAACTGAGACATAACAACTGTTTCACGACTTTTAAGTAGCAGTTCTATCCAGATGTATTCAGATATCTAACATTTACCTTTTGAAGCATGCAGTTCAGTGATTTAAATACATTGACAAAGCTGTACAAACAGCGCCATGGTCTCATCCAAACTATTTTCTTCACCCCAGAGAGAAAGCCTGTGTCTGTGAGTCCTCCTTCCTTCCCAGTCCCCCATGACCACGGTTGCACTTTCAGTCTCTATGGATTTGTCAGGCTAGGAGAGTTTGTACAGACTGAATTGTACAACAATGGTCTTTTGTGTGATTTCTTTAATTTTGTGTGTCCCCAGGATTGCTCTACACTGTAACATGTACCAGCATTTCATTTTCTTCTACAACCAAATAGAATTACATGGCATGGGCATATCACATTCTCTTTAGCCAATGGGCTTTTGGATAGTTTTGTTTTCCAGTAGTTAGAGATAATGCTGCTATGGACACCGTGCACAGACTTTTGTGTGGATCTGCTTTCCTTTTCCTTGAGTATTGTTGCACCAAATTTTCAGTATATATATATATATATATATATATATATATATATATATATATATATATCTTTGAGGCTGAGGGACTCTCTCCCAAAGCTTATTCTCTTTTTACTTCTAATCAACCCTTGATACATATTTTCTTAACTTTTGAAATGTCCAGTTGTCTGTTTTGAAGTATAGGACATTCCCTAAACCCTGTACTTCACAGTATTTTGACTTCATAACATGAGCAGATGTAAGAACTCAGAATCTCAAGGGCAGCTGTTAGGATGCAGGGAGTGTCCGGTCACTGTGGAGGAGCTGAGTGGAGAAGCTGGAACAAGACATGATGATTGAACACTGGAGGGATGGATGCCAGCACTGCCTAATGGTGAGGCTGGGTAAACGGTACTGATGTAAACAGTGAGCTCTAGGGCCTGGCAGGGCAATGTCATGGCAAAACATGGAACATGTGAAACATGAGGTCATGGTCAGCCAGAGCCAGGGTGACCACAGAGAAAGCCACAACCCACAGCCTGGACTTGGCTTCAGTGCCACGCGCTGCTTTGGACAAATTATGTTCACAGTGTAAGGGCTACCTGGTTCCTGTGACGAAGAATCAGGAGTCTGTACAGAAAGATCAGCTTTGATTCTTTCCTCTTTGGAAACAATTGCAGTTAATTAATTGCAGTTAATTGATAATAAGTGTCTTGGTTACCCTTCGAACTGGGCCACTCGACTGTTTAACAAATCATATCTACAATGGAAACAAACAAACAAAACTCTGTGGAGACTAGGGATATGACTCTATCATCTGTCTATATCTTGTTCTCTCCATCTGTAAAATGAGCTAACAACGTGTGTGATATATGCAAATAGTTTAGGGGGTTATCACAAAACTTCTTTGAAAATTGGCCTTTTCCTGATGACTATCTCTACCATACATTCATGCTAGTACACATGTAAGTATACACACTTACATACATATTCACACATGTAGAAAATAGGCATCTTGTTAAATCAGTTTTAAGGTACATGTAACAATATTCAACATAAGCAGTTGAAGTAAACAATTCAGAGTTATTTTAATTTACTCTTGCTAGACAGGTCATAGGCTGTAAGAGAGAATACTGCTATTATTTTGCCTAATGGATGAAATATTAAACTTATTCCCAATGACTTTTGGTTATATCTACAGATCGATGCATCCCCCAGGCCTCATCTGAGAAGCATCTGTTTGTGGTAGACATTGATGAACACAGAGACCCACAAATGGCCAAGGTGAGGAGAAGAAGAGACTGGAGAGTGCCCAGGCCTGAATGGAGTACGTATACTCCCCCTCCTCCCTAGTCTCAGGGATCAGTGCAGAAGAGGGGACAAGGAGAGTGTAAGACGTGAATAACTACAAGGACACAGTGTCTTTTGGACACAGCATGGAAATTGTACAAAACTCAAAGTCTTTGCAACATCGTACACAAAATCCCTGCATGGAGGTGAGAAATGGGCACACACTCCCATCCCAGGCAGTGGAGATGTTGGTTTCAGTGACAAGCTAGGATTTTCTCAACAGCTGCTATGACCCTGGCACAAAGGAAAGGTGTAGAGGTATGAGGGTGTGTGTTGAACTGGGAGGGGGGCTTCACAGTGCTATTGTAAGTTCCTATTAGGTTAAGGGTTTGCTAAGAAGGGAACCCTGGGAGAGGGAGAGACACTTTTCTCTAGGTGTGGTCTCTGGTAAGTTGACTGTGTTCCAGTGGAAGATCACAATATCCAAGACTATTTGGGCAGCACAAGTTGGTCTTTATAGGTTGATTTAAAAGCACACAATGTTTGGTGAAGAGGGGGTAGATCTGGGAAGAGTTGGGTGAATGTGACCAAAACACGTTGTGTGATATCCTCAAAGAACTAATAGAACTAATAAAAATATACACACCCATTTAAACACAGAAGGAAAAAAGAATGGATTCAAGCATTCGTGACCATGTTTCTTTTCTTCCCAGTAGACATTAACTTTGCCTGTGGCCGTTTGAGTTAGAGTAGAATGTATGTGCTGAGAAACAGTGTTATTTGTTCTGCCCACTCTCTGCCTTTACATTAAGCCAAGGCCTGGCTATGTTCCATAGGACGTGCTAGAAAATACTTATCAAGTGGTTCCCTTCTTAGCAAACCCTTAACCTAACAGGAGCTTACAATAGCACTGTGAAGTCCCTCCCACCCCAGTTCAACACACACACACACACACACACACACACACACACACACACACCTCCACGCCTTTCCTTTGAGCCAGGGTCATAGCAGCTGTTGAGAGATCCTATCTTGTCACTGAAGCCAAGGTAAGGAGACTCCCTCACAGTTCACTAGGAACTAATGGTGTGTATTTATAACTCTGTGTGTCAGTCCCTGGTGCTGGTGGGGAGGGGATATATGGAGAGGTGAGGGGTAGGCCATGGAAGACTTCTTTAAAAATGGGGAGCCTTAAGTAAACACGAGGATGAGCAGATATTTAGGAGGGAATGATAGAAGAATTTTCCGGAAAGAAGAAAATGTGTGGAGCGGTTCAAAATGGTTTCTGGGAAATAAGTGCCCATCTTCTGGGCTTGACTTCTCAGTCAAGGAGATGAGACAGAGCAGAAATTTGGGGTGTCAGAATGTCACAGAGGACATGGTTAGAAAGCAGTGGTTCTATGTGCCCCATGTTCCTGGGTCCTTAGCATCTTGTCCTCCTTGAAAACAATGAGCCAGGGAGTTAGTCCATGAAACGATACATTGTTTCAGAGTGTGATGTTGTCTTCTGCATATATTAGCTCTTTGAATTCTTCAAGTGAGAAGTACGTGATGACTAGACTCTCCACTGCCTTGGGACATCCATGTCCTAAGTAGCCACATCGGTGGATTCAACCACTGAAGGTGGAAAATGCTTCTATCAACTGTGCCCATATTGAATACATGCATACTTGTTATTATCACCTATACAATACCACACAGAAACACTTACAGGGCATTCATATTGTATTGGATATTACAAGTAATTTAGAGGCAACTCCAGTAAGCGAGATGATTGCATAGGTTATGTGTGTAGGGGTGAGACCACGCTACATGAGCACCTGTGGATTTCAGTATCTTTCAGGGCCTAGATTTAATCTCTTGTATACTAAAGGAGTGACCTTTTTTCTATTTTCATTCTCAGATTCAGTAGTCACGTAGGCCAAGAAAGGTATGCAGTCTGACGTTCTGACCCATTTTCTCCATAACTTCATTTGTACCTCAAGGGTTAAATATCCTATGCTTCCCTCCAGAAACTGTTCCTGGCAAACAATAAATGCTTAGTGTGTGCATGTGTGTGTGCATGTGTGTGTGTGTGCATGTGTGCATGTGTTGCTGGATGACTTCTAAATGGATAAGCAAATGTTCATATAAGTCAACGATGAAATGAAAACATGCTTGCTAACGTTCTGTTCTTAATCATAGGAAACATCAAAAGTCTAACAGGATAATATCAGCCTTGTGCAAAGCATTTTGGTTTTGTGTTTAAGCCTTTGAACTCATTCCTGCCACAGACCTTGTTTCCCCATTCATAAAATTAAGCTAGAAACAAGAACCAAGGGAAGGAAGGACCCAGTTTGCAAACTGAACTCCAGGCTGTTTACTGATTAGACAAAAGTTTGGCTCAACTGACACAACGCTGCAGTCCAGCTCATCTTAGCCGTCTAATACTGGTTGTCACCATCTCAGTGACAACATGCCAGCCAGCTCATGCGGGAGAGAAAGTGTTTGCCTTGAATTTACCTTCTTTAAAAGAATTTTAAGTCTTTCCATGTCACCTCGTGTGTGGTTTCCATCTGTGGAGGGGCAGACTGCCATTGGCTGGCACCCATATGTATCCATTTTCCTTACCCATAGCAACTCACAAGTTGAGGAGTCCCAAGAGCTGTTTTCTGAAGAGTTTCAAATTATTTTGTTCATAGTGGCAGTGTCAGAGAAAAACAGGAGGCTATGCTAATGATATTTTTCCTCCATCCCTATTACGGAAAATTCATGTCAGAGGAAAGGAACACTGTGTACTCCTAGAAGTTTCCCAGGGGTTGGGTGTCTGTGTAAAGTTGTGTGTGTGTATGTGTGTGTGTGTGTGTGTGTGTGTGCTTGAACATTCTTTGTCTGCCAGACTCAGACCCAGACCCAGAATTCTTTTTTTTCCAATTTTATTAGATATTTTCTTCATTTACATTTCAAATGCTATCCTGAAAGTCCTCTAAACCCTCCCCCATCCCTTCCCTGCTCCCCTACCCACCCACTCTCACATCTTGGCCCTGGCGTTCCCCTGTACTGGGTCATATAATGTTTGCATGACCAAGGGGCCTCTCTTCCCAATGATGGCCGACTAGGCCATCTTCTGCTACATATGCAGCTAGAGACATGAGCTCTGGGGGTACTAGTTAGTTTATATTGTTCTTCCACCTATAGGGTTGGAGACCCCTTCAGCTCCGTGGGTACTTTCTCTAGCTCCTCCCTTGGGAACCCTGTGTTCCATCTAATAGCTGACTGTGAGCATCCACTTCTGTGTTTGCTAGGCACTGGTATAGCCTCACACGAGAAAGCTATATCAGGGCCCTTTCAGCAATATCTTGCTGGCATATGCAATAGTGTCTGCATTTCAGACCCAGAATTCTTATAGCATCTCCTGTATTCCTCCTAACTGCATTCTAGTGGAGTGTTCTTTTTAGCTCCATGATACAGATGAGAAAAGTCAGGGTCACGGAGGAGGCCTGAAGCTTCAAAGATTGTAAGAGTTGGGGCCAGCCTTTTGTCAGACAGCTGGCCTCAGAAAATGGTCCCCTCACCTAATACTCCATATCTTACCTGGAAATTGTACTTAGAAGGGAAGCTCTAATCAGTAGGAAGTACTTTGGGATATATAGAAGGAAAGCTATAACTGTTCCCTCAGAGTGTTAGAACCATCAGCAGGCTGTACGTTGCCAATAAAATTGACTCGGCCACAGGGAATGGAGTTTGTTTGGGAGCCCTCACCAGCCATCCTCATTACCACGGGGACAAGTGAAGTGTTCATAATCTTGAATGAGTTCTTGAAGAATCCACAGTAGGTATTTAAGAATAGCCAGTAGCTCGCTCTTCTTTATGCTTCTCAAACCACTGGCTTTGTCTTCCCTTCTCCAATAGGTGGGCTTAAAGATCTTTGCCCATTTGTTGTTGTGGGTGTTCTGTTTTGTTTTAGCCAGAGTCTTGCTATGTGGCCTAAGCTAGCCTCAAACTTGAAATCCTTTTGTCTCAGTGTTCCAAGAGCTGCAATTACAGATCTTCACCACCAGACCCGGATTTTGCTGTTGCTTTGAATTGAGATTTGTGTAAGGACAAATAAAAATATTTGCCTTTTGAAAGCATGTTCCAGATTCCATTTGGTGACTCTGGAAGTTAGGTTCGGATTCTGTATCCTAACTTCTAGCTTAGTAAAGACTTTCCTGACCTCCCTAGGTGGGTCAAATCCCTGACTTAATGTTTTCTGATAGTAACTACCCCCTTTCTTGTTATGAGACTGAATGATTTATTTTCCCCTTCAGTTTATAGTCTCCACAAGGACAAAGATATGACTGTCATTATATCGACCACTGTGTCCTCAGGCTCAGTAGAGTGTCTACCAACACCAAGTAGATAAACCAAATATTGACTATAAAAATGCCATTCTGTTTCTCTCTCAATGTATAATATGCAAAGGTTTTATCCATAGAATAAAAAGTCTCAGGTAAAGATGGTGAAAAAAGTTTTGGGGGCACATCCTTTCTGTTTAATCAACTCTATCTGGACAGTCTGACTTTGGAACAGGCCCTGACAGGGGGCTGTGATCTGTGCTGTAAGGTGCAGAGCTGTTGAAAGGTGGTGGAGAATGTGATCCATTGCTTTGAAGGTAGCAGCCCAGAAGACAACTGGGCCAAGGCAGAGTTGAAACAAATAGGACTGGATGGTGGTAAATATGGCAAGAGATGAGTCATTCTTCTTCTCAACTCTCATTGGGGTGTGTCCTCTGAGCTAACTTAGAAACCCAGCAGGAGGGGTTGGCACTCACCATTGTAAACAGAGTCCAGCTGAGCCACTTCAGAAGAAGATGGCAATTTCCCTTGCGAACTTCTCTAGGACAAAGCGAGTTAGTGGTAGCCTTTCCTTCCCCATCCCAGGCTAGCCCATGCTGAAGGACACAATGACACACAGTGAGAGGATAGCCAGTTGGTGTCCAGTCATCAGAATTCATTTCCCTCGAACTTCCCAGCTAATCCTTCAATTCTCTGTCTCTAAATCCCGTCCTGTTGGGACATTGTGGAAAGTCTTACTTTCATATCCCCACATGCTGATGTGAAGAAGAGGAGAGAGCATGGCCAGAGCCACATTCAAACCTATTGACCCAACTTTCTTCAGTAGAGAACCCAAAAGAGCCCACATTTCAGAAGACTGCTAATTGAATACCGTGCATGGTGCAGAACTCAGATTCTGGTAAACGAGTCCCATGCATCCTACAAAGTCCAGAAAACACATCACATGCATTTTCCTTTTAATTCTTTTTTTTTTTTTCGAGACAGGGTTTCTCTGTATATCTCTGGCTGTCCTGGAACTCACTTTGTAGACCAGGCTGGCCTCGAACTCAGAAATCAACCTTTCTCAAATTCCAGGAATTAGATGTCTTCTATTTCCTAGATGAGAAGAACAGTCACAAAGCAGATATAGATTGAGTTATCTAGTCTGAGAAAGTCCAAAATGCTCCAAAATCTGAAAGATTAAAAAAAAAGTTTGGAGCGTTTTTAGATTTAGGGATTATGAATAAAATTTATTCAAATATTCCAATATCCCTAAGACTCTGAATCTAAAATATCCTGATCGCAAGCATTCTGGATAAGGGATACTTGGCCTGTAACTGCTAGCCCAGCCTAACTAATCTGTAAATTAAAGAAGAATTTTAAAAAGAAATAGATAATAAAGACATTTTGTTTGAAGTCTCAAGGGCAGCAATACCAAAATGCCAAACGTAAAACCAAGTGTCTTACGCTTGCCAGATACCTTAGAGTCACCCGAGGCTGACTTTATGCTGTCTATAGAGTCCGTCCTCACCTGGAGGCTGAATCCTCTGAGATTCAATCCTGACTAGGTCATGCCACGCCATAGCCATGTAGCCCCCAGGCTGGCCTTGAACTCCTGGTCCTTCTGTCTTTACCTCCATCCTGAGTCTTGGGATTGTAATCATATGCCACCATACCCCATGAACAGGCATTTTATGCATAAAATGTCTAAAACTTCATAATAATAACTTGCAGTAATTCATTAATAAGATATGGATGAATCATAATCCAATAAAGAGACCTCTGACAGTGATTCAGTAGGAATAAAATCCTCCAAATCAGCAAAGTTCTTAGAAATCTCATTTACTTGCAAAACGGCACAAAAAGCAATGAACAGTAGTTCCCAACGCATATAGGCATGTCTGAACGGAGGTGAAGAACAAATTCCTAGCAAATGTTCTAAGCCCAGCGAAAGAAGTATGTATCCCAGTTAGCTGGGGCATTGGGAAGGACAGACTCCTAGAATTCCTCATGGCATTTTTTTTTTTCCAGCTAGAACTATTTTTTTTTTTTTTTTTGCAAGTGAAGTCTCGGCCTTGAGAAGTCAGACCACACAAGAGCTTGAGGGCTTCTCGTAGTACTTTGCTGTGTGTTGTGTTTGTGTCCAGGCAGAGTGTGTGTGTTTTCTTGATTTGTTTGCCTATTTGTTTTTCTGTGAAATATTCTGAATTTTCTTCACAATTAAAAAAAAATCAACACCTGAATTACTTAAAATATTCTAATGACCTTAATGTTTATAAACATATCATGTTCATCTTCAGGTATCGTATTGAGAAATTGTTTTTAATTGCAGCAGTTTTACTTATTTGTAAAGTACAGTGTGATACTTTAATGCATGCATAGTGTGTGTGTAGTGATTGGATCGGGGCTTAGCAAGTCTACCACCCTAGACAGTTATCATGTCTTTGTGTTGGAAACATTTTCAAATCTGGACTAGCTATTTTGAAATATATGATTAATTGTTATCAATCATAAGTACTGACATGTCCTACACAGAAATCAGAAGTGTTTTTCTCTGAGCTAACTGTGCCCCTGAACCCCAGCATTCTTCCTTCACCCCTCTTCCCTGCACTCTCCTCTTTCTGTCTTGGAGTTGAACCTTCATGAGCTAAGATGCTATACAACCTTTCGATATTCTCTTTATTTATCTAATTTTAAAAGTGCAACACTTCCACTATGATTTTTTTCTCCTAACATTTAACTTTCTATTTTTTCCAATGATAGTGTGTTTATTTTCAAATCTTTTCAAATATAACAAGTGTTGTTCTTTTTAACTCTTTGCTCTGAATTTACTGATTGAACCAACACCACTATTCTCTTATTTTGAATCTTATAATAATCGTTTAGTATGCTTTTTAAACTATGGGCTAAGTGGTTTGACCTCCATTATTTAATAAACTGCCACACTTATGAGACATCAATTATAAATGATATATTTGCTCCAGACACAGCCTCCTCACTACAATTAGCGAGGACTCCAGGCTCAAGAGGAAGGAGGATACAGGCTCTCTCTCTCTCTCTCTCTCTCTCTCTCTCTCTCTCTCTCTCTCTCTCTCGATTTGTATCACTGATGCACTCTCAGGGTACCGACCTGCCCTGCCTTGTGTGCTTCTGACCCTTTTAAGTAAGAAGAAAAACCACAGGAGGATAGCAAGGTAGGAAGCAGAGCATTCCAAAGAGGCCAGATGTTTATCTAATGATATGTAATTTACTAGGCAATGATTGGGTCTCAGTGCTCAATAAAGGACCCAGATATCAGCACTGATGATGTCAAACGGAAAGAAAACAACGAATGAGATGCTAAAATAAAGGAGACATAGCCTTAAGCCTTGGGTACTTGGGTACTGAGCTCTGATAGGGGACGAACATTTTGTAACATTTTTTCATAAGAAAGAAAGAAAGAGAGAGAGGGAGGGAGGGAGGGAGGGAGGGAGAGAGAGAGAGAGAGAGAGAGAGAGAGAGAGAGAGAGAGAGAGAGAGAGAGAGAGAGAGAGAAGTACATATTCAGATTTTCAAGCAGGCTGGGATCTCACCTTGTGAGAGTGCCTGCGTTGGAAAGGAGGACGGAGAACTGATGGATGACTGCTGGCCAGCACTGGCTTCTCTAACACTCACGGGCTACGTTATAAGGTTACAGGCATATCAGTGAGAACTATCATCTCACAGAGACCAAGTTTGGATACACACAGGTGTGTGTGAGGGGACGACCTATTATAAATATGATGACTTTGCATCCAGAGGGCACCGCCACCTAGGAAATTCAACTATTAACTATTTAGCACTTTTCCATTCTTGATCTTTACTACTGAAACAGTTTCAGTGCTGTAGTGCAGGAGTCCTGCAGGGACTCCACACACAGTAGGTGTTTAAAGGAACAAACGAGTAACTGAGAAGGAATTCTTGACCTGGGTCAGTGGTGAGTATCAGGACTTTTTCTGCAAACAAGAAGTCTAGTGTCTGGCACCAAGCCTACCATAAATCTAGTGTGAAATTTCAAGTAAATGAACTTACCACTCAAGTTTATTTTCTGTAGACCAAAACTGTCTTTTGCTTAACAGGGATGTTATAACAAATTTAAAATAAAAATATTCATTGGAAAGTATCCCATAAATATAAGACAAGTGTTAACTGTGCTGTTTCTTACTGTAATTTTTTATCATAAAAGTGTGTCCATATATTTTAAAAATAAGAGGTAAAGAATTTATCTATCCCTTAAAGCAGATTTAATAAAAGAATGTGTAACTAGATCTTGTGTTGGAGAAATGGCTAGGATTTGTAAGTGTACATAAATCAGCCACATAATGTCATGGATTATTTTTATGAAATAAATAGAAGAGGCTTAAATTTTATTTTAAAAAGGTCCGATGTGCTGGCATGTGCCATTAATCCCAGGACTTGGGAGGCAGAGGCAAGCAGATCTCTGTGTATCTAAGGACAGCTGGGTCTACATAGTGAGTTCTAGGACAGCCAGAGAGTCATGCATAGTGAGACCCTGTCTCAACAAAACAACAGCAACAGCAGAGGATATCTACTAGTTTAAGTAAATATCTTAGAAATTCACTGTGCCTCCCTGCTGCCCATTCTCCCTCTCAGCCAATAACAGAAATATTGGCCTTTAGTTATCTGCTGTGTGTCTGCGTATGTTGTATGCACACATGTCATTCTGGTGGTGTTTGCTTTCATCCCTTCTCCACTTTATTTTTAAGAGACGGTTTCCCACTGAGCCTGCTGTTCACCGATTAGCTATGCTGGCTGGCCACCCGCCTCAAAGAGCATCTCCCATTTTCCCATTCCCAGTAGTGGGCTCACAGCATGCTGGGAATCCAAACTCAGCTCCTTATGCTTGCAGGGCAGATACTTTAGTGACTGAACCATATTCCAGCCCCCTGATGCCTTTAAATAGACACATGTAACCCAAGACATGCTACATCTTCATTTAGACTATTTTTGAACTTCATGTAACCAGACTTACATTTTGCATATTTCCTGCGACTCTAGCATTGACATCGAAGTTCACACAACTCCATTGCATTTAAAGTTAATCATTGTCAGTACTGTAATGCTTCATTCTATAATTACACCATGGTTTAGTAAACTACCTGATCGTCACTTTTCCAGTTTTGCCATTACAATGCTCTCTAACCTCTCCTGTACAGCTCTAACCACACTTGGCTAGGGTTAGGTTTGTTTCCCATCTTGTTGGGCAAGAAATTACCTCTCACTGTGGTGTTCATCTTCATCATCTGTTTACTGAGCACGTGTCAGGTTGTCTCATACATACGTGGGCATTGGTATTTTTATTTGTGAGTGTTCTGGGTTTGTCTGTGTGTGTATTGTTCACTCCTCATCTTTTTTTGTGTGTGTGTATTCTATACTACTGCTCTGTCTTTGGATATACATCTATATATTTATATATATATTTCTATACATCTCCCTGTCTTTTTAGATTCTCTATATCATTACTTTGTCTTTTGCAAAGATGATGTTTTTGTTGATGTTGTTGTTTTGTGGGGTTTTTTTTGTTTTTTACTTGAGCTGTTTATATTATTCATGGCATCTTTTGATTAAAAGCTGTTCCTTAAACTAATTGTTGTGATTTATAAATAACTAAAGATTCATACAAAGACCTTTGCTCTTTCAAATAAGTCCAAGATCATGAATCTTATTTTTTGTTGTTGTTGATATTATTGTTGTTAAATTATGTTAGCTCTGTTGACCAGCCTGGAGAGAATGTGTTTACTGACTCGTCCTGCCCACAAACACCAGTGACTCCATGCTCATTTCCTATGGACCTGAGTTCCGTCCCAGCATCCACACTGGTGGGTAATGGTCCTGTGACTCCAGCTGCAGATGACCTCCCTCATCTGGCCTCTATGGGCACTGTACTCAGGCCTACATATCTGCTCACATAGACACACACATAGACATACTAACAAACATAAATAAATAAATAAATAAATAAGGCTTTTAATGAGTGTGCTTTTTCTTGTAATTTGGTAGTAAACAGAAGTAGACTATACATACATCTATATATATATATATATATATATATATATATATATATATATATAGTGAAATTTTCCATCAATTTTTATAACAGCTACAAATTCTACTGGGTTTTACATGCAATCATATCATCTGGGAATAAAGATTTTTTCTTCTTCTTTAAACCTGTAACCTTTTATTCCTTTTTTGGTCATACTGATGAAGGTGTAACATCTGGATTGTGCAAAATAAGAGTGATGTTATAAATAAAAGGCATGAAGTTGGGCGGAGAGTTTGTTGGATTAATATATGGGGATTTGGAGGGAGGAGACTGGGATATGTATGATTAAATTCCACTGTATACATGTATGAAATTCTCAGAAAGAAAGAAAAAAACATTTAAAGTGATAATAATGGCACCTATATCTTGTTTCTCATGTTAAAGGGGAACAGTTTATTATTTTACCCTGAAATATTGTGTCGACTATAGCCTGCTTTGATGTCTAGTTTTTTTCTATTGCTTTATTTTGTTTGTAGGAGTTTGATTTCCTTGTGCTCTTAAACTGCTTAGAGGTTGTTTTTGAATGATTATTGAGATATAGCAAACAGGTGTTTCCCATTAATTTGTTACTGCCACAAAATGAATTTACAGATTTTAAACCTGTAATTCTTGGAATAATCCCAATTTATACTTAATGCAGAATCACTTTGACAGTTGGATCTAACGCCTAGAAATTTTACATCTAAGTGCGAGGGTAAGGTTAGCCAGAATTTTCCTTTCTTATTTTGCCTTTGGAAGGATTTGATATGGCTGTCTTAATATCGAAGAGGTTGGAAAATACTCCTTTTTCTAATCATCCAGTGAATACACACAATGTTGTAAAACTAATCTATACAGTCTCCCAGACTTGACCTCTTTCTTTCTTTTCCCTGACTGCCTCCCTCCTTCCCTCCTTCTCCTTTTCTTTTCTTCATTTATTTCTCCTTCTCTACTTTTCCTGAAATGGGGTCTTATATATCTGAGAGGCTGTTTTGAAATGCACTGTGTAGCTGAGGATGACTTTGAATGTCTGATCCTCCTGCCTCCACCTCCTAAGTACTAGAATTACAGTGTATCATCAGTTTACTCAGTGCTGGAGGGCTGAGTGCACGCTAGCCAACACTCTACCAACTAAGCTGGATCCCCACTTCTGTGATGATTTCCTTTTTTGTGGAGAAAAATATTTTTCCTTTTGATTATGGTTCTTTACTGTTTATAGAAATCTAAATTTACATATGAAATTGGCTATTACAAACTTAGTCGTGTTCTTATATTCTTATTGGTTGCATCTTAATTTATTCTTTTCATTTTGTACTGTGTTAAGCTCAGTCTCACCAGGATTTTAATTTTTTAATCCTATATTGGATTTTTGATCATCTTTACTATCTTTAGCTTCTTCTATTTCATTCATTTGGAATTCATAATTCCTTATTTCATTGACTTTATTCTGGATCTTTCTCAAGACACCATGTTTTTTCCTTAGCTTACTTAGCAGCAGGTGAGCCTCTCTGTCTTCTAACGCTCCATTATAATCTCTTTTTGATCTTTGACTTAGGTTTCAGATAGAAAAGCGATATCTGGGTTCCGTTTCTGTTGCTCATTTCTGTCGGTGTTACTTCTCCAGGGTGCACCAATTTACCGAGTTTCTCCTATTTTTGTTTTGCATATATATAATTCTTATAAAATGTCCATGTGTCTGAAAGGAACCTATGCTTTTCAGCTGCGAGTTTAAATATTTTTTCCTTCTTTTGCCTTATTTAGATCTTTTCCCCATATGTTTTCTTTTCTCCCCTGTGATAATTAATAATTAGCATAGAAATTAGGATGTGTGTTTGTCTAATATGACAAAATTTAAATTTAATAACATTTTATCCTTTCCAAACAAATAACCTTAGGATGACTTAACATCAAGTCGGCTCATACTCCAAATAAAACATTATCATCGTGCCAAATTTTAGTTCTATCTCTAGTTTTAGTGCCATAATTAGACACTTGGTATTTTATAAAGTCTACAGTCTAAGATCCCCCAAGATGTTACCACTTTCCTTGATTACCCTTGCTGTCTGCACCCTGGATGTTCTTTTTGATATTGTTTTCTTTACTTCTGAAGAAGATGTGGGTCGGCGCTTCCTTGGGTGGATTGGATGCGTTCCCCTAAGTTCATGAGTTAGCAGCTTGCCCTCCCACACGTGGTGCGGAAAGGTATGTGAGTCTCCAGGACCTGGTCCTGCGAGTCTCCTCTTGTAGCCTGAGAGGAACAGAGTCATTATCACAGCCCCAGGCACCTTATAAAAGGACAACTTTGCTTGCCTTAAACTCCATCTCCAGTACCCGTTCCCTCCGCTCCCCTTCTGCCTGGATGACGCAGCAAGGCCTTTATCAGAGGAGGGTAACTTGACCTTGTACGATCTGGCCTCTAAGGCAAGAGGAATTTGAGCCATGGATTTCTGTTCATTAGAAGTTCCTCAGACTAGAATACAAATGGTCTCCTTCTAACGATGGCTGGACTGACGATTTCTCCGTTGCCATGGTGAAAAGCAGCATGCACCTGGTAGCGCTCTCCCTCCTAGCTTGGCTTAGTTGCAGGATGTGGCTGATACACACCTGAGATGCTGAGCATCAGCAGAGAGCCGTGGCACGTGACGGGAAATGTCTGGAACTCTCCAGGGAACGGTGGCTAAGCTGAATGGTGTTCGGGAGGCTGAATGTACTAAATGCTTTTTTGACATAACCATTTTCCCACTTCCGATGGGCTCGTCTTCATCCGATGGGCTCGCCTTCATGAGCTACCGTGTGAGCTGAGGACCATCAGTATTCTGGGACAGCAGCACAAAACATACTCAGAGAGTGTCTACCAGGAGGAAGCCCTTTACCATTTGTCTGTTTGTTGCCTGAAAGGGTGTCCAGTTGAGATCTGCTAGTATAGAATTTTACAATCTGAAGGCAGAGTCAGAAGGACACGCTCGAAGCCATTGCTGGGAATAACCCACAGGACTAAGAGTTTGGACCTTACGGTTGTAGGGTACAAAATATCATTTCTGTTATAATAGTTCTTCCCAGTAAAGCTTCCTACTGACAACGGTTAAAGCCCTAGTTCTGCTATTCCTGCTTATCCTCCTCAGCCTATTCTGAAAGCTGTCACTTCCACACCTCGCTACTATAGGCAACAAGCATTAGGCTGCTGAGAGTTTGGAATGGGCAGGCTAGAGTTTCCTTCTGTCCATCCCGGGCTCTTCTCTAGACCCTCACCACAGACTGCACAACCAGAACCTTCAGACCAGAGGTCCTGAACCTGTCAATAAGTGGGTTTGGTTTCCTCTAGACTGGAGTGCCGTCAGGTGGCAGCTGCCCCAGGCTGCAGAAAGAAACCTGGATTGGACTCCAGGCTGCAAACAAACTCGTGGCCATCTGTGCTGCAGCTCGTGACTCAGCTGTTCTTCATGAAAGGGCGTACTGTGTGAGGAGCAGGAGGCCAGGAACTGTGAGAGGAAGCATCGCGGAGGGCATTACGATTCAAGGATTCAAGGACCGCTGTGTAGCAGCAGGACTGGATATCACCAGTTCAAGAAGAATTATCATGGAAATATGGACACTGTTCGGGCACCACACAAACAAAACAGAGTCCAATAACCCTCTTGAGGTCTCCATGTGAAGTAGTCACATTTGAGATGGACTGGAGAGATGCTGTGTTAGGACTAAAATCCTGTTTTTGGCAATTAAAAAGAGGGGCTCAGATCTAAATTTGTACTCTCTGCTTTCTGTTTTTGGGAATCGGGGCAAGTTTCTTACTATTTCTGAGCTTCTGTTTCCCTAGGTGAGCCTTAGAGGTGACTCATGAAGGAACAGCACGGAAATTGCTGGCAGCCTGCTGGCATTCACTCTCTTTATCCTGAGTGGTAAGAATTGTGACATCTGAGCCGGGCATGGTAGCGCATGCCTTTAATCCCAGCACTTGGGAGGCAGGCAGAGGCAGGCGGATTTCTGAGTTCGAGGCCAGCCTGGTCTACAAAGTGAGTTCCAGGACAGTCAGGACTACACAGAGAAACCCTGTCTCAAAAAACCAAAAAAAAAAAAAAAAAAAAAAAGAATTGTGACATCTGGGCAAACTGCCCACTCATGTCAAAGCTGCCACTGCCCCCACATTCCCACCTTGTTGTGCACGAGTTTAGGCTAATGATATTTAAGAAGAGGGCCACAAATGGCTTCCGGGAAGGCTCATTAAGGCAGAGAGATGAGATGGCAGGCTTCTATGCTGTATTAGGGTGGATAAAAGACAAATTGGAGGGACTTGGGATGGAAAGCTGTATGATGGGTTTCCTGATGTTATGAAATCACCATACAGGTCCAAATTCCCTCATGGAGAAAAATAATTCCACATGGGTGTTAGCCATTGTTATTCAGAGGGTTTGGCCAAAGCCAAGATGATCTTTATACAATCATACATCCCTGAGAGTTGTAAACTTGTAACTCTTTGAACAAGGAATCCTACTCATAAAACCATATCCTATAAACACAGGTGGGCACATTCATAAGGAGAGACAATAAAAATATATTTATTGTATCATCCCTCATGGTACCAAAGGATTGCAAATAAACTATGTTCAAACAGAAGGTGGCAGTTTTAAGCAAATCAGGTGCCACAAGCTGTCAATTATCACATAGCTGTTAACAGTCCGAGGAATCTACTGTGAAGTCATCTCCAGGTGAAGCAAACTCTCAGCTCTGGACTATGTTACATTTCCAGCACAGCTGTAACAATATCTCCTATTTCATTGTACAGCCTGAGTGTTTTACCCTTCAAGGGTGTGGCCTAGGTTCCCTCTTAAATCTGGACAGCACAAGTGATGTTGTGGGACTTTTAAGAACAAGACAAGTGGCTTCCTCCTTGTTCAGAGTGCCCATGCCCTGAGATGCAAGGTTGACTAAACCAGTATGAGAGATGGTACATCAACGCCCTGAAGGTTACAATGACCCTTTACAGGCTCTAGAGAGAACATTATCATTCTGGGAATTCTGTAGGAAGTAGCTTTCATACACTATATGACAAAGGAGTCTCAGTGGGGTGGCAACAAGAAGTCATAGCACAGGGGAAGAAGAGGTGGCGGGTGGAAGTCTCAAAGTACCCTTCTCTCAAGGGACCTACAGTTTATTATATATTTTAAATGTTCCCTGTATCAGAAGGTTTGTGAAAAACATTGAGGATAATTAATATTTTATACTGAAAAAAAATTGTCTACCAGTTCAGAAGAAATCCCACACTGGAGGCAGGAGAGCCTGAGACATGGTGGATGGAGTGGCAGACTTTCAACCAGAGCTCAGGAACATTTTCTCTCCCAGGTTGCTGGCTCTGGGCCAAGGACGGATAGTACACCACAGAGAGGATCGATGAGGACTTACAGATGAAAGATTAGCAGAAAGCCCCAAAGTTCTCCAGGCTTCCTGAACCTATGGACACAGAGCCATCAATACACATAAAATCCCTACATTGGACATCTTTATCTTATGCTTTCTCACACACCTCAAACCTCAGTAGAGGCCCTCAAACATCTGGCACTTCATGAGCCGGTCATCTCCATCTCCTCCAGCTGCTTGGTTATTCCCCAGACATGGCAGTCTTTGATGGTAGTAGGATGACTAGTAATGAGAACCTTTTTGGTCAGGGGGACATTTCAGGCATCAGTGTGTGAAGAACATGCCCTCAAAGGTCCAGACAGCTCTTTGGGACCTGAGGTGGTTCCAGACTTGAAAAATATCCTCTGATCCTAGAGTTCCTACCTCATGCGTTTTCTGCCTTGAGCTGTGTGAATAGGATAGCTACTCTCCTGCCAGCTGTCTTAGCAACATGTACACCCCCACCCATATTCTGTCTCTCAACTAGTGCTCACCATGTCAGCAGGCCACACCCACACAGGTCTCATCCTGGGTGCTGATGTAAGTGGGACTGTTCCCATAAATACCTTCTTAGACCCTGTGTAAATCCCAGAGCCCATCTTCCAGTGTGGCCCATCTCACAAGCTCATGAGCAGAGGCAGGTCATATCTGAATCCCCAGCACAATGAAGACAATCCATGGCTCGAGTGCAGTGCCTCATCGCAATGTGAACGAGGTAGAAATGGTGAGTTACTGCGCAGATAAGGAAGCCAGTCCGGAAGAGAAAGCCAAAGACGTGCAGCACAGTTCATCTGCAGTTGCTGTCTTGGAAACTCAGGAGGTGACTTAGGTACAGAAGGAAGGAAAAGGTCTTCCTGTGCTGTTTGGAGAGAGCTATGGGAAAGAAACCATACGAAGCAGCTTCTTTCTACCCTCCTGAGTGTCACTTTCTAGTCTAATATGTGGTTAAAGAAAGACAGAAGCAGGCTATGCAAGCATCTCCCTATGTTCCAGGGAGATGCCCTGTGTTCCAGGGAGCTCGTGGTTAAATACTTCATGGAGACATTCTCCTACTCCATTCTTACTCCACAACGTTGTACTTGTTTCTAAGTCTTCATTTTTAGAGGTATTTGTGATGCATATTTGGTTCACAAAACTTTAACTGTACCTTTTGTAATTTTCTAAGATAAGAGACTGAGCTATGAGACTAGCCACAAAGGAACATAAAGGCATCGAAAAAAGGCTGTGTATCTATGCTATATACCACCTCCCACAAGAATAACAGTTTACAGTGCAAGAGATACTGGAGCCTGATTTTACATCCTCACCCGCCTTGCATGAGATCACCATATTTAATTCTGCTAGTTACTCTTTGACAGGCCATATACAAGTCACACTTCATTACTGCCTCAGGCCTCTAGCTCTGAATTCACTGGCACCCTGCAACAGCTAGCAACATTAGGTCACTTGAGACCAGGTAGCAGGTGTGACTGTGTTATCTGTGCTGACAGATGTGCCTGCTCATTATGGTTTACTGTCTTTCAAAACTCTCCAGTCAATAGGCACTTTGAGAGCATTCAAGAAAAGAATTTGAGCCACAGTTATCACCCAGACTGGTAACATCAAATCAGAGGTAACATTGGTGACTAAGAAGAGAACTATGAAACCAAAGGAGACCCCACACTTCCTAGCAACACTGCCACCTAAGCTCAAGATGGCAGAGAACCAGGTCACATATAGAACAGACCCTGGTGACCTGGATGGGGACAGTGCTGGGAACATGGCCTCTGCTGTGAAGTTTCAGACACATCCCAGTCCATTTGCTTTATAAATATTTGCTTTGCGTTCATTCACAAGCTATAAATAGCTATGCCTCATAACTCCAAAAGAGCCCTTCTGATAAGCATGAACTACTCTAAATGATAAGAAAGAATTACATTACTGTTAAACTGTAACGTTCTTTCTCTGTATACACAAAATAACAGCATATTTCAGACTGGATGAAATACCATATTTAGAAACACGAGAGTATTCTACGATAATAGAAACTGAGGATATTTCAAATGGTATTTAATATTTGTAACAAGTAATGTGGCTTTTACTTTTATCTGCTTTTGGATCGTACCCTCTGAATAGAGTGTTCCTCTTTGAAGAAACATTAGGATGAGATGCTGTGGCTACTGAGAACTGAGACAACAGCTTTGTTTGGTGTGGATTCCTGTGACTCTGTTCAAAGTAGCTCTAAATTCAGGGTCCACATGCCAAAGCCAGATCCTCAAACAAAATGCCGTAGAAAGGGCCTCAGCAGATTGCCAAAGTTATTCTCATAAAACCAAAATTAGCATATTATAATACACATACTGAAAGTTCACCTTACTCAGCAGCCGCTGTTGCGTGGGTGCGTGCTTCTCACTGCAGATAGACAGGGGAGCACAGAATGCTACCTGCTCACCGGGAACTGAAAATCTAATGAAACCAATTACCAATCCCAAAAGAAAGTGTCACTATACAATAGAGAAATTACAAACACACCAAGCGATCAGAGTTAGCATCACCTGAAAGAGAAGAACAGACATTAACCTCTGAATATGATGCTAGAGAAACCATTGCCAACAGGATAAAGAAGAGATGATCATAAAGAAACACCATAGAAATCGAGTTGTATTGAAAAATGTCAGTGAAAGAGCAAAAAAATTAAAATGAAATATTAATTCAAGGTAACAGAGACAGGATAACAATGCAATAGATGATCTTGAACTATGTCTTATTCAAAAAGTGAAGACAGCTCAGGTCTTTCACTAAGGCCTTGGATCTGTTTTTGAGCTGGACTTTGTGCAGGGTAAGAGCCTTGATCTAGTTTAATTCTTCTACATGTGTCTACTGCGTAACCTTAACACCGCTTGTTGAAGAGGCTGTCTTTGATTGAAATCAGATGTCCTACCTTCTGTATTGTTGTCCTAGAGACTCCCCAAACAGTAGAGTCTAATGTTATTTCCCTTGGTTGCCCCCACAGCTGTGGAAAGTAAGTCTTTGTGGCTGAAGACCCTATGCACTTCAGACTCAGAGGCCTCTGAGGTGAAACCTCCTCCCCCCAGTCTACCTTTTATGACAGCAGACAGTGGATGCAAGCTTCCAAAGAAGAGAAGCCATCATTCCTACCTACCTGTGACACCTATGACCCACAATGATGACCAGTATCCAGCAATAACCCTAAGGGTTCAGTAGGAGCACACATACCTTCATTGTAATCAACAGCTCTCTAATTGCATTTAAGAATCAACAAGAGGGAAATCATGCCAAGTATCAGAGCCCCAGGCAGCTACCAAGGGCTAATGGAGGCATGGATCTGGGGGAACCTATAGCTGCCACCTAACTAAATCAGCATAATCCGTAACTACATTCTAAACATTTGCCCTTATTCTTACAGGTGAGTGTAGTTCTCACATCTCATCAAGAAAGTTTCTCTGCGAGAAATAGAGAACATTACAGAAAACTGCAACCCATCGAATGCACCCAGCTGCAATTGATATACAGACAGTATAGATCAATAGAATTGACAATATAATTAATTGATAGAGTTGCCGCACCTAAGGCTCAAGGATCATTGCAGAAGAGGGGGTGGGTGAAACTGGAAGAGCAGGGAGTTTGCTGAGAGATTGTGTCTCCTTGAGTTGTCAAAAGCTACACCCATGAAGTCTCACCAGCATGGCTGTCTTAACATGAGCTGAGCAGGAATGACACCAATAAGTAGGCTACCATGGAAGGAGGAAATCTCATGAGGCCTCAGCCCTAGACAAACAACTACAGGCAAGTGAGGAATATCAAGAGTGGGAGAGATAGCTTTCCCCAGGGAAGAGCACAACAATTGGCTACTCGATAACAAAGAGCCCTGAAAACTTACATACGAATAGTATTATATAGACTGAGTAGGTTGTATTTATGTATTTAGGAATACACACACACATGCATACACACCCCACATACACACACACACACACACACACACACACACACACATGCTCATATATCTATGTGAAAAGATTAATAAAAGAGAGCAAGGAGGGGGTCTATGGGAGGCATTGGAGGGAGGAAAGAGAAGGGAGAGATGATGTAATTATATTATAATCTCAAGAAAAAGTTGTTAGATATTAGATGACTGAATCTGTGTGTGTTTCATTCTGGGTAATTTGTTCTATTTTGTTGACCTAAATATCTGCTTTTGTGCTATTACCATGCACATTGATCTATATTTAACTGTAGCTCTGTAGTATAGATGAGGCTAGGAATTATGGAGTCTCCATTATTGTTCCTTACTCAAGATTGCTCTGGCTGTCCAGGATTTTTTGTGGTTCCAAATGAATTTTAGGACTCTTCCTCTCGATTTCTGGGAACAGCACCTTTGAAGATTTGGTGGGGATTGCACTGAATCTGTAGATCACTTTGGTGACCTATAGCCTTTTTTTCTTTCTTCCTCTTCTTTTTTATTAAACATTAATTCTGCCAACTCATGGTCGTGGAAGGTCTTTTCACCTTCTGATGACTTCTTGACTTCATTCTTCAGTGTCTTAAATTTTTATTTCCTTCTTGATGTTTATTCCTGGGTATTTTATCTTCGTGAACTTATTATACATGATTTTTTTTTTCTGATCTTGCTCTCATCATGTCCATTGTTGCTGTTAGAAGAGTGACTGATTTGTGTGCCTTGGGTTTGGATTCCTATGCTTTAATGAAACTCGTCAGTTTTATCTCTCTAAGATAGAGGCCTAGGCAAATTCCCTGAGAACCAACAGCTGGGACTCAATGAGCAAAGCAATTTCTGTGCAAGTGTGATATCATGAAGTCAGAAGCCCAGAGCCTATGGGAAGCTGGGCTTGTTGATGATGTCATGAAGTCAGAAGCTCAGAGCCTATGGGAAGCTGGGCTTGTTGATGATGTCATGAAGTCAGATGCCCAGAGCCTATGGGAAGCTGGGCTTGTTGATGATGTCATGAAGTCAGAAGCCCAGAGCCTATGGGAAGCTGGGCTTGTTGATGATGTCATGAAGTCAGAAGCTCAGAGCCTATGGGAAGCTGGGCTTATTGATGATGTCATGAAGTCAGATGCCCAGAGCCTATGGGAAGCTGGGCTTGTTGATGGCACCTTTTCACATTGCTTCTGCTTCACACTCTGCCCTCTTTAAAAATCCCCCTCACTTCCAGACAGACAGCTGTAACCCCAGTGCTCCTATGGTAAGAGGGAGGATCCTGTACTCAGAAGGTCGTGGGCCAGCTAACACAGTGTATGAAGGGGCAAACAAGAGTCCCTGTTTCATACACAGTGGAAGGCGAAAACGGACAACAGCGGATGCCCTCCAACCTTGATACTGTGCATGATTAAAATATACCACTGAAAGAAAAACAAGACAAAAATTCATAAAATTAAAATGTAGTAGGCCGGGCATGGTGGCGCACGCCTTTAATCCCAGCACTCGGGAGGCAGAGGCAGGCAGATTTCTGAGTTCGAGGCCAGCCTGGTCTACAAAGTGAGTTCCAGGATTGCTAGGGCTACACAGAGAAACTCTGTCTTGAAAAACCAAAAAAAAAAAAAAAAAAAAAAATGTAGATAGTGGAGCAAAGTATTCTAAACATCCTGATAGTATTAAACTGAGGATAGGTGAGACAATATTCTTGTTTCCAGGAGAAAACACACAAAAGCACGTTGAGATGAAGGAGTGTGAGGCGTGAGGAACCAACATATCAAGTCATTAAAAAGAATCCACATGAATACGCACAGAACAGCAACGCCGTGGAACAAGACATCGGTGTGGCCTATTGTAGTCTATGTGAGTTCTTTGTATTTCTCTTGCAGTATTTTGTAATGCTTGGGTTATTTCAAAATGAAAAGTGTTTTATCTTTGTGAACTTATTATAATACTTGGAAAAGCCTTTTGGTTTTTTACTTTATATATATACACACACATACATACACACACACACACACACACACACAGCCACACAGCACATGCATTTCTGGTGCCCATGCAGGACAGAAGAAGGCATCAGATCTCCTGAAACTCGGGACATGGACAGTTGCAAACTACAATGTAGGGAAGCAAACCTGGGTCCTGTGCAAGAACAAGTGCTCTCAGCTGCAGAGCCGCCTTTTGTTGTATTTATAAGATTAAAGTCAAAGGGAACTCCATGTGTAAGCTGTGACGTTAAGTCTAGTAGATGAGAAGGACAGCTGTGTGGACCTGCTAACCTCAGGGTTAGGAATCCTGACACAGGAATCTCTAAATCTTCCGAAGTGAGTGCAATGAAGAGAGGCGGCTGTCAGCAGGAAGAGTGATTGTCAGATGAGGAATCAAGAGGAACACAAGGCTCCTTGTTTCAGCATTCCTGAGCAGCATTTTAATGAGAGATTGACATTCTTATAATCAACCTAATTCCCTCTAATCCCCTTTAAGACAGAAAAGGTGTAAATAAACGGACAGATGTATGAGTCTAATAACCTGGCTTGCCAATGGCATCTCTTCTAATTATTTCTGTTTCTCACTCCACCCTCTTTGTAAATACCCCTCCCTCCCTCCAGAAAGTAATAGTCTTTTTCAGATATAAACTTTAAATTACATTTGGCTACATAAGGCCATTTTACATGCAAGTACATAACAAGCCTTGAGCGTGGCCACGCCCACCCTCTAATGCCCCTCCCCTTTCCTTCCCCTCCTCCTTCCCATTGGTTCCTTTGTTCCCCGGGACAGTTTCCCTTCTGCTTTTAATTGTGTGAGACTATATGAATTTATTTATGTGTTATAAGTGCTGCAGTGGTATCAGCTGAATACAGTATTTTAAAATGTGATTTATTAGGCATAATTGTATTTATTTTCCTCTTGTTTGTGTCCCATGAACAACATGGAACTGAAGGTTTACCCGGAGAGCAAGTTGAGCAGCCCTGATATGCAGACACTAGCGAGTGGGTACAGTTCTCACGCATATAACCCGTGGTCCTGTAGGTACCGTGGCACTGCCAGATGCTGTCACACCATTGGGCAAGCACCGAATACAGAGAAAGCTCAAAAAAACCCTGGCTCCAGGATCCAGGTTTTTGTACCTAAGCATCTATAGTCACCAGCCAGTGACTCAGATTGGTGGCACTGGTGAGAGACAGAAATCTCTTAACTGAAAGCAGGGTCACTGCTCTGACAAGTAGAACCTCAAGCTTAGTGATGTCAACACTTTAAATTCATAAAGAGAACACAAAAATCCAGTTTCTTTCTGTCCGTTTGTAGAAAAAAAAACAATAGCCTTTGATATTCTGTGGTGCTTTGAATGAGAATGGCCTCCATAGCTTGTGTATTTGAATGTCTGGTCCCAGTTGGTGAACTGTTTAGGAAGGATTTGGACTGGCTGTGTAGACTGGTTGGAGGAGGTGTGTCTCTTGCAGGGTGAATTTTGGGGTCTCAAAAATCCTACTCCAGAATCAGTCTCTCTCTCTCTCTTTTTTTTCTTTCTTTTTCGATTTTTCGAGACAGGGTTTTTCTGTGTAGTCCTGGCTGTTCTGGAACTCACTCTGTAAACCAGGCTGGCCTTGAACTCAGAAATCCACCTGCCTCTGCCCGGCTCAGTCTCTCTCTTTACCTCCATCTTGTAGATAAAATGTGAGCTCTCAGCTGCTGTTCTGGTGCCAGGACTGCCTGTCTGCTGCTGTGCTGACCACAGACTAACCCTCTGACATTATAAGCAAGCCCTCAATTAAATACTTTCTTTGATGACTTGCTTTGGTCATGGTGTCTCTTCACATCAATAGAACCAGTCCAAAACAGTGCTCCTCTAGCTTCTTTAGCAGGTTGTCATCATAGGTCCCATGTTTAGGATTTCCCTAAGAGTGCTCAGCACCCCTGACTCTCCTCACTGAGATTGACAGCCATGGGCATCTCTGCTGTGTGAGCATTGGATGTCTCCAAACCACTCCAAGACCTTAAAAAACCCTATGGTATCTCTAGAGTAAACAAACTCTAGAGATGCGATGACCTACAGGCAAAGGGGGTGTCTCCAGAAACAGGGGCTCAATGCTTCCCATCTCTTCTATCAGTCTCCCTGTCCTCTTCTTAAAGGATGAGGTGCATGGCTATAGGGACGGTTGGCTACTTGAAAAGACAGACAGGAAAATCACAGAACAACCAAGAATCTCAGCCCAGAGTTTCCCCATATCCTACCAGAGAGGACATCAGGGTTCCACAGGACCTCATGAGCCTTTGTTCTGCAGGTCCTCTCGCCTCTCACACAGCACTAACATGAATCTCTTGTCTAGATTTCAGGGAGCAGGAACACAATGATCACCAGTTTCCAGGAGATACATGACAGCCACTTGGTAAAAGTTGGCAGTGCCCTGGCAACCGGAGGAAGCAGATACAGCAGGCCAGTGACACCATGCTGTGGCTCAGGGACAGCAAGCTGGGAGGTGGCCATTTCCTCATATATAATTACTGGAGACAACAGCATACTAAAGAAGCCACTGGAAGTCAACAGAGACAGCAAGGTACTAAAGAAGCCACTGGAAGACAAGGACTAGCTATTTCAACTTTTTTTTTTCAAAAAAGTACATACAGGAGGAATAAAACCTACACTCCCTTCCGTCCCCCAGATAGAGTCTAACACACAAGCTGTACAAGTGTACTGAGTATAGACTGAGCATAGTGGATGGAAACTGAAAACAGAGCTTTCGTTTTGGCCCCTGTTCTCCAACACAGTTCTCTGGTGACTTAACACGGAAAGAGAAATACCCAACAGGGATTGGGGAGCAACCACAAGCTACTGGAAATCCAACCTGAGGCTCACAATCTCTCTTTCCAACCAATTCTCATGTTAAATCCGACCTCCTGTCACCTGCAAAGCTGTTTGCTGAAAGTCTTTCCCAAAGAAAAGGAGAAAAGGGTGTGTGTGTATAGGGGGAGGGTAGATCTGGGGGGTGTTTGTGTAGGGGGAGGGTAGATCTGGGGTGTGTGTGTATGTAGGGGAAGGGTAGGTCTGGGAAGACTGGGTAGTGAATGTGATCTGGTGCATTATATAAAACTTCTAAATCATCAGTAATAATGTGTTGGGGGAAAAAAAGAAAGCCTTTGGCACTGTCCTGCTGCTGGTCGCTATGGTAAGAAACATTCAGTTCTAATTCTTCCTCAGGGTGCCGGCCGGAATCTAAAAGCCATTTTCTATTCCAACTGGATGCCTCTTGCCATTAAGAACATTTTTTTTTTTTTTTGGCTTTTCGAGACAGGGTTTCTCTGTGTAGCCCTGGCTGTCCTGGAACTCACACGGTAGACCAGGCTGGCCTCGAACTCAGAAATCCGCCTGCCTCTGCCTCCCGAGTGCTGGGATTAAAGGCGTGCGCCACCACGCCCGGCAAGAACATTTTTTAAAAAAAGACTTTAATTTTAATATGAAATTGTATGTGTATGTGCATGTAGGAAGAGGGTGGGCTTGTGTGTGTGAGTGCAGTGCTCTCCGAGGTCAATGAAGGCACAGGATTTCCCGGAGCTGGTATTATAGGAGGTTATAGGCAGCCAGATGCGTGTGCTGGAAACAGAGCCTGAGTCTTCTGTAAGACCAGTATGTGGACCATGGGCTATCTTTCCAGCTTTGCATCTCAGTGTTAATGTGCATTCCAGGGTGCTCCAGCAGGACAGCAGTGGGTTGCCATTCTCAAGCCCTCTCCCCTTTGCTCTCTGCATAGCGGTGGTACTTCAATCATGCAATTCTCCGTTTTATGTGCTGATACTTTTAGAGTGTCCATAACATATGTGTACAAGTTTAATGTGAGGTCCAAGTGAGTAGCAGGCTGGCCTGTGTGTTAGTATGTTCTCAGGTTATTATATAAACCATCTATTAATATCACCCAACCAGCATGGATTGATTAGGAAGTGCAAGTCTTACAAATTCTCTGCATTTTACCCTGGATTTTACTATAGAATGCTGGATTGTAACTCAGAATTCTGTTATCACCAGGAAGAACACGGGCGGGGGGGGGGAGTGATGGGGGGGGAGGATGCATTTTTCCCCCAGGCTCCTCTTTCAAAAAGAGAATAAAAATAGAATAAACCAAGGGAAAAAACCAGAATCCCCTCCCCTGGGTCCTCTATGTGTCTACAAGTCTGATCACTTCTGCTACCTCCTTCCTTAGGATGATCAGTGTGCTGATCCTTAAACTCCACTCTCCTCTGTAAGCTGGTTTGTATAAAAGCCTTCACAAGGATTTTAAAACATTGTATAGTCACATCAGTCCTGAAAATACAGAAATTATGAGATCAGAGATTGCAATAGTCACTAAATATAAATTCAACCACTACTCCTTCCTCTCTCTCTCTCTCTCTCTCTCTCTCTCTCTCTCTCTCTCTCTTTCTAAACTAAATTAAAAAAAACATGATGATAGGTCTTCTTTCCAAATCCCTTTTCTTGGGAGAGAGAGAGAGAGAGAGAGAGAGAGAGAGAGAATAAAATCTCGACTCTAATTTCACAGTGAATGTGACGGCTCTTTGAAACATCAGGGCACAGTTTGTCTCTCTGAACATAGTACCATGATAAATAAACTGTTTTCAGTGTGGATGTGGAAATTCAAATGAACATAAAATTCTCCTCATGTACCTTCTTGGAATGAACACTTTCCCCTGACCAAACAAATAAGATACAGGTGCCAAAGAGCTCCAAGCTTCCTGCTTCTGAGGCATTTGGATCCCAATTTTGTCACCCAAGGGGCCACTGAATAGCTGACGGGGAGAATCTTTAGTTGTTTGGGGAGGCTTTAATTATACCCTAAAACCAAATCAATAAAACCAGATTGCTGACAATAGGACAACTTATATATCCTTTCTTAGGTATTTACTAAGCTCCTCCCTCTACGGTACCTAATCTGAGGACACAGTAAAGTACAAGCCCTGTTGTTTAGAAGCTGGGATGAGCACATGAAGGAGGTCTCAGCCTGTATGAAGCTACCAGAGGAAAGACAGATCTGTGGCAAGCCTTGAAGAATAGATAAATTAATGATAGAGATCGGAAATCAGGATTTGGTAAAGAACATTTAGTAGTTCAAAAGCTCAGAGGCCAGAGGAAGTTGTGATA
Source organism: Mus minutoides (assembly GCA_902729485.2). NCBI lineage: Eukaryota > Metazoa > Chordata > Mammalia > Rodentia > Muridae > Mus > Mus minutoides. The sequence goes on from LR751306.1 coordinate 153,650, forward strand.
CATTAGAAGGCAGTTCCACAGGATTGTACTGAGACCAAGAAGGAAGGATGGGCCAGAGAAGCAGGCAGAATCTCCACATTTTAATGGACCTTCTTCTGTTCCACGTCAAGGTATCTGAGCTTCACTTTCAAAGATCTGTTGAAGGTTCGCAATCGACAGAGCCAATTTTATCTAAAGAAGGCTTGCAGTATAGATGTTGGGTAGACTGAGAGAGGAAACTGCAGAGCAGAGCAATCAATTGGAGACAAGGATGATAGTGTCTTGAACTAAGGGAGTGACGAAGGGTAGGGCATGGGAAAGACTCCTAGATTAAAGGGGGAAAGCCTAGAATTCTCAAAGGGGAATTCTGTGAGAAGTAAGGACATGCACATTAAATGTAAGGAAATGCATGTCTAAGCATGTTGTGTTTTCTGTGCTCATGGAAGCAGAGCCCTATGCTGTCTGTCACCCACAGTCCCTACCCCTGGAGGTTCTTAGAGCCCAGCAGTCAACCGCAGTTGCTGGGACACTGGCCTTCTAAAGCAGAGGGAGGCAATGGTGTATGAGAGCCAATGTCTTCAGTGAATGGATAAACGTGAGGATGTCTCTACATGGTTGTACATTTCCTACCTTGGTCAGAATGGAGTCCATGTGCCCTACTCTCTGCTCAGTCACCTTTGCAGTGTTCTGAGCCCTGAGGACCTCAGGGACGGTCCCTGGTCTGTTGCTATGACCTCATTCTGCTGGAAGTCAGGAAGGAAGCTGAGAGAACAAAGGTTCTGATGTGAATGGTGAGACTTGAACAGCAGGTGACAGTCATCAGGTCCCCAGGACCCTTCCTGCGTAACCCAGAGGGTCAGAGCTATTACATGAAACTAAAGTAAGACTCTAAATCTTGGGTGTGGATATCATGATGTGTGTGGAATTCAAGCTTATTAGAAATTCTATCTATAATTCATTGAGTGTCATTTTAGTTTCAGTGAACACGTTGAAGAGCTAAAAATGTCAAAGGTGGTGCTGCAAAAGTGAGCTCTTCTCCCAGCCTCAGATTGTCATAGTGACTTTATTTATAGACACATGGTAGTTTCTGGATCCATGCAGAGTTAATAAAACGTGACAGAATGATTTCTTGTGCACTAAATGATAATTATTAAATTAACCTGAGTCAAAATGTTTTAGAGCTCTACACCACAGTTATAAATTTTCAGCAACTAAAACTGTTGTCATTCATGGAGTCACACCAAAGGTACAGGAGGGAATTATCCTGCCAGGCTAGAAGGGGACTCTTCTTGTGCTATGACTTGTGCTATTCAGCGCAGAGAAAGCAACCATCTGGAAGGCCTGCAAAGTATTTGACTGTGGGAAATGAGTGTAGGTGTTAAAACTAATATTTATAACTACGGACCTGGGAATGCTACTTTGTTCAGTGGTAATGTTTCAGTGCGGAAGTAGGCTGACTGTCATTCATTCTGACAGTGCAGAGAATAAACCACCATGCTAGCAGAGGAAGGGCTGGCTCTGTGACATAATCAAAAGTAAAAACAGAATTTCTGAAAGGGTATTGGTATCAATGCTGCTGTAAGGCTGTGAGTGGAAGGGTCTGGTGTGATTTCATCCAGCCTTTGTAACACACAAAGGCATATATTAACTGGGCCACCCATTTTAAGAAAAGCCACACACAATTCCAAATGTTGGGTTGAATATAAGAGTGACTATTTTCTATCTTTAAAGTTTTTGTGAGTATGGGGGTTTTGCCTGCATGTGTATCTGTGTATCACATGCATGCAGTGCCAGAAGCAGCCAGAGGGAGGCATCAGATCCCCTGAAACTGGAGTTCTAGAGGGTTGTGAGCTACTGGGAATCAAACCCAGGTCCTCTGCTAGAGCCACAAGTGCTATTAACCCCAACTCCCAAAGTGATTCTTTTACACAAAAACAGATGTAAGGTATGTATTTCAACTAGGAAAACAAATCTGCCATATTTTAAAAGTCAAGAAAATGCTATAAAAACCCAAGACTCAAAGCATTTCCAGACCAGCTGTCTGACACAGTGCTTTCTCATACTTTTCTTTATATGGTCTCAGTTTTCCACATCTATTCACAAGATCTTTCTTTAGAGAGTAGGAACAGAAATATCATGATTTAGTCTTTCTTCCATCATGGTTGATTGAAGTTTGCATCTCATTAGCATTGTGGGAGCTATCCAATCTATTGACCACGTTGATGGCACTTGTGAGCTCTTCCAAGATGAACTGTTAATCCAAGGTGCCTTCATGCGCCCTGAGGAGTTAAAGCATAAATGACTTGCTCAAGCTTGCACGCTGCTATAGACGTCTTGTCTTAAAACAGTTTCGATGTATCTCATGCAATCGCCTGGTGTACGACAGTTTCCTTCAACTTGAAACGGTGCCTCCAGGAAGGAGAGGAAGGCTCATCAGACTCAGAAGTAAACGAAAGGTCATCGTATGTCTGGGATAGTGAACACTTACAAGACCCTTGAAGGTCCTTTGTCAATCTTAGAGAGACAGTCGATAGCTACTGGGTTTGGAGAATTTAACTGGCTGAGCTGCACTAGGGAGAAATTTCTCCCTGCTCCCTGCCTGTGAGCTAGGCAGAGAACTGCAGGAATAGAGCTTTTGCCAGCTGGATGGGGTTTTTCCACGTTTCCGCTGCTTTAGGATCATCCCTGCTCCTGTAACGCCCCACATCCCTGCTCCTGTAAGTAACTCTCCACCCATACTGCTGTCAGTAACCCCCATAAAAACTCATTATCCATCAAGTTAGACTTTGGTGCTATTATGACTATGCTCAGTTATGGTTTCCCTTTCTGGGGTGAATAGACATGTGTGTTCTGTTTCCCGAGGGAAAAAACCTCTCACACGTTATTCCCATAGAAAAAGGGATGTATACCTTGATCTGCTTATGAGAATATTCAGTTGAATTCATTCCATTATCTAGAATGTTTCTGGAAGAAGTTTTGTTTTGAGTAGGCATTTATGAAAACAGGGCCATTTACTCAGATGATTCATATCTGATGGAAGTGTTTTCAAGAGCTGAGGATTAACTCCTTTTCTTGTATCCTGACGCACTATGCTACCAGTCAGCAACACTACAGACCTCTCAGACTACACACATCCTTTGTGTAACCTCGAAAATCGATATATTTAATAAGATATACACAGTAACATTACACAAAATATACAACTAAAAAGAAGTGATACTTTAAAGCCAAGTTTAACACAGTCACCCTCTATAGACATGAATATGCAGTCTCTGAAAGCCAGATATTAATAGGCTGGAAGAGTCTCCAGACAGCAGGGATCAGAGTAAACAGAGAAAGGAGAAAGACTTCTCTGCCAGTAGCAAGCAGAAAGAATTCCAAATGTGTGTGTGTAGGGGGAGGGGGGCGCTTTGAAAAAGCAGAGCTCACTGTGGACCTGGGCTCTGCTTAGAGCCAATCAGATTATCATTTGGTTTTTATTAGAGATTAGACTCTGAATCATCTTGAATTTGAGCATTCCCATTTGAGCAGCTGATTTCCCCTACACAGTCACTGTAGTCATATATTATCTTTTCAGAAGAAATGAACCATTTCTCTCTGTTCCGGTTTTTGGCTTGTAACATTAACTCCCTTCTTGGTAACACTGTACAAGAAGCAGGAGAAACCAGTGCCTTTGACCTGAAGAATCTTGGATTCCTGGAGTCTAAAGTAGCATTGTGAGGCTTGGGTAGAAACATAGATAGAAATATCCTGGCACTTATTTCTTCATGAAGAAACCAGAACTGGGCTCTGCCAAGCAGACAGCTATGAGCTCATTGGTCTGAAATAATTACTTATTGAGACTTTCCCCTGGACAAGGCTAATGATTTATGCAGGATATAACTTCATTTGCAGGGAATTTTTTTTTAACTAAATAATTGGTTACCTTGACCTATATATACTTGGGCCTGATAAAGTTCTCCGTTACATTAATTGATAAATTAGGAAATGAAATCTGATAAACCGGGAAACAGAAAATAAATATTCAATCCAAAGAGGCTGTTTTTAACAATCAATCTTCATGGTTTTCTGATATTATACCTAATTTTAAAATCAAAGCCTCAAATAACTGAAAGCAATAGGAAGTTTTAAAAGAGCCCAACCATCTCTAGTTGAGGTTTGGAATGTAAGCGTGAACTGAAGCAAACCCCAAAGACACTACTCTAGGTAGCCCAGAGCTGATCTGAGAGCTCTTTTTAATCCAGGGGGGATTGTGACGTCAACTGAAGGAACAGGGGCATCGAAGGGACTGTGTTCAAATGATGTCTGTGTGACTACGAAAGCAGGATCTAAAGCACCACTGATTTTTATTTTATCTTATTTTATTTTATTTATAGATTTTGCTACATGGCCAAAGAAACAAATAGAAGGCAACCATTAGCTCACCAAACCCTCAACTGCTACCTGGTAGGTGGTGGTCACCAAGTCTGGTCAGCCCTCCCGGTGCTTTAGGAAAGGACATGAGTTGAGTGCAAATCTGTGTGAGGTTCAAGCGCCAATGTCAATAAAGGAGGAAGGTCACAGGAGGGACTCCAGGGATTGGAGAGGGTACAGGATAATAATAAGACTTAGTCACTGGCATATTCACATACAGCCAGTTACCCACTGGTATACAACCAGTGGGCAGGTGGATGAAAGAATAGATATTTGGAGCCAGGAAAATGATCCAGTGGCTACCGTACTTCACATGCAAGGGTGAGACCCGGAGTTCCATGTAGATGCAGGCTGGATGTGGTGGCCTGCCTATAATGCCAGCCCTCTCCACGACAGGGATGAGGACTTCTCATTTCAAGCTGGATGACTACACTAGGGAAATCAGGACGCTTTGGGTTCAGTGAAAAATCCTGCCTCAAAACAAACAAGCAAAGCCAACAAGAAAGACAAAAGAAAAAAGCAGAGAAGAGACAGAGGAAGACATCAATATCTGACTTCCATACACAGGGCATGCATGCACACATGTGTATGCACACTCCACATGAGAATGTATATACACACATGCACAAGAGCTGCATAAACACACACACACACACACACACACACACACAAAGAAATATGAATATCTTTGTGACAGTATAAGTTGAAAATTTATTTTTTTTCTACTTCTATCATGTTTAATGTTCCAAATAGATTTTTTTCTTCTCTTTATTAGAGATTTTCTTCATTTACATTTCAAATGTTATCCAGAAATTTCCCCTTACCCTCCCGCATCCCTGCCCTGCTCCCCTACCCACCCCCTCCCACGTAATGGCCCTGGCGTTCCCCTGTACTGGGGCATATAGAATCTGTATGACCAAGGGGCCTCTCCTCCCAATGATGGCCAACTAGGCCATCTTCTTCCATATATGTAGCTAGAGACATGAGCGCAGGGGGAACTAGTTAGTTCATGTTATTCTTCCACCTATAGGGTTGAAGACCCCTTCAGCTCCTTGGGTACTTTCTCTAGCTCCTTCCTTGGGAGTCCTGTGTTCCAACTAATAGCTGACTGTGAGCAACCACTTTCGTGTTTGCCAGGCACTGGTATAGCCTCCCATGAGACAGCTATATCAGGTCCCTTTCAGCATTATCTTGCTGGCATATGCTATAGTGTTTATTTTGGTGGCTGATTATGGGAAGGATCCCTGGCAGCCGCCATCACTGGTTGGTCCATCCTTTTGATTCCGCTTCACACATGATCTCTGTAACTCCTTCAGTGTGTGCTTTGTTCTTAATTCTAGGAAGGGGCAAAGAGACCACATTTTGAACTTCATTCTTCTTGAGATTCATGTGTTTAGTAAGTTGTAAGGTTGAAAATTTATTAAAATGATTACTGTCATCCTTTTTTTTTTACTAACAGGCTGCTGGTTTTGTTTTTTCTCACTGTTGGAGGTGTGCCACAGTAGAGCTTTTGGAATGGTCACAGTGGGATCAACGCCATGCTCAGACTAAGCTGAGAGGTTAGACAAGCATTTGGAAGTGTGTCCTCAGACAGAACTTGTAGCCTGTCTTTTTTTTTTTTTTTTTGAGACAATGACATATGCAGTTCTTCTACCCAAAAAATGACATCATTTGTTAATGATTGATTATTCAGGGGTTTGGAAATGATAGTGTGTGATTTCACACCTACTTTGAAATTAACTACAAACTGCAACCATCCATAACCTTTACCTTCCTGGGGATCAAAGAGAAAAGGGATAAATATTTGTTTTTGAAGTTTCTGAAAACAAGAATTATCTGTCTGGACTTTTAAACATCCTAATCATTTTTTCCCAAGGTGAACAGAGCACATAGCTTCCCCCCCCCCCCCTGACATTTCAGATAAGACAGTGAACGGTGATCCAGCATCACCAAAAGCAGCCATACGGGTAAAAGAAACCAAAGAAGGACAGCTTGGGAAAACAGCTCTTTGGAAACAAAAGGAAAGAGTTGGAAAGGGAAATGAAGCTAATTTCAGAGACAAGCAAGGAGTAAAATTTAATTAATAAGAAAACCCCAAAGATTCAAAAGGAGAAATAATTTCAAAAAGTGAAATGTAGACGCGAAGGCTGTTTGCCTGCTGACATCAAAGCATCAAATTCTCTCTCTCAGGGAAACTATTTGCTCTCTCAATCAGAGCCACCGAACGCCAGCGCAATTTATTATCTGAAACCTGACGGGTAGTATACAGATGAGCAAAACATCAAATCTCACACACTCAGAAGAGGGACCGGGCTTCAAGAATCCATGTTATTTCAGAGCAGAAATGGCTATCTCCCATCTTTGGAACCCCACATGCTCTGAGATCACAATAAAAAAAAAACAGTCACTAAAGCATTGTCTGTTTAACATGCCTAGGCCCCAGCGTTCAATGTTACCAAGGCCTCCTAAAATGTCTTTTTCTAGAGGCTCAAACATCTGGCACTGGCCTTAAGGACTGCAGGCAGACGGCTTACAGCTGGAGAGGGTCAGAAGAGCAGCCAAGAGCAGGGGAGCTGAGGGAGGCAGCCAGGGAACGGGGCTTTCTCAGGGCACTTCTGACAGCCCGAGGGATCTGCCTTCTCGGTCCCTGGTGTTCAGAAGCAGAAGAGTTGATTTTGGAGACCAAAGCCCACGCAGGTAAGTTAGGGTCACCACTGAGAGCACCCTGAAAAAAAAGAATATTCTTTGCCTTCTTTCTTTGCCTTTTCTTGCAGGATAGAAGCTCAGAATCAGAAGGTAGGAGCTCCCCTATCTTTCTTGTGACTTTTCTTTGGTTCCTAACAGTCAGGCATCAGCAAGGAAAACAGCCTTGCCTAGCAACATGTCAGAGTGACCCTTCATGGCGTTCATACTTTGGCTTCAGAAGAGTGAGACACAAAATGGCAGGTTTTTTTTTTAAAGATGTATTTATTTATTTATTTATTTATTTATTTATTATATGTAAGTACACTGTAGCTGTCTTCAGACACTCCAGAAGAGGGCATCAGATCTCATTACAGATGGTTGTGAGCCACCATGTGGTTGCTGGGATTTGAACTCAGGACCTTTGGAAGAGCAGTCAGTGCTCTTAACTGTTGAGCCATCTCTCCAGCCCACAGGCCAGGTTTTAGCGACCCTGATAAAATGGCATCAGAGTGAAGTAAAACTTTCCTCTGGCTCATTAGCCTCTTGGGACTGGACCTGGTTCTCCTCACCCAGTGGTTCTCAACCTTCCAATGCTGTGACCCTTTATTACAGTCCCTCATGGTGTGGTGACCCCCCCCCCAACCATAAAATTATTTGCGTTGCTACTTCATATCTGTAATTTTGCAATAGTTATGAATTGTTATGTGTTATCGGATGATAGTAAGCAACCCCGTGAGAGGGGAAGATCACTCGTTCTTCAAATGGGTCGGGGCCCACAGGTTGAGAACAACTGCCATAACCCCTACACCTCATAAGTAAACTACTTCCCTCACCACGGAATGGCCTGAGCAGAGTACACTGGCCTGCAGGGCTAACCAGCAGTCTTCACAGAGAACAAAGACACAAACTGTTTCCCGTCACAACCACAGATGTTACGCCTCCATTTATGTCTTTCCCACAGTAAAAGAGGGACCATTCTAGAGACCAGTTCTGCTCGCTTATTTTCTTTGCAATAAAAACAGTCAAATATAATGGGACACCTGCATCGTGTCCACTCACAACACACGCGTGTTATCCCTAGTGCGGCTGCAATGGCTTCCCCAGTCATCAGCTCGGGAGCGGACTGTTCTCACAACATTCTCCACACTCTTTCTTCTCTTCACAGCCCCAGCTTTTGCTGCTGCTGTTCATAAAAGCTGCATTTCACTTGTGTTAAAGGACTAAACACCCCCTTTTCCAGCACAGATATGAACAATCAGTTGAGAGCAAGGGGGATCTGAGATATGGATAACTCCAAACTAGGACAGAATTCAAATGCAAGTGCAAATTAAACGGGCATGGTAGTATGTACTTTAAATTCCAGGACTTGGGAGGCAGGGGCAAACAGATCTCTATGAGTTCAAGGCCAGCCTGGTCTCTATAGCAAGTTCCAAATCAGTCAAGTCTATGTACGTAGTGCGACCTTGTCTAGACAAATAAACACAACACAGAGTTGGGCGGAGTTCAATATGTCATCTCAAGTAACATGACAAGGGGGTGAGGTGTTTTGTGGTTAGGGTCTGGGAGGTGGAACTACAGAAACAGAGATGCTTGTAGCCTGCCAAACCAAGGGAAAGCACAGTGGGAAACCTCAGAGCACAGCAGATGCAGGGCAGAGATGACAGAAGGTGATGGCACTCAGGAAATCCAACGAGACCAGAGTTGAAAGCCCTCAGACAGAGTGTTTCAGAGTGCCTCTCACTCTCTGTGGGAGGGTGGGGAGAGGGACTGCGAGAGGCCATCTTCTGAGTATGCACGAGGCAACTAGAAAGTCAAGGCCGATGTGTGTATTGGTACTGGGTCTACAGAAGCGGGGCCCTGGTGGTCCGTTAGCAGAGGGATGGGATGCACCAGGCCCTGTCACATATCCTGCTGATCTGTGGATTCTTAGAGAAGGGGAAGCTGTGGAGCCACTGGGGACCGCTGGGCTCTGACAGTCCCAAATGCAGGGTCACAGATGACTCTGATTGAATTCTGGATACTAAACATCATCCATGCTGTTAACTAAGGGAGAGGGATTTATAAGGAGGATGGGGATCTGGGGTAGGAAAGAGGAACCAAAATGTATAGAGTACACATAAAAAAAAAACCTGAAAATGAACACAACTGACTACTACTACTAAGAATAAATATCAGGCCCTGTTGTTTAACGGCACACTTGTCTGTGGGAAGCACAGACAAGGTGGATCACATGACCGGACTAAATAATCTGGTAAGAGACAGGCCTCATTACATCTAAACTAAGGATACCTTGAGCGCCATAGAGGAGTTGGGCGCTTCTTTTATGTATATGAACACATGGCAAAAATGAGGCTTGGTCCTTGCAAAATGCATTCCAGAGGCCAATCTGTCGAGGGAACTGAGCCACCTCATGTTTCCCTCAGGGACCTGGACTGAGGGTAGTCATGACTGAGGCACGTTCCTCCTCTCCTCAGATTAAACACCAGCAGCTCCTTTTCCCTTCAGCAGTCTTTGAACAGATCTCATGAAAACTCTGTTGAGATTAGGAAGAGAACTTAGCAGAGCCGTATCTGTATCTAGTCTCTGATGGACAGAACACCCAGCCAGGAGCAGAGCTGTCACAGTCAGTCACCTGCGGATACTGCTGCAACCTGATCCTAAAATACTGAGGAGACACTGTGGCTTTCAGGCCTGGCCAATGCTTTGAAGCAGTGTCAAGACCACAGGACAAAGGCAGTACTGTTTATGCAAATCCAGAAACTCCAAAGCCATTAAAAGTAACATCAGCAATTCAATACTCAGGGATGATTAGAGGCCCTGCATCAGTTTGAAACAGAAAACCCAAAGCAAAGCTGGGCAAAGTACCAAATTCCCAGAGTCGGAAGGGAGCCTGGGCTGGCCAGAGCCTGCTAGATGTGCTTTAGAAGCCGGGCTGCATGCGGCTCCCCTGGCCAAGGGGCAGCTGTCCACGCCAAGGAAGAAAGCCCTGGCCTGAAGCTGCTTCTACACCTGGTGCACAGAACTCTCCATGAGGAATTGCCAAATGTGCCTCCTCTGCAAGGTTGGTTGTCAGGCTGCCACATTCCTCCACAGTCATGGAGGGGGGGGGGAAGCACATTCCATCCAAAGGACAGCTGGGGGGGGGGAGTCTCTGTAGCAGTCGACAGTGGGATGGGATACCATGAGCTCCTAACCAAATCCAACATTTTGAGGCCACTCTCAAAAAGATTTAAAGTTTGACTAAGGATTCCCAAAGAGTCACTTACACATTTATGATTCATGAGACTTCTCAGGCATTGTCATTCTCATTAAGGGAGTGGGGGGAAAATATCAAAATTTAAAAGGATGCCAGAACATCTGGCCCAGAGGTTTTCAATCTTAACTGCACACTGAGATCCCCTGGGAGGTTTACAAAATGCATCAGTTGTCCTGGCCCTACTCCATCAGCCCTGGCCTGGGTCTTTCCTTAGGACCTTTTCAAATGATTCTTATGATTAGTCCCATTTGAGAGCCACATTCTTGGCAATTTTTCATACAGTACTTGTCTTAGTTAGGGTTTTACTGCTGTGAACAGACACCATGACCAAGGCAACTCTTATAAGGACAACACTTAATTGGGGCTGGCTTACAGGTTCAGAAGTTCAGTCCAGTATCATCAAGGCAGGAGTATGGCAGCATCCAGGCAGACACCGTGAAGGAGGAGCTAAGAGTTCTACATCTTCATCTGAAGGCTGCTAGCAGAATACTGACTTCCAGGCAGCTAGAATGAGGGTCTTAAAACCCACACCCACAGTGATACATCTACTCCAACAGGGCCACACCTTCTAATAGTGCCACCCCCTGGGCTGAGCATATGCAAACCATCACAGTACTGGACAGGAAACTGAGGTGCACAGGGAGTGAGTGACTTATGCAAAGTGACACACACAGCATGGTACCTCGGACCTTTCACAAGACAATACAATTAACAAATTGAATGCCCACTGCGGGATGGGGAAATGGGCAATGGATGGAGTTGCTTTTGGAGGCAGGGAACCGTTCACCTCCCTTAACTTCACCCCTCAATCATTACTGTTTCCTTAGTGCCGCATATTCAGTTATAGAATACAGCTCACATTCTCGAAAAGGAAAAAAAAGGTTTAAAAACAAAAATAAATGCAAGCACTTATGAATCTTTGCTATGGGTATTTTCTTTTGAAAGAATACAAGAAAACTGGGTGTGAAATAGTAAAGATTCGCAGCCACGTCATTAATGCCCACAGGAGGCAGCTGCACTCGTGAGTGTAATAATGCCACTGTATTGGCTTCTTACCAAATGTATCAGTGACATACTCAAAGCAGTCTTTTGTATAGAAGTCTAGAACAATATGATTGTCCAAAAAGTAAATATTAAGTTCATTATGACTGAGGACACAGGCTTGGGAAACTTGTAATATCATGTAATTAACAGCTGAATTGCCAGATGTTGAAAACAGTCCAACTTTATTAGTCACAAATAAGAGAAGGAGGTTTTAGTGACATGAGAAGAAAAGGAAATCAAATATAGGACTATTAAGCTGGGTGTAATAGCTTGTGCCAGTAACCCCAGCTTGTGGAGGCTGAGGTGGGAGAATTACCAAGTTCAAGGCCAGTTCGTGCCTACAGAATTAGTTACAAGATAGCATAGGCTATTTATTTACAGTGCGTGGCTTTTCTTAGGGAAGGGTTTGTTTTCACAGGAGAGAAGGAGTAGGAGGTGTTCAGTGGGTAAGAGTGCTTTCTGCACAAACATTAGGACGTGGGTTCTGATCCTCAGCACCCGAGTAAAGCCCACTGTGGCACACGCACCAGTAACTCCAATGTTAACCGATGCAGACAGGCAGATCGCTTGGACTAACTGGCTACCGATCTAAGCTCCAGGGTCAGAGAGAGACCCTGTCCCAGTAGAGTAAGACAGAGAATAATGTAGCAGAACAGAGAACCTTAGATATCCTTCTTTGAACATCCAGAGGCTGAACCTAGACCTTCTTGCACATATGTAGCAGATGTGCAGCTTGGTCTTCATGTGGGCCCTGAACAACTGGAATAAGGGCCATCCTAAAAGCTGTTGCCTGTATTTGGGATACGTTCTTCTAGCTGGACTGCCTTGTCTGGCCTCAGTGGGCAAGAATGAGCCTAGCTTTATGGAGACTTGAAGTGCCAGGGTAGATGGGGTGCAGGGGGCGTGGCTACCTGTTCAGCAGAGAAGGGGAGATGGGGATGGGGGAAGGAATGTAGGAGGGAGGGGATGACCAGGAGGGGGCAGTGAGCAGCATGTAGAGTGAATAAGTAAAAATTAAATTAAATTTAAAAAAAAGATATCCTTCCTTGGCTTCTACATTACATGCACTAACACACACACACACACACACACACACACATACACACACAGGAGGAGGGAAGTGGAAGAAGAGGAGGAGGAGGAGAAGAAATGAAATACAAGCAACAGAGAATGAAGATCAAGGAAAACGGGAACCAATATAGCACGAGTGAATACTGTGTGTAATTAGAAGCAACTGCTAGTTTCATCTCCCTCCGCTCTAATAATGCCCACCAATAAAGATCGTTTTTCTATAGAACTAAGTGCTTAACAATGCGAACTGTAAAGGGGGCTTGAGGAACTGCCTTTTTATTCTGAGTGTAACGCACGAGCTATGTACAAAGGGCCAACCATCTGTAGTACTGTCTGCAAACATATTTGGAGAGAATCCAGTCATTGTTAGAGAAAGACTGCACACTAATTGATCTGTTCTTGTTCATAGTAATCTCTAACAGTCCTTGTATTTGTATAGTGCCATTGATATTTCTCCCTTTTATTTATCTCTGATTTTATTTATTAGGATCTATAGAATATATAGACTCCATATATATCACTCTAGCTAAAAGTTCATCAGTTGCATAGGTAAAGTAGCTTTTTTTTTCATTGAACTTTTGGACCTTTTTTCCCTTCCATTTATTTCTGCTCTGGTTTTTATGCTAATTTGGGGGCAGGCTTGCACTTGTCTTCCTAGTTCCTTGATAGACATCATTGTCAACCCGTTGGTTTAGAAACCATAGGTTATCTTGCTAAAGTGAGAATCAAAGAATGGAAATTAGTGTGCTTAGCAAAGTTTAAAATCTAGTAAGACCAAGGAAGGCTGGAGAGGAGAGCGATCATTTACTAAATATTTTCAGTGCTAGCTGTTTCAAGCCTTCCATGTCAGCTCCACCAAACTCACCCAAAACAAGGCACGTTCTGGCTGCCCAGGTGCTCTCCGCTCAACCTGTGTTTGCAGAGGGAGCGTGGGCATGTAAGAGCTGTGCACTAAGCTGGCTGTTCCTTGGCACAGTGATGACGTGAAAAATCCCGATCCCACTTGGCATCCGTTTCCCACTATCTTGGCAGGTCTACACCACAATAACTGTGGTGTGTGCCACTTGGCCAGGAATATAAGGCTGGCAGGCCACCAAGAAACAAAGAAGCCTTCTATTAGCTCAGCAAGACACTCTGTTGGGAATGCCAGGGCCCCGAATGTCTACAAATACATTTTTCACAGGTATCTCAGGAATTCAATTTCCACTGTTGAGTGTCTAGAAAGTCCTGCATTTCTCAAGACCTTAAAGAGGAGCAATTTCTCACTGCAGGTTTCAGTGAGAATACCAATAGCTTATCCTAGATCCCTCTGGTTCCCGCCTCATCGGCTACCTACTAGAATAAGAAGCTTGTGATTGCCTTCTACCCTGCTCTCCAACATGGACAGCCACTCTCAAAAGAGCAACTAGACCTCTACTGTCATAAAATCCTATTGTCCAAAGTGCACGTGTTACAGTCTAATTCATTGTTAGTATTATTTGGTGGTGGTGGTGGTGGTGATAGCTAGTAGCCCAAATGGGGAGATTTCAATTTAAGAAACCTTTCTCCAGCCAGGTATATACCCATCAGCTGACTCTAAAGTAAGTGAACCTGGGAGGAAATGAACTATTCTAACACAGCCAACATGCCACTCAACCCAGGTACTCATAAAAGTCCTTTAGCAGAAATCTTTCTGGCTTTCTGCCTCATTTGGAACCTTAGAGTCTAGAGTGAGTACTTATATTATTCTCGCTCCTGAATGTATGTTTCCTAAGGTATCTTCGAACATGAATCAGAAAGCACAGGAGGGAGAAAGTTATTTTTGCATTATGTTTATAGAAACAATGAATTCTCAATGAGGTGGGAGATAGCCATCAGCCTATTGAATTTGCCAAACAGCTAAAATAATAAAAACAATTATAGACTCAACAAAATGAATTTATTACTATGCTCTGAGCTTAGTCCTAGCAGGCCATCATGAGATTGTTATTCAAAGCTCAAGTCTGAAAAAAAAATCTTTGTGTATTTGGCGTTCCTAGAGAAGAAAAGAAGTACTTTCTAGCCAAATCTAAGGTTTAATTCATGTGAGAAACTTGGTTAATGCCACAAACTACAGATGCAATGTTTGCATGGCAGTGTGTTCCACTAAATGAATTCTAGCCATTATGTGTATATTCTGCATGGATTTTTAATTATTACCTATATCAAGATTTTTTTTTAAGTTATGAACATTAACACAGCTTTCCTACTAGAAGAGTGAAGAACAGAAGGAAAGGTAATATAACCCTGATTTATTTACCACTAGGTCACCCGATGGCCACTTGCCAAGCCTTTTAATGCTAAGTAGTTACTACTTGGGTCCCAGCCTGAGGAGGGGGCACCCAAATGCCAGCAGAGGTCAGGAACAGCAAGTCAAAGAGACAGCAGGGGCTTATTGCTAATGAGGCTAATGGGAACTTGGTGGCCTGGACAAAGTTCACGGCACAGACTATTAGCCTCTCTTGTGGAGAAATGCAGACCTGGCAATGTCAGGTATTCATTACACAAACATGTTCACTTGTAAAACATTATAAATTCACATGTTAATGATATAGGCTTTGCAGATGCACATTACAATTTACATACAATTACAAAAAATTTACAAAAGTACTTTTTAAAAGGGCTGGAGAGATGGCTCAGTGATTAAGAGCACTGCTCTTAATAGAGGGCTTAGGTTTGAGTCCCAGGACTTACACAGCAACTCACAACCACATGTAACTTCAGTTCCAATGCCCTCTTCTGGCTTCTGAGAACACCAGGCACATGAGATGTACAGACACACATGCAGGCAGAACACTCACACCCATAAATTAGTAAAAATTTAAAAAATATTTTTAAAAGAGCGGTTAGAGCCATAGTTTCTGGAGGACAAAGAGTCAAGGGCAAGAAAGCAGGGGGAATGTCATTAGAGAGGGGATGATGTCATCATAGAGGGAGATGATGTCATCATAGAGGGGATGATGTCATCATAGAGGGGATGATGTCATCAGAGAGGGAATGATGTCATCAGAGAGAGGATGCCATCAGAGAGGGGAATGATATCATCAGAGAGGGGGTAATGACATTAGAGAGGGAATGATGTCATCAGAGAGGGGGCGATGTCATCAGAGAGGGAATGGTGTCATCAGAGAGGGGGATGTGATCAGAGAGGGGGATGTGATCAGAGAGGTGGGTGTTACCAGAGAGGTGCTCAGAGTAACCTCTTGAAATAGAAGTTATGTAAAACTGTTCTGATTCTACCAGTTGGAAAGATGCAGGATGTAGGAAAGGATGCCTTGTCAGTATGTAAAGACCCTGATACAGAGAGATGGGTTTCAAACCAACGCACTCGTGCAGGGTACAGGTAGCATCTATTTTGGGGTCAAAATATGCACACACGTTGACAGCTTCTAGACAAATATGCAAAATACTCTCATTGCTCACCTCTGGCATCTCAACAAGTTCCACACAGTGTCTGATGGTTTTAGTATGGGGGTCTAGCATTTTAAGGTGTAAAATAAAAAAGTAGATATACCTGAGTTCTAAAACAATTAACCTTTTATGATGTTTTTATTTTAAATTATGTGTATATGTGTGGAGAGAGTGTGTGTGTAGGAGAGGGGGTGTTGCACCTGAGAGTGCAATGCCCTCAGAGACCAGAGGGCATCAGATCTCCTGGAACTGGAGTTTCGGGTGGTTCTGAGCCTCCAAAAGTGATGGCTGGGGGGTGAGAGGGGACTGAACTTGAGTCCTCTGCAAGAGCAGTACTTGCTCTTAACTAACGAGCCATCACTCCAGCCCCTGGTATAATTTTTAATCACAAATTTTTGATATGTTAACATAAAAGTCATCAAAATAACAAGCCACTTTGAGAGTAAACATGTGAAAGCGATGTAGTTCTTGATGAATTATAGCTATGGTTTAAATAAGGTGGTAACCGGGGAACAGCCCAACAAATACATTATAGACCAACAGCTTTCTCTCAGTCTTTACTGTATAATGTTACACATTGTGAAGTAATGTGTAGAAACAACCTTTATAGCTCCCTACTATCAACCCTCATAATGGTCCTACTATCCTGCTCCCCAGAGTGGAGACAGTGGCACACAGTGAAGTGACCCATGCACACATTTAAGTGTTGGGAAGGGACCACAGCACAACCGACAGCATTCCTGGTTACAGAGCTCTCATTGTTTCTTCCTACAGCCACAGGAGACAGCCCAGCAGGAGGATTGCAGGAAGCACATGCCCATGACCAGAGAGGGGCAAGGGGATGGAGGATAAAGACCCAGAAAGCTCTAGCTGCCATCTTGCGATCCCGCCTGTGTGCGCCTTATCTTAGCTGGTCTGCATGAACTTTAGTTCCCCGCGCAGCCCCATTTCCACTCAGACAAGATGAAAGAAACAATCACGAACCAGAAAAAGCTCGCCAAACTGCAGGCACAAGTGCACATTGTTGGGAAGAGAACTGCTCTTAGAAAGAAGAAGAAGGTAGTTCACAGAACAGCCTCAGCAGACGATAAAAACAAAACAAAACAAAACAAAACAAAACAACTGTAGTTCTCCTTAATGAAGTTAGGGGTAAACAGTATCTCTCTGGTGTTGAAGAGGTGAACATGTTTACAAACCAAGGAGCAGTGATCCATTTTTAACAACCCTAAAGTTCAGGCATCTCTGGCAGCAAACACCGGACAAGGTTACAGGCCACGCTGAGACAAAGCAGTGGACATCAATGCTTCCCAGGAGCCTAAACCAGCTGGGTGCAGACGGTGTGACTAGTTTAATAAGGAGCCGAGATGAAGCTCTGCCCAAACAGTCTGTGGACAGAAAAGCATCACTTGCTACTGGAGAGGATGCTAACGCCGAAGTTCCAGATCTGGTGGAGAATTTTGATGAATTTGGCTCCTAAGAATGAGGCAAACTGAATTGAAGCAACTTCTGAAGGTGACACTTGCAGAAGTTACAGGAGCTGCTGTTTTATATCATGACTGCTTTTTAATTTTTTTGTTTATTATAGATCTGATAAAATCTAGATCTCTAATATTTAAGCCCACCCCCCTCCCCACCTTCCCCGGACACTGCCGCTCTTTTCAGTTTTCGCTTATTCCTAATTCATTCTTTGCAGCAAATTAGGCTGAAACAGCCTGGGAATAAAGTTTGGAAGGGGTTAATAAAATTTTTTGCCTAGTTTAAAAAAAAAAAAAAAGGACCCAGAGAAAGACCTGAAAAAAACCTACTTCTGCTTAGACTAACAGGCATGAGTCACAAACCAGGAGGGGCATGCTATAAAACAAACAACACTAAAACAACCGCTCAGGATTTAAAAGTGTCAATCGATGATGTCACCACAACATTATTTACCATACAACTTACTGGGATAAATTCCTTACCTGCCCTTTGCTTTGGAGTCCACATTCGTGAAACTCATTTGGGAACAACTTCAGGACTCTATCTATTACTGTAGACAGTTTGCCGTTGTTGAAGCAATAGGATCAGTGACAAGCATTTGCTACTTCAGTGTTTACTCAAAGGAGTGCGTTGTTCTGAAATCCAATCATATTTTAAAATTGGAGGTTGGGAGCAAGATTGACAGGTTTCGCTAATCATTGCAAAGAAATTTTACAGAGCAGCTCTGGCTGTCCCAGAAATCTCTAAGAAAACCAGACCAGCCTCAAATTTACCTGCCTCTGCCTCCCAAATGCTGGGGGTTAAGGCATGCAGCACTATGCCTGGCTTATATTTTAGACAAGCAAGTCTAAAACCATCCACTGAAGAAGCTGGAAATCTGAACGTTTTAGCAGTTGGGACCCCAAATATGGTCAACCAACATATACAAGGTTCTGTTTGAATTACTGCCTCTAGTCATACTTGGGAGGTTTCTTTTTGGTTGCAGAAAGTGACCTCCTTCATGCATATACATGACACGCCTTTTAGTATTTATTTGTTCCTCTGGAATCTTCTAAAATAGCACTGAGCTCAGTAACTAGTCAGTGCCTGAGCTAAGTGACAAAATGATCAGGACAGCGGAAGAGAACCATGGAGCACCCCCCCCCCTACACTATCATTCAAGCAGAAGAGACAATCCTCATTTGAAAGAAATGCGGGTGGTCTTCTCTTCCCAAGCTGGGTCAACTGGACAGACGCAAAAGGGAGAACTACTTGGACCTTTCTTGTTCCCAAGTGGACCGTTTGCACTTTTTGTGGTATGTCAGTCACAGGCTCACGTTCTGACTCCACCATGGGCTAGTTTTACTTTCTCTGTGCCTCAGTTTCCTCTTATATGAAGTGAGATAGTGAAATGTGTAATAGCCCTTCCTAGATTTGTTTCTGGGAATAAGCTTGTTACCACATGTCTTGGTTAGAGTTTCTATTGCTACGATGAAACACCATGACCAAAAAGCAAGTTAGGGAGGAAAGGGTTTATTCAACTTATACTTCCACATCACTGTTCACCATTGAAGGAACTCGGGACAGGAACTTAGAGAAGGGAGCTGATGGAAAGGCCATGGAGGGATGCTGCTTCCTGGTTTGCTTCCTGTGACTTGTTCAACCTGCTTTCTTATAGAACCCAGGACCACCAGTCCAGGGATGGCTCCACCCACAATGGGCTGGGCCCTCCCCATCAATCATTAATTAAGAATATGCCTTACAGCCAAATCCTAGGAAGTCATTTTCTCAGTTTGTGTGTCAAGTTGGCCTAAGACTAGCCAGCGTGCCACACAAAGCCTTAAGAACACTGACCTACAGGTGGTAGCTTGGTTATGCTGGTAGCTTTTTGCTAAGATGATTCATATTTTTACTTGCTATTTTACTTTATATTTTGGATAACTGTATACTGATTGTGCATTAATGGAGGCCAGAGTGCTTTTTAAAAACTTAATTTTGAGACCCGATGACAAGGCTCAGTGGGTAAAGGTGCCTGTATCCAAGCCTAACTACCTGAATCCAACCCCTGGAACCCACTCGGTGGGAAAAACAACCAACTTCAGCAAGTTGTCCTCTCTCTCTCTCTCTCTCTCTCTCTCTCTCTCTCTCACACACACACACACACACACTAATAAATGAAAAAAATCATTAAAAACACTAAAAAACAAAATTTCATTTTTCAGATACAAAGCTAAGGAAGAAAACCCAAGTTTAATAGGATAGGCTTGGCACATACACCTCACTTATCAGTACAATAATTATTTGAGGAAGGCCTTACGTCAGTCACTTTCAGATGAGGAAGGTCCCTCTCACCACAGATGCCCATGGTGACCCTGAAAACTTTAACCTCAGTCCACTTGATTCTAATCTGTAAAAACCTTAACCCCGTTCCGATGAACCATGTCGGAAGAAAACTAAGAAAGAAACCAAATAATATCAAGAAGGCCACGAAAGAAGCAT
This sequence comes from Mus minutoides, assembly GCA_902729485.2. Classification (NCBI taxonomy): domain Eukaryota; kingdom Metazoa; phylum Chordata; class Mammalia; order Rodentia; family Muridae; genus Mus; species Mus minutoides. The sequence continues at coordinate 173,481 of LR751306.1, forward strand.
CTGTTTCTCTGTAAAACTGCTAAAGCTTGTCTTTGAAGGGATAACAGTGCATGCCATGCTCCTGGCAAACCACGACATCATTTTCATGCCAGGTGCTGAACACTCTCACAAATAGCCGTTTAGGACAGTTTACAAACACACTTACATCAGTGTATCTAGTTGAGCTGCTGCCAGAATCCTGCTGCTTGGCCATTAAAATGTGGAAGTAAATTCCTGCTAATCCCCAAACAAGGCAGAGGTAACGCAGGGAGCGAAATATCTGCACTAGTTCCTCAGAACAAGCAGAATCCCATCGCTGCGTACTTATGCCAACACATCTTATCCATTTATTTAACACCATAAAAAGTGGTGCTCAATTGAGTATAACACTTTGCACCCCTCTGCCAGATGAAATGCCCAGATTGGTCCACACTCAAATAGCGGCTACTGCCGTGTGACTCTCCCCACAAGCGCCATGGGCCAGCCAAATGATAAACTTAAGGTCTTTTTTCGGATTATTTCTTTTTTGGGGCCAAATGTACCCTTTTCCAGTTCTCGCTACTGGTACATGGGCCTTACTTAGCCAAACCACAGCTTTGGAAAGTGGACGGAGGTCGGCCTTCCCTCGATGGCTGTGGCTGCTTGTTCTGGGCAGCAGTGAATTAAAGAGAAGTCATCAAAGCACACTGCCTCATGGCACAGGCCTCACAGTTCCTGTACCTCAGCACAGTACCACGAGTTTTAGAGCATACGGAATGAAGTTCCTGCCTCGTTTCATATCCCAGATTGTGATACTTGAAGAAAAACAACTATTGTGTTGAGTTTGAGATCAGACATGAGAACAGAATCCCCACCCACCCCTTTGCTGCTATGAAGTAGTATGAAACAAAATTTTTCCTGTGCTCAGTCAACCTCTCCAACCCCAAATGCATTTTCCAAAAGCAGAGTCGGTTCTCTTCTCACCTGTGTGCTTGTAGTACAGATCAGATCTAGAATGTTACATAAGAGAATCATACGGCAAGGAAGTCTGCATGTGACCCATGGACCAGTCTCAATGATGCTGTCAGCCAGGGAGAAATGTTTTGATCTTTAATGATCTAGGGAAAAAAAATCCTATCCCGTGTTCTTCTAGACCTCACAGAGGGTGAAGGAGAAGTTAGAGTCCGCACCGAGTTACTGAAACACCACTTGGCGAAAGCTAGCGTCCCAGACTGTACTCCGCAATGCTTGCTTGGATGCTCTTGGTAGCTCATAGCCACTTTTTAAAGTTACAGAGTAGACATCCTGCTTGGCATCTTGAATGCTGAGTAGATCTTGGGTTGAAGAAAGAAGGAGGAAGCAACTAGTAGAAGATCGTTATGACCACACATTCCACTGCCTCGCTGACTGCGTCATAACCTAGAACTGTCCCAGACAAATCTTCTTCTAGAGGGTACTTTAAAACTGGCTTCTAAAACAGATTTATTCATTTTTCTGTATCTCTGTGTATTTGTGGCCACATGTGGGGGGTGTGTCTGCAGAGGACAGAACGGGGCACTGGATACCCTGGACCTGGAGGTTCTGGTGGCTGTCAATTGTCTGACGTGGTCCTGGGAAATGAACTGCAGTTTAGTCCTTTGCAAGAGCAGCAAATTCTCTTAACCACTGAGCCATATCTCTGGCCCCCTAAGAACTGGCGTTTCTGTTGATATTTAAAGCGTTATACGGGGCTTCTAAGACAGAATCAAGTGTGTCCAGAGACTAATGCAAAGATTGTCCTTATCCTCGCCAAGTGTTGGGAATCTTCCCCAGCCTTCTCATGCTGGGTGTAAAAGATAAGTGCAGTGACACAGACTGTAAGTGAAGATAAGGGGAAAGAGGCCATGGCGGTCTATGCAGAATCAGAATGACACTCATCTAAGCAGAACATGAAGGTTCATGTGATCTGGAACACCCATGGAATTTAGGACAAAACATTGGTTGCTTGTTGACTCCAGTTATATCACAAAACCTATATAGAATTTAAGCTAGGAAGAATTTTTACAGTCATTTACTCCAGCTCTCTTATGAGAATTCACTGTCTATGGATTCTGAAACATGTGGTCCCAATTGCATAAGCTATTCTCAGATATTCTAATTTATAATTTATAGATGTCTGCGAGTTTTGCTTATATTTTGTTCCTAACCTTTCTCCCCTTTGAAGAGCAAGAAGTCTGTAGACAAGCTCCTGTGTCAGATTTTAGTTTTATCTTTTGTGGTAACCCTATCTTCATTGTCAGCTGGATTGTGTTGGGTTTAAAATCACCAAGGAAAGACACTTCTGGGTGAGGCTATGAAGTTGCTCCCAGCAGGGAAGTGAGACCTACTCAGACTGTAGGCGGAGCTGTTCCATGGCTAGGGGTGCCCGGCTAAACCAGAGACAGCAAGTGGAACATCACCATCCATCTCTTTGCCGTCTGCCTGTGGATTCAATGGGACCAGCGATCTCACATTTCTGCAGCCAATCCTTTCTCACCACGGTGAACTATACCCTCGAACTTCCTTTCCTTAAGTTGCTTTTGTCCATACACAATTGATTAATTCTGTGGCCTTAAGTGAGTCTCAGTATTCGCCTTTCCTTCTCCTAACTCCTCATGGTAAATACTGTAAGGTTTTGAGAGCTTAAATAGCACATAAAAACCAAAACCATATGTAGAAGATTTCTTTTGTAAAGAAAGCAGGACGAAACTTGAGATTTGAAATGCTTCTGGCATGGAAGTGGTTAAAACACACACACACACACACACACACACACACACACACACACACACACACACACGGTGCAAATCTGGCTTACCAACGTTCCCACTTTCTTTGCACATAACACGCTCTTCTCCGTGGGAGCAGTCACGTATGGCAGGGTGTATAGGGAAGCAGTGAGCCCACAGAGCTGTACTGTGCCTCTTGTTTGCTTTCGCGCCTCAGTACTTCTGCTACCAGGTACTGTAAGGCTGCCAATTAGCTCCCCGCCCCCTCTCTCCCCACCTCTGCCTTAGGATATGTCTTGTCTGGGGATAACTCCTTTCAAAAAACCAATCCAGGATGGTTCTAGCTTTTATTCTCGGGGATAAGGGAGGCTTGCCTAACAATCGGACCGCTTGTCTTCCCTGGCCAGATTTTACTTTGTCTGCAGACCATCTAGAGCTTGCCTGCCCGACTCCACCACTAATGCTTGGATTTAAAGGTGTGGAACTGGACTGAGGTCTACGGGAGGAAGGGACAGACTTCCATTGATTCCCTGTCCTGATCCACAGCAAACACAAAGGGAACAAGCATAGAATTCTTTAGCCTGAAGACAAAACTTGACTGTTTATCCTCCCAATGGTGGCTCCAACGCGTCCCAGCATAGACCCTAGGGCACCTCAGTGCAGTTTGCATCTGCAGTGGGAACGTGTCCCAGGAGGCTGAACAGGCAGGGACCTTCTGGGACTCCCATGAAAAGACCAGCCCACAGTGTGGTGTGATTGGAAAGACTCCAAACAAAGCTTCAAAATCCCCATCCCTGAGTTCAGATAACCCAGGGGAGGACCAGAAGCCAAGTTATTCAGGGAGCAGGAGCCTAGCACCTGCAAGTCCGGCTGACTCACTCTCCATGTCCTAAGTCTCTGTGGACCCCTTTCCTGCCTTAGTTAATTAAGTTCTATGTATCACATCTGGAGACGACACTCTCTCCCAGTAGAAATCAGGAAGAGGAGGGGGATGAGGAAAGTCAAGGTCACCGGATTCTCGGCCATAGGTTTTCTCATCTCCCTCCCAGCCCCACCACTCTCTCAGCCCAGGACCCACGCGGGCAGCGATGGAGTGTGCGCAGCAGGCTGCCCTCATCCTCCGCGGTGGCCCGGGACCCCTACCCGCTCACCAGATAGCCATCCTGCTCTTGGGGTAGTCCAGCCGTTCCAGGCAGCCGAGGAAGTGAGGCAGCGTGTGCGCAGCGTTGCGGGCGAGGACGACCACGAACACCGTGGGTTTCTGCAGGGGCGACTCGGGGAACGCCACCGTTTCCTCTTCGTCCTCATCCGAGTCGGGCTCGGCGGCGAAGCGCGCCCGGCAGCCGCGGCGGAGCAGGGCGGAGGACAGCAGCAACAGCGCGCAGGCGACGGTGGCGATGCGCGCAGCCATGTTCCGTAGCCGACGGGAGGCGGCAATGCTGCCAGCGGCGCCGGGGATGCGGCTGCCCCGGGACGGCGGGAGCGCGCACCGGCACCGACTTCTGCGGCTCGCGGGACCCGCCGCCGTCCAGCCCTGGCCTGAGTTCCCTGTGCACCGGCGCTCCGCCCTGCGGACAGATCGACTCCGCGAGGCTGATCTTCCCGAGTTCCAGGGAAAGTTCCCCTAGTCCAGGCTGCGCTTGTACAGCTGAGGTCTGCGGCTTCCTCCAGAGCTGTGAGGTGTGGCTCTGTCTGCCAATGGGCGTGTGTGTGTGTGTGTGTGTGTGTGTGTGTGTGTGTGTGTGTGTGTGTGTACATAACGGTACAACCCCAAGAAAATTTATTCTGCTTTTGCAAACCGCAGTCTGAAGTTCTTCACAGTGACGCGATGTATCCAGGGCTTTATAATGCACCTATTGACAGATTAGAGTTCTAAAACTGGATGTCTCCTCAACCACCCAGGACTGTGAGAAACAATGTTATGACTTCTACAGAGGCAGAATGCTTGTATTTCCATAGACACACAACTTCTCCTGAAAATTTGAAGACTTGGAGAACTTTAGACCTCAAATAAGAACCCTGGAAATAATAGCTCCTAATGGATCACTATTCTGGAGTCTCTCTCTCTCTCTCTCTCTCTCTCTCTCTCTCTCTCTCTNTTTTTTTTTTTTTTTTGAACACCTTCCTAAATGAGGAAATGAAAAGGAAAAGATTCACATGCCCCCCCCCCCCAATCATCCAAACTGACAAAGAGTGGGAACATCAGCACAAGTCAAAGAGAAGAGAGAGAATGAAGCCCAGAAGACAGGGCCAAGGTAGAACACGAAACACAATCATCTGGCAAAATGTTTAAGCAGCTGGAATACTCAGCTAGAGGTTCTTTCCTTTGAAGGTAACACAGGGACCCGAATAAACTGTGGCATGAAATCCACAGCCTTTGCCATGTGTGCAGGCTGACCTAGGGGCCCTGCAAGTTCATGACTGTCTCAGCCAGGCCAACCAGCCCTCAGCTCTAACATGCAGTCTTTTACTGTATTGTTCCTTCTCCATAACTGTTGGAAGGCCTCAACTTGCTCTTCTCTGCTCTCCAAACCTTCAACTGCTCTATTTGTAGCAACTCCCTTCTCTCGTCCTAAAACTTAGCCCATTCTCATGTCCTTAAAATAAACACTTTTTTATAAGCATCGGTAGACATGGTGGCCGGGTTCTCTGTTCCAACACTAAGGAGGTAGAGACAGGAATCAGGGGTTCAAGGTAACCTTAGCTACCTACATATCACAATGTCATGTGACCTGCTTCCGAAACAAAATTAACAACCTTTGTCGCCTAGTGGTACTATGTTGGTCAGGCTCTGTGAAAGAAGAGTCAATACTGCTTTCCTCTCTTTCTAAATCTCCCGTTGCTTCCGCCATAGCAAAAGGTGACTTTGTCCAGTCTTTCCCCTGGGACTATTCTGGCAAAGTCCACAGAGACTTTGGTATTTACAAATGTAGTGAGATCTTTTTTTGTTGTCAGCTTTCCAGGCCTTCGTCATGTAAGCTCCACTCCTTGACTTCTTCAATTTCTGCTTGTTTGCAAGTTCCTTCCTCTCTTAGTTGCTGTGCAGAGACACCATGACCAACACAACACATACAAAAGAAAGCATTTCATTATTTACAGGGGCCTTGCTTACAGTTTCAGAGGTTTAATTATTATCATCATCACGGTGGGAGCATGGTAGCAGGCAGAGATGATGCTGGAGCAGTAACTGAGAGCTCTACCCTAATCCACAGGCAGAGAAAGAGAGCCTGGCCCAGCGCCAGGGACGCACTTCCTCCAACAAGGCCACACCTCCCAATCCTTCTGTTCCTTTCAAACAGTTCCATTTCCTGGTGACTAAGTATTTAAATATGTTGGCTTATGAGGCGATTTTTATTCAAACAACCGAATTCCACTCCCTGTCTTCCATAGAGTCTCCCATAGACTTGATGCCTCGTCATAAGGCAATATGCATTTAGTCCAACTTCAGAAGCCCCCACAGTCTTTTACAATCTCAAGACAGGGCCAAGGTAGAACACAAAACACAATCATCTGGCAAAATGTTTAAGCAGCTGGAATACTCAGCTAGAGGTTTTTTCCTTTGAAGGTAACACAGGGACCAGAATAAACATGAAATGAAATCCACAGCCTTTGCCCTGTGTACAGGCTGAATTAGGGGTCCTGCAAAAGTATTTAAAAGTGCAAAGTTTGAAGTCTTTTCTGAGACTCAAGGCAATATTTTTTTTCTGAGAGGGATAACTAATCTTTATTGATTTTTTTTTGTTTTTTCCCAATTTTTATTAGATATTTTCATTTACATTTCAAGTGTTATCCAGTAAGTTCCCTATACCCTCCCCCATCCCCGCCCTGTTCCCCTACCCACTCACTCCCACATCTTGGCCCTGGCGTTCCCCTGTACTGGGGCATATAAAGTCTGCATGACCAAGGGGCCTCTCTTTCCAATGATGGCCAACTAGGCCATCTTCTGCTATATATGCAGCTAGAGACACGAGCTCTGGGGGTACTGGTTAGTTCATGTTATTCTCCCGCCTGTAGGGTTGAAGAACCCTTCAGCTCCTTGGGTACTTTCTCTAGCTCCTTCCTTGGGAGTCCTGTGTTCCATCTAGTAGCTGACTGTGAGCATCCACTTCTGTGTTTGCCAGGCACTGGTATAGTCTCCCACGAGACAGCTATATCAGGGCCCTTTCAGCACTATCTTGCTGGCATATGCAATAGTGTCTATGTTTGGTGGCTGATTATGGGATGGATCCCCGGCAGCCGCAGTTACTGGTTGGTCCATCCTTTTGATTCAGCTTCACACATGATCTCTGAAACTCCTTCAATGTGTGCTTTGTTCTTAATTCTAGGAAGGGGCGAAGTGTCCACATTTTGATCTTCATTCTTCTTGAGTTTCATGTGTTTAGTAAATTGTATCTTGGGTAGTCTAGGTTTCTGGGCTAATATCCACATATCAGTGAGTACATGTTATGTGAGTTCTTTTGTGATTGGGTTACCTCACTCAAGATGATGCCCTCTAGATCCATCCATTTGCCTAGGAATTTCATATATTCATTGTTTTTAATAGCTGAGTAGTACTCCATTGTGTAAATGTACCAAATTTTTGTATCCATTCCTCTGTTGAGGGACATCTGGGTTCTTTCCAGCTTCTGGCTATTATGAATAAGGCTGCTATGAACATAGTGGAACATGTGTCCTTATTACCAGATGGAACATCTTCTGGATATATGCCCAGTAGGGGTATTGCAGGATCTTCCGGTAGTACTATGTCCAATTTTCTGAGGAACCGCCAGACTGATTTCCAGAGTGGTTGAACAAGTCAAGGCAATATATTAACTGTAACACCATACAAAATCAAAATAAAAAAGCAGATCACATACTTCCAACATACAATGGCACCAAAATACACACACACACACACACACACACACACACACACACACACACATGGAACATAATGAAGAAATATTGGACCAGAGCAAGACTAAAAACCAGCAGAACAAACTCCAGATTCGGCCTCTCCGTGTCTGATGTCCAAGCGCTCTGTAAGATCTCCAAGCTTTGTTGACTGTAACATTCTTCTCTCTCTTGGCCTGGTTTCTTTCCCAGTCTGCAGCCCTCCCTGGCAGGCATCTCACAACTCTGATATCTCCAGCATCTTTGGGTCCCAATCACAGATTCACAGACTCTCTGGGCCTCCATGCGTGGACATCCCTGACACACCCCTGGCCGCAGCAGCTTTCCTCAGCCATGGAGGGAGATTCCACAACCCCTTTCTTTTATTCTTGGCTCTGAACCCCAAAACTGATATGACCAAAGTTGCCAGGTTAAGCTGCTCGATGGGGCTGGAACTTGGCCCCTTGTAAAATTACACTTGTATTAGCTTTCTCTTCTTGGTGGCTTCCTTGACTGCTTAAGCTTTTCTTCAATTTCTTTCCACAAGTTGGAAGCTTAGCTGGGTGGGCTCTCACCCTGAGGTCACCACTCCCTTTATTCCATGAAGAATCGGGCTTTTCTTTAGATTTATCTCCTTGAGCATTGGGACTTCATTTCCTGGTGCCCTTTGTTCTTGAGACTTTTCATTTTATATTTTCCTTTCTCAGACTGCTCCTTTCCTTTTCATTATAGATTTGCATAAAATTTACCACTAATAACCACACAACACAGTCAATACTAAGGTGTCTTAAAATCTCTGTCAATGCCATTAACCCAAACACTTCAATTTGATCTCAGGCAGATTTTTTGGATAAGAGCAAAAATCAGCCACTTTCTTTGCCAAAGTATCACATGAATGGTCTCTAGGCCACATACTAATATTTTTCCCTCTGAAAGATCTTGAGCCAGGTCATCATAATTTACGTTGCTCTCAGCATCTGCCACACTCCACTGGGATGGCCCAGTAAGCCCTGGTTAAAGAGTTCAATTGCTTTTCCAATCCAATGCCCCAAAGTCTTCCATATTCCTCCAACAAACAGCATGGTCAGGCCTATCACAGTAACACCCTACTCCTGGTACCAACTTTCATTTTAATCACTTCCATATGCTTTTCCTTTTACCTTGTCCATGTAGTCTGCAGGGCAATTTTACTCTGAATCTGGGTCTCTTGCCCTAACCCTTTTCTGTAGTGTTTATACTTTGATAAGCAATGGGTTAAAATCTGCTTCCTCCCCCTCCATCCTCCTCAGGAACTATCCTTACTCTAAGAGACTCACCCACTTGCAGAAGATACTGAGTGAAACATCTATCAGCAGCACTGTGGCAGAAATGTGCTCCAGCAACAACTGATGAAAGCAAGGTTATTTACACAGTGGTGGTAGGGATGGATTACCTCAGAGGTGCTATCTCTTCTTTCTTTTCTCTCTCAAGCCATGTCTACTCAACTTCCAAAACTAAGATACCCCTTCCCCCTTGCCAACTTGGTTTAACATTTATCATTTGTTAATCATACTACAAACCAAGTGAGTTAAAACTAAGGAGCCATATTACCTTCTTATTTCCTTCTGTTACCGTAACAGTTTATCTGAGCTCTTTTTTTTTTTCAATGACTGTGGAGATCAGAGATTGATAGCAGCTGTCTTTTTCAGTTGCTATCTACAGAACATGGAGTTCACTATTGACTGATGTTAGTCGTTGGAGCCGCAGTAGAGAGAGAAGCTCATCAAGATGCTAAGCCTTCGTTTTCTGAAGGGGCAGAAGGTTCAACCTTCTTGGAAAAGACTGACACCCAGCTAGCTCACTCCAGTTACTTAATTCAAACATTATACAAGGTTAATTGGGGCTGGGAAAGGTTCCAACTACCAAAGTTATCTTGCCCTTGCTGCCCTTGAGAGCAGACAACACATATAAATCTCAGCCCCTTTTGACCATGGCCAGCTATAATCAAAAGTAAGAACTCCAAGTTTGCCAGGACTGTCTTGGGACCAAGGTGCAGCTGCAAGTTCTCACATAGCCAAGTACAGATTCTCTAGAAAGGCAACATCTCTTCAAGGTTCAAACAGTCTCAAAACAATTTCTCAACCTCTACTAATTGACCCAAACATGGCAAAGGCTTTGCTGAAACATTTCACTTACCACCAGGCACAAAGACTTTACTATACATTTCATTTAAAGCCAGACATAAAGGCTTTACTATACAAATCATTACCATTCACTCCTCTAGTGGCTTTCCAGCAAGACTTCCAGTTCCCATCACTGGCATTACAGATATGCCATGCTCTGCCAGCTTTCACATGAACCCAGAGTCAGGTCCTCATGATTAGAGAGCAGGCAGTTTACTTACAAAGCCATCTCTCCAGTCCCTGGAATAATTTCAACATTGTCTTTTCAATTTTCATGTATTTAGTGTGTATTTATAGTTAGTTTTCTTTAGAGAGGTTGAATTCTCACATTGGAAGTAGATTGTGGTGGTTTGAATAGGTATGGCCCCCACATACTCATGTGTTTGAATGCTTCACCATAGGAGTGGGACTATTAGGAGGCGTGGCTTTGCTGATGGAAGTGTGTCACTGTGGAGACGGCCTTTGAGTCATATATGCTCTAGCTACACCCAGTGTGATTATATCCTTCAGCTGTTCTTGGATCAAGATGATCCAAAACTCTTGGCTTATCCAACAACATGCCTGGCTGCAGGCCATCATCCTTCCCATCATGATGGTTGCAATTTTAATTTTTTCGATGCTTTTTTTTTTTTTTTTTGGTTTTTCGAGACCAGGTTTCTCTGTGTAGCCTTGGCTGTCCTGGAACTCACTCTGTAGACCAGGCTGGCTTCGAACTCAGAAATCCACCTGCCTCTGCCTCCCAAGTGCTGGGATTAAAGGCGTGGGCCACCATGCCTGGCTCAATGCTTATTTTTAATGACGGTTCTTAAATGTGTTAACCTTCCTTCTAGCACACCACTTATAAGAGGTAAGAAAGGACACAGAGGAAGTGGACTAGTTTAGAAAGAGTCTTTGGAGCAATGCCCATCTGTGTTTTCAGGAAAGTGGCAGTTGAGTTCACAGGTCAGCGGTGGCAGCTTCATCCAAAACACTTCATGGATACACCAGCAGTCTAGTTTCAGTAGTGTCAGGAGAGCAGACCCCAATCAGTAACGGTGGCATGAACTAGTAGGAACAGCAGGGCCTCAGCCTCAGCCTCAGCTTCAGCCTCAGCCTCAGCACAGGTCAGCAAGAGGGACCACCAGGAACGCTAGGAGAAGTTCTCTACTGTGGCTCTCTCAGTGAAACCAAGATCAGTGAAGATGGAGACCCATAAGCCTTGCACAGCTAGCTTTATAAGAAAGCCTAGCTCAGCCTCTGACACCATCCATTAAGTCCTATTTAAACCCTTCAAACATTACTGGTCTGCCACATGTCTTGCCTCAACATGTGTGTCTGTGTCAGCTGACATCACTCTGCAAATCAGCCTTAGTCTGAGGAAGCACCAAGAAGCCACAACACACCACCAGAAGTTTTTGGTGCATTTCTCTCTATGGAGTCCTGACAAATGGAGCTCAACTACTCAATGTAAAGGAGACCAATACATGTGTGACGTTAGCAAAGAATCCTTCATCTCAGGTCCTTTCACATGTTTGCTTTAGCAGAACATACTTTCACTTGTGTTTGCTTCAGCAAAATGTTTCTTCTAGAGTCAGCCTTAGCTTTGCACCTGTGTTTACTTCAGAAAAAACACTCCTTCACGTGTTTGCCCCAGCAAAACACCATCCAACACGACTGACTTTCCATAGAACCCTTAAGTTTTCACTTCAGATGATAATGGACTAAACCTCTGAACCTGCAAGCCAGCCCTGATTAAATGTTGTTCTTTATAAGAGTTCGTGTTGTCATGGTGTCTCTCCACCGGAGTAAAACTCTAACTAAGACAAGGATGTTGACTATATAGCTATCGAGGAGATGTTTGGAGGACTGTGACTTAGTTTTAATGCGTTTTCATAGGCAGCTATTATTTAAGATGTGTATCTACACCTCTTTATTTACAGAGATTCATCCCTTTGTTCCTAAGTACTTATAAACACAAACTATATTATAAACTAATACAATCCAATAACCCTCATTAAAGTCAACCCTATTAATTAAATGTGTGCTCAGCATCTGTCTGAAGAAAACACATAATGGCCACTAATATGAAACCCACTTGTGTCCCTTTTTGTCACATGCTTGGCTCTTCTCCCCAGGGATGAGCAGAAGACTGAGCTTTAGGCTACTCTGTGTCTCTATTTTGTTTGGAACTTCTTTTCCTCTGATTAATTTTAGGTGTCAGCAAGACTAGGCAGGGGTGCCCTATTATTTAGTCCAAACAGTATAGAGACTGCTGTGAATTATTTTTCTTTTAGATATAATTAACATCCAATTCAGAGAGTTTTAAGCTAAACACATTTCACTTTGTTATGTGGCTAAGCTTCCTCCAATCTACTAAAGGCCTCAAGGGGAGAGGATGTGATTCCAGAACAAGGAAGAAGTTGAGCTCCCAGACTGCCTTTGAAGTCAAGGCTGTAACATCAACTCTTTCCTCGGTTTGCTCCCAGCCTGCCAACCTGACCTGCAGATTTGCAACTTTCTAGCTCCTCTGATCACATGACAACCATTCCCCCCTACTCCCCCTTTTGGTAAGCAAGAGCAGAGATGGAATGTTTGGGGGAGTATTAATCGATTTTGATAACGTCTCATATTTACCAAGCCAGTTACTATTTAAGCATGCATATATGCTTCTCTGTATCTACAGATTTGTTGATTTATCATTGCTCTGTGCCGTTTCTCCATCTGGCTATAAACTCAGATTGTTCCTGCTTCAGTTTCTCTAGTGCTGGTAGGTAGTTTATACACATGGCCTGCAGGTTCACCATATTCTGTTCACTGCACTTTCATAAGCAGTTTACCCCTTTTTTAGTCATAAAAAAATCTTAGATATGTTGTATCTTTTACATTTGTCTACATATATCTACATTTTGGAACCTGCCCATCAACTATTGGGAAAAAAATCTCTATTGGGATTTTGATTGGGATTGATAGAATCTATAAATAACTTAAAGGAAGTTTTTTTCTTTAATAGATTGAACCTTTTCAGCTGCACGGTCTTTCTATCCATGTATTTAGACCTTATCCAATGACCTCTAAGAATATCAATAACATTTTTCAAAAACATTTTGTTTGATTTTTATCCTAAGACATTTATATTGTTGTTTTGTTCTAAATGTAAATAACCTTTAAAATGAAATACATTGTATCTTGATTTTGTAAATGCAGGCTTTAGATTACACTGGTAATTGTGTGAAAGAATCAGAGAACTTGCATTTGTTTTATTCTATATATTTTTGTACTTGTTGGATATTACCTCATATATGTTCATGCCTGTGGGTAGGAAAATATTACATCTTTCTGTCTTAGTTAGGATTTTACTTCTGTGAACAGACACCATGACCAAGGCAACTCTTATACAATATTTAGTTGGGGCTGGCTTACAGGTTCAGAGGTGCAGTCCATTATCATCAAGGCAGGAGCATGGCAGTGTCCAGGCAGGCATGGTGCAGGCAATGCTGAGAGTGCTACATCTTTATCTGAAGGCTGCTAGCAGAATACTGACTTCCAGGTTGCTAGGGTGAGGGTCCTAAGCCTTCACCCATAGTGACACACCTACTCTACAAGGCCACACTTTCTAATAATGCTACATCTTCTCTGCAACTAGGCTTTGCCAATAGCCTCTCATAGGCTCTTTTCATGGTGCCAAGCCTCAAATCTTTCGCATGATCCCTTCAGTCCTGGGTCATCAACTGCAATCGAGGCTGTACCTTCACCAACGGCCTTCCATTGCTTTTCACAGTGCCAAACCTCAGCTGGTCTTCATGACCCCTTCAATACCTTCAAACTCAGTACCACCTCGGTGACTCATATATTACCAAGCACAGCTGCAGCACAAGGTACAACCTTGGCTACCTCTGGAACACAGCTTCTTTGTGCTCTCAGAAAATACTTTCAAGATTTCACCTCAGTGGTGCTGGTTTCTTTTTAATCAACATTAATTTCTTAGCTCCAGCTAACCTGCATCAATTGTCACAATAGTCTCCTTCTCCTCTTGACTATAAATCCAGAGACACATGGCTGAAGCTGCTGAGGTCTGAAGCTTGTGGAAGCTGGAACATAGCCCCCTTGTTCTATTACATTATCACTAGCTTCTTTTCCAACTCCTTCACTGTCTAAGCTTGGCTGTCCTGGATCTTGCTCTGTAGATGGACCTTGAACTCAGAGATCGGCATGCCTGTCTCTTGAGATTAAAGGTATGCACCACCATGCGTAGATCTAAATTTAGCTGGGTAGGGATCCTGCCCCAAAGTCCAACTTCCTTAAATTGTTATCTCCTTGAACACAGGATTCAGCTCCATTTCACTTCCTGGTGTCCCTTTAACACTTGAACCATATATTTATATTTTTTGTTTCTCAGCTTGCTATGCCTGTTTAAAATGCTCTTTAAAAACTAGAGAACAAAGTATATGATGGGCATTTCTGAGACTCCTTTGTTAATGCAATTAATCTGAATCTCTTCATTTTAACCACTGACAAACTCTTTAGACAAGAGCAAAATATAGCCACATTCTTTACCAAAATACCAAAAAAAACAGTTTCTAGGCCACATATAGAAATTCTCCACTGAAACATCTTGGGTCAGGCCTGCACAATTCAAATTACTCTCAGTAACAAAGTCTTCCATATTCCTACTAGGATAGCCCATTTTAGCCCCATTTAAAGCATTCCACTGCTTTCCAAATTCAAAGTCCCAAAATCCACATTCTTCCAAACAAAAGCATGGTCAGGCCTAACACAGCAATACCCCAGTTACTGGTACCAACTTCTGCCTTAGTATTTTATTGCTGTGAACAGACACCATGACTTAAGCAACTCTTATACAATATTTAGTTGGGGCTGGCTTACAGGTTCAGAGGTACAGTCCATTATCATCAAGGCAGGAGCATGGCAGTGTCCAGGCAGGCATGGTGCAGGCAATACTGAGAGTTCAACATCTTCATCTGAAGGCTGCTAGCAGAATACTGACTTCCAGGTAGTCAGGTTGAGGGTCTTAAGCCTTCGCCCATAGTGACACACCTACTTCAACAAGGCTACACCTTCTAATAGTGCCACTCCCTGGACCAAGCATATACAAACCATCACACTTTCCAAATATTTTCTAGAAGAATTAGTGTCTTACCTACTCCTTTTTTTTTTTTTTTTTTTTTTTTTTTTTCTAGACAGGGTTTCTCTGTGTAGCCCTGGCTGTCCTGGAACTCACTCTGTAGACCAGGCTGGACTCAAACTCAGAAATCCACCTGCCTCTGCCTCCCAAGTGCTGGGATTAAAGATGTGCGCCACCACCACCCAGCTTCACCTACTCTTGAAACAAGAGAATGAGGAGCAGTATGGCTTGTGTGCAAAACATAAATTATAATACACATATATGGATACAATAAAAAAGCCGATGAATAAAAGGCTACATAAAATATGTAGTTCTAAAATACTACATATTTTAGTGTCTTACACAATGCTATGCAAAAGCTCTTTTTTTTTTTTCTTCAACATACTTTGAATCACAATTTAGTGTGGGCTTTTTCTCTTGAGACTAAACTGAATTAGTATATCTCTGCATAGATATCACTGATTTTTTTTTTTGTAGGAATAAAATGGTCTGTGTAAAATATCAACCTGGAAATCATCACTGCACGTGCCAGGTGACACAGAATGTGCTTACATGTAATGTTCGGGAGGGAACTGTATTCACTGCCACTTGCTTGCCTAGCTTTTTCCTTCTAAGCCCTTCAGTACTCTACTCTAATGAATTATTGAAGCATTTACAAATGGAAAATTCCTGCAGCCTATCAGAGCTGAAACTCTACCCTGCTGTCTGGGAGATTTCACTCTAAG